>CM059432.1:152846020-153353520 GCA_030390025.1 Squalus acanthias | reverse complement strand
AAACATTCCCAGCTTCCTTATTCTATCCTCCTAGCCCAAGTGCCTAATACCTGCTATCAGTTTAGTTGCCCTTCTCTGTACCCTCTCCAGAACCAGGGTGCCTGTACTATATTGCAGAATTCGACGCCATGCTCCAGGTGGGGCCAAACCAGTTCCTATGCAAGCTCCCTATCACCTCCGGGACTGATGTTCTGTTCTTCTGCCTCCACACCTTGTGCTGTTGGCTGTTGAGTTATTCACCAATACTCCGGATCCCTCTCCTGCCTGACTGTTCATCTTATAGTCCCACTGCTTTTCTCTTCCCCAATCTTATCACCTTGCAGTTGTTCACATTGAACAGCTTCTGCTGTTTGTCTGCCCAGACACTCCCCCCTTGCAACCTTACCATTTGGCCTGCTGTTCCCCTTCATATTGTTTACAAACGTAGCTTCATTTCTGACCTTTCACTTCAGAAGGTCTTGGGTTCAAGGTCTACTCCAGTGCCTGAGCACATAATCTAAGCTTACACGCGAGTGCAGTACTGAGAAAATACTGCATTCAGAGGCATCATTCTTCGCAAGAGATGTTAAATCAAGACCCCGTCTGCTGCCTCAGGTGGACAGGAAAGATCCCATGTCACTGTTAGAGGAAGAGCAGGCAGTTCTTCTAGTGTTCTGGCCAACATTTCTCCCTCAACCAACACCACCAGAAACAAATCAACTGATCATTCACCCCCTTGCAGTTTAGGATCTTCATGTATGACTGAATAACAACAGTCCCTGCACTTCAAAGTAATTCACTGGGGTAGATCGTGACTTTGTTCATTAGTGTAAAACGGGTGATAGCGAGTTGGCAGCCTGTTTTACATCTCCCAATTTTTATTTTCAATTCCATAAAATTTGAACACAAAATCTCGGCTGACATTCAGTGCAGTATTGAGGGAGTGCTGCACTCTCGGAGGTGCCACCTTTCAAATGAAACGTTAAACCAAGACATCTCTGCCCTCTCAGGTGGATATAAAAGATCCCTTGGCATTATTCGAAAAAGAGCAGGGGATTTCTCCCCAATGTCCTGGTCAACATTTATCCCTCAACTAATATCACTTAAACAGATTATCTGGTCATTATCACATTGCTGTTGGTTGGACTTTGCTGTGAGCGAATCGGCTGCTGTATTTCCTACATTACAACAGTGACTTCAAAAGTACTTTATTGACTGTAAAGTGGGGGGGAATTTTCCCAGCTCTGGGGAGGCGGGTATGGAGGCGAGACTGCCAGGAAAATAACAGAAACTGGGAGCGGGTACCGAACTCGCTCCCAACCCGCCTCCGTGCCATCTTCCCGGGAGGCGGGCCCCCGAGTCGCGCAGGGACCCGTCTCCTCGAGGCGGGAAGGGGATTAGAGCCAATTAACTGCCTGTTAAAATGCAGTTTTGAGGCTTTTCCCCATTTTACGCCTGCAATTGCGGGCTTCCCGACGGCTGCGAACCTCGTCAGGGTCAGCGAGGCGAGCAGTGGGTCTGCGGGGGTGAGAGGGGTCAAAATGTCAGCTGTAGAGGTGAGTGATGGGTGCAAGTGTGGACAGGTAAGTATGAGAGGTGAGTGTAAAGTGTTGGAAAAAGTTTCCTTACCTTTGCTTCTTTCTGCAGGCTTCAACCTTTGAGGATCCGGAGGTGCCTCATCTCAACGGCAGAGATGACAGAATGGCTGCTGCATTCTCAGATGCAGCAACCATCTGCTTTCTGCTGAGGAGAGAGGTCTTGGTGAGCCTGTGTGCAAGGGCTCACCTTAGAACAGAGATTGTCAGTGTTTGACAGCTTCTCAAAACTGTCAAACGCTGACAATTCATCTGTCAAAAATTTTTCGACAGATGAAGCGTCATACGCTGACATCATCTGTCACCAGCTTTCCCTTAATTGGCCGGTAAGAACAAGGCCAATCAAGGGAAAATAGCGTGGGTTGGTCTCTGGGGGCGGGACTGAAACCTGGAAACCAGAAGTCCCGCCTCCAGCACGTCTCCCTTGAGAAAATCCAGCCCGTGCTTTCAGAGGTCCTGAAGTTATGAAAGACGTTATATAAAAGTCTTTCTTTCTCTCTTTCATTGATGAGTGAGCCTTGACAGTGGATGCCAGTGCCAGCAGCATATTCTACCCCAGAGCTGAACTCCGTCCTGTTCTTGTCCAACAGCCACACCAGCCCAGATCCAGCAGGTGTTACTGGATAACCAGGGAATGCAATGATGTTTCCCTCCGTAACCCAGCAGAGTTGAAGCCAGCTGTAGTGCCCCCTACTGCCGCCCGAGGTGAGATAAGCCAACTCGGCTCCGGCTGGGTATTGCTCATGGAACCTTCCTGGTTTGTGTGGCTCAGCTACTCATTGGATCAAGTTGCTGAGCTATTGGGGAGCCCGTGTCAAGATTTTATGCACCAAACAAGGAGTATTTGTGGGTGGTAAATCCCAATGGGGCTTCATTTGTTACTGCAGCTACCAAAGCTGGATCTCTGAGACCAATCTCAGCGGGTGTTGTAGAAATGGTATTTACTTTTAAAAAAATGAAACCAATCCTACTGCTTATAACGCGATGCAGTTGTGCAAAGATTACAGCTCCAATGTTAACACGGGCGAATATTGTACGGTTGGGGACCAAGGGGACCAGCAAAGTATCCTGACCTCGGCAGTCTGATGTCGGGGGGATTTTAACTCCTGGGCCACATCGCTTGCTCCCGGTCAGTTGCCCGCTCGAAACCGGCCAACATGGGGGAGCAGAATGTTGGATGGCAGGAGACCATTGGCCGAGTCTGAAGTCCCGAGCACTCAAGTAAGTTGAGGGGAGCGGGTTTCGGGAGGGTCTCGCGATTGGGAATGGGGACGAGGATGCCGGGGCAATGGAGGCGTAAACTTTCCTTGTGGGAACAGGAGGAATAATCCTGCTCTACCTAGGCCCACAAGGAAATTTAAAAGATAGTTTTAAAAACTGTGGCCTAGAAATTGGAAGTGTTAGCGCTGGTCGTTAAGGCCCGTTTTGGGGAAAAAAATGGCGGCTGCCTCACTTCCGCCCTTGCCTGCGGGTCCCGTGGCGGCCGCCATTTTCGGCAGGTCAGCAGCGCTGCCGTTGCCGGCGCTCGCCGAAAGTATTGTAATTAGTCGGAGCGTGACGTCAATCGGCCTGCAACACAAATTGACGCCCGCTCATCCATTTTAGAGATCGCCACGCCTATTGCCGCCGTCTCCAAAGCACACCCGTGCGTGAAGCCACTAACAGCGCTTCACCGTCGTACACAGCAATTCCCTGAGGACGCTTCAAGTGACAAATGTATGACAGCCAGAAAGTAAAGTTAGAATTATCTCCACGTAGCTAATGTAGTGTTTATATTAATTGCAAACCTAGGTTTTGATAGCTGACCCATGGGATTTGTAGGTAAAGTTTAATTTTTTTTTCGGTGGTTTGCTTATTTGAGACTGTCCTGCCCGAGATTGTAATACTGAATGTGTAACAAATGGGAAGATGCAGAATATCGCAAGTGATTACTTCTGAGTGACTATAAGAGTAGGCTTGAGGTTTGGATTAGGAATCACCTACGATGTTCAGTGTTTCGATCTCTGAAATCTGAAGTGTGAATTCAAATTCTTTAAGTTATCAGCTATAAGTACTTTCTCCTCCCCATGGAATAATAAAAAGCCCTCAGCTGTCAGACCCTCCTAAGCCTGTGACTAAAGTGACCTCAGCATATCAATGAAATTATGACTGCAGTAAAATGGTTTCAGAAACTACAACCTGCTGGATTTGATCGTCCCTGTCCTACATCTTTTTCTTCCTGCTTCATGAAAATTTAAACAAGCATTTAAAATGAAGAGCTTGGCTTAGCCTCTATTCCTTTAGAATGTGATGTGTGGGTAAAGTGATAGGGGAGAGTCCTTGAAAGTATTAAATGGGCCAAAAAAATGAACAGTGTCCTTTTTATCTACGGCGTCCGCAGGGAACGGTGTCTCTTTAAACAACTCTGAATGCTGCATGCCTTCCTCAGTGCAATGAGCGGTACAGACTACAGTACAAACAAAATCATTAATTTGCCCTGTTTTACACCCACACCTTCTCCCCTTCTCCTCTGATCCCATAAAACCCGACATACGATCAAACCACAGTCTTCCCCGGCACAGTCGACAGACTCCCCACAAATGAATAAACAAGTTCCCGAACCCTTTTTCCATCTGTTGAAATTTTACGAGCTGGAGCTAGGTAGGTTCCAGAGCTTTGCTTGTGTCACTTTGAACAACAAGGGGGAGAAATTCAGTATCGCCCCAATTGGGGCGCAATTATCGGCCGGGTGCAAAGATTAGCGCCTGGCACTAATTATCGCCTCCGACTGCAAACTTGACTTTTATCGCCCCTGGAGATGATTGGAGCGCTAAATCAGGCACTTCACACCTGTCTTAAGGCGCAAAGGCCGATGAGCGAGGCACTACCTCAGAGCGCTGGCGGAGCTCATGTGATGTCAATCAGCAATGGAACACAGACACAATGGCGCCGGCCAGTTCTTAAAGGGGAGGGTTGATCTTGCTTTCCATCCACACCCTGCTCATTGCAGCCTTGAATCTCGGCCTGGAGAGACCTGTACATCAAATCTGCTGGAAAGAATAATGGAGAGAACCAGGGAAAGAGCTCAGAGTGCAGCCCCCAGAGTCTCTTCTAAATCAATACAAGGAAGGGCAAATCAAAATGAACCTGCAAAGTGCTGCTCAGTACCCAAAACTCCTTCACACAGCGTTGAATCTCTCCAGAAGTCTCTCTCTCTCTCTCTCAGAATGCGTGGTTCAAAAATGTCATCAACAATAAAAGGCAGGAAGTGGTCGCCTTTAAATAGCGCTCCCCCAGTCCCTTCCTGACTGCAAAACGCTCCCCTCAACCTGTCGTTGCTAGCGGCAGGTGGTAAGGCAGGGGGCGCCACTCAATATCTGCTCCGGGGCGCTACCGGGGCGTTGCGCACTCGACTGACGTCACGATCTGCCGGCGCAGGAGATCGTGGCGGTAGTGTTTAGCGCCGCCGCAAAATGTCTAGTTAATTTCGCGAGCGCCGCAAACATCGCCGCGCCCGGGCGCTCGTGGCTTTACGCCCCATTAGCGCCCTCTTAAGGCGCTAACGGGAGGCGCAACCAACTGAATTTTTCCCCCCCAAGAGTTTTCTCCACAAAAGCTGAATGCAATGCTACAACATTGATTGGTGAGCGGGTGGCAGGTAAATTGCTGTAATAAATACGGCAACTGTTCCGTACATGGGCTGCAGGTTGACTCGTTTGTTCCTCGTTCTCCTTAAATCCAAGCAGTGACAGACGCGACCTTCGGCCTCCTGCTCAGCTTAGCGCCGGAAAGAGCGCGTTGCACCGCAGATTCTCCGTTTCGCTGATGTAAATTAGCAGGCAGCACCAGGTGCGCTCTCTCTGCGGGCGGCCGTTAGACCTGGCCGGCGCTGTTACCGGCAGGTTTCTGGCCTACTTGAATTTCTGGGCCCCCATCTCTTTGGGCCTGGTCTGAAAAGCCACAACGGCTCCTCCAGCTCAGGCCACTGGTTAAACCAGCAGGCGGGTCCCAATGACATCACTGGAGCCCGATCTACATATTTAAAGACAGTTATGCTGTCAATAGTTTAAAAAGGTCTCTGCCAGCGTCCAGCAGATGTCCTTCCCACTTGCTCAGAAGAGCAGGTTAAAATTGGAGACTGCGGGAAGGGAGTGGGACGTCGGCGAGGAAGTCTTCGAGGTGATTTTAACCTCCCTTCCACCCAGTTTCCGCCCCTTTGCCTATTATAGCCCTCTGCTGAGTGGACACACAGGGCTTCCTCACTTACTAATTTTTTTTTCACTTTTACTGCTGCTGGAACTTCTCTGCCTCAGTCCCCTCAAGTCCTGTTTCTCACAACACTGAGCTTTTCTCTTCCATTCCTGTGCTTAATCCAAGTTTCTCTTTGGTCTCAGTTATGCTGTCTAATTCATAGCAACACATGCAATCCAAATGCAGTCTCTGCGCCCGTTGCCTAAAGGCAGCCCTGACTTACATATAACCCTTGAATCACTCATTACACAAGGGCCAGCATCGTTGCTTGGGAGTTTGACCAAGCGTTCCAGCTGTAGCGAGAGATATGAAAATGAGGCACGGTGTAGAACGTGCTGCCGATTCACTATGGCCCCGATATTAATGTAAAGGCGGGTTACGAGCGGGGAAGGAGGGGGGAGAATTGCATGTGCGAAACCCGGAAGTAAAGTCAGCGTCTCAGATTCTCCAATATCAGCTTGATTGAGGCAATAAAGTTTGACTTCTGGGCTTCGCGTCTCCAAACTGCACAGCAGGCGTGATACACACCCGCTTGACACTATATCAACTCCAGTATTTAAAGGGCTAATGCAGAAATGGAATTTGGAAGAGCCAGAAGGTGTTTAGAATGGATACATAAAGAGCAAGGGCAGCACCCAGAGTCAATGATGCTTCCCTAGAATAGACTGGGTGCAGTCAGGAGCAGGAGGGACACGCTTCTCCCCAGTAATGGGAGGAAGAAACCTGTGGCTCTGTTGGAGGTAGCTGAGGAGGTGAGCAGCAGGAGCATTGCATCCTGTTCTTGGATGCAATGTAGGAAGCGATTTAATGGCCTAACCAGGTCAGGAAAAGTGAGTACATTTGCTGATTCACCTACGTCCTGTGCTTTAAGCCCCCTCCCCCTCCCGTCACTCTGTCTTGCTAAGTGTTCTCCATCACATCGCCCCTCACACCCACTCAACTTTCAGCAGCATCCAGCCTTCACTTTCTATGCACTTCATCACCTCCCCATTTATCCATCCACCGCCGACACTCACCCCAATCCTTATGCAATGCGATGCATCTGTCTCATAGTCACCCTTACCGACTGCACTGCATCCATTCAGTGATTATGTGAATTTCATTCACTCATAGGTCTGTTTTTTCACCTCTTGTAGGAGAAGAGAGCCCAAACACAAGGGAGAGGGAGAGGACTGGAGGTGGGCTGCCACAAATAGTACAGCTCACAGATGCGGAGGAGGAGGCCTTGGAGATAAGTGGCGCATCTGAGCCCCCTCAACCGGAGATGGAGAGACTGGGAAGTTGCAGATGGCTGGTGACAGAATTAAAAATATCTCTGACACACATATGCTGACTTTATTTCATCAATGACTGAACAATGAGAAGACTGAATATGGTGATTGTCAAGATCGTTACTTTGTCATGACTAATTCATATCACATTCTTTTGTCCTCTAGGGCCTTCACGTATACAGCAAGTATCGCTGGAGATGCATGAGGACGATTCCTCAGGGAAGCTTATTCCTTCTGAGGGTGCACCGTCACAAGACGTACAGCCATGCACCAGTGCAGATACTTGCAATTCGGTGGGTCCAGTTAGAGAGTTAGTTGGGTCTTCACCTGGTGATTCACACCTCAGAAGTGAGCACAAACAGACACTGGTGGCAGGGACAGCTGTGGAGAGTCCATGTCAACAACAGCAACAACTTGTATTTATATAGCGCCTTTAATGTAGTAAAACATCCCAAGGCACTGCACAGGAGTGTTATAAGACAAAAAATTTGACACTGAGCCACATAAGGAGAAATTAGGGCAGGTGACCAAAAGCTTGGTCAAAGAGGTAGGTTTTAAGGAGCGTCTTAAAGGAGGAAAGAGAGGTAGCGAGGCGGACAGGTTTAGGCAGGGAATTCCAGAGCTTAGGGCCCAGGCAACAGAAGGCACGGCCACCAAAGGTTGAGCGATTATAATCAGGGATCCTCAAGAGGGCAGAATTAGAGGAGCGCAGATATCTCGTGGGGGGGTTGTGGGGCTGGAGGAGGCTACAGAGATAGGGAGGGGCGAGGCCATGGAGGGATTTGAAAACAAGGATGAGAACGTCAGAGGGAGCAATCTTCTCCAAGCTCTGCTCAGCTGGACACAGATGCTGAACCCCAGGGGCTATCATTGAGAAGGTGAATGCTAGAGATGCATCAGCAACTTAGCCAGGTACTGACAGACGTGCCATGCACACTCTCCATAATAGCGGAGAGGATGAAGGAGTGGATTGGTGGCGCAAGGAGTTGCAAGAATGTCTGCCATGGCGAGAGTGGCTGCCTCCATGGAGTTTCAAGCACAGCTCTCCAATGAGTCCATGCAGGCTTTGACCACGGCCGTGCAGTCTTCGGATGCCAACATGTCTGCCGCTTTAAAGAGGATGACAGATACCGTATCCATGGCCTTATAATGTGCCACTGATCTTCACCAAGTTGGTCTGCAACAGAGTGGTAGGTGTGATGTGGCACTGGTCCAGCAGAGTGATGATAGCGAAAGGGGATATGGAAATGGGAACTCCACTCAAAGCGCTCCTACTTCTCACCCGTTGCCAACCCCTCCACCAGCCAGTAACCCGACATGCTGCCGAGTCTGCCCCTGCACAGGTGCACTGGAGCAGTCTTTGGCGAGCCCTCAGGGGCTCCAAAAGCCAGAGCAAAAGTATCTGAGCGGCCAGGGCAGGGATCTGAGCAGCCTGCCTCTACCTCTGCTGAAGCCACACGGGATGCACCATGTAGAAGGGGTAGGAAGCGTAAGTTAAAGCAATTGTAATTCACCAAGGGCATTCACATGAGTGTTTGACAAAATGTTATGTTAATTTTCCTTTTTTTATAACGCCACATAAAATTTATTGATTAGCACCCTTTCCATACCTTGCCCATTATTGCGACCCGAGTGCCAGCTCATCCTTTCACTTGTTTCATGACGAATGCCAATACATGACTGTACCCATTGGGCGGATGTGCAATGGGTGGATCCGCAGCTGGTCTGGTGATGGGTGCCCCATCTACATCCTTATCCTCCTCCTCCTCCTCTTATTCAATATTCTCCTCATCCGAAGATGCCTTTGACCTTTTCCACCTGTAATCCTCTCTGCTGCGCAATATTGTGCAGGACGCAGCACACCACTATGATTCTGAAGCATACCTCCAGACCTATCTAGGCACATGAAGTGCACCTTCAACATTCCGATGGCTTACTCTATGACACACCCGATGGTCAAGTGGCTCTTGTTGTAGCGCTCCTGCGCCTCATAGATGGAATTCTTCACAGGTGTCATGAGCCAATTTTGAAGGTGTACCCCTTCATTTCCATTCAATTATCATCTTAAATCCTGTATTAAGTGCTGGCCCACCTGTACTAATTATCGCAGCGACTCTGGTGAGCAGGTTACACGCACGCACGCAGCTATGTGCGTCACAGTTAAACCTGGAAGTGGGCGCATTTGAGCCGGATTGCAGCCGCACTTCAATTTTCTAATTTTACTACCCATTCGACTTCAACCCACCCATTCTTGGGTGTTAAAATTCCCGCAGTCCGTTTCACACTGCTGCCAAAGACCAATTTCACCCCCAAATAGTCAATTGTAACTCTTTTAATTATTCATCCATTAAATATAAAACACACAGCAGGACAAAAGGAACAAAACAATCTAGTTTTTGCGTGAAAGTGATTTGACTCCTAAAAAAGGCCGCTGCCTCTAGGTAAAGCTTGGCAATGGTATGGCCATATTTAATAGGTCAAATGCTAAGAGCTAGATAAATGAGAATGTTTTACTCCTGGATTAGTCAGGAGTCCTGTGCAATGAAATTGAATGCTTAGATCCGAATTTCTATGTTTTGAAATGGGTTGACTGCAGTAAACATACTTCCAGTACATATGGGGTAGATTTTACTCATTATTACTACCCTTTTGTGCCTAAGCAGAATGTGGGCTGGACTTCCCATTCAGTAAGAGTGCTGACATAGAAATCTGGAGTTCTTGGCCAAAATTGTCTTGCTTACAGGTATTACCGAATGGTATTTGCAAGGTATTTTGCTGCAGATGGGGGAGGTTCAACTGACAAACCCGAACATAGAGATCTTGTACGATGTGTATTCCAACAAGGAACAGCAGCAATGGACAATGAGCAATGTGTGATGGTCTCAAGCATTTGAAGTTCCATATCTGGCTTGTATAAAATATTGCAGTCTGGCTTTGCAGGACTTCAATCTGCATTGCATTATTGTCTAAATGACTTGGCACTGCTCTGCATTTTGGTCTAACCAACATTAGCATTGATCTAGAGTCCCTGCTGTGTGTGGGTTTATCAGGCATTCAGGGTCTCATCCAGGCTGATCTCAGGCAGGTTTGGTCTTCCATTACTCTTAGCATTGGATCATCCAAACCAAGACAGTGCTCTCTGGCCAGCATCCTGCCACTGGTGGTACCAACTCCAAGTACACCTTCTTAGATGTGACAACAATAGCCAGTGTGCCCTCTCTGAGAGGACAGAGCACTTTAAGTTCCAGAGTCATCAGTCAGTACCATTGCATCAATATCTGCCCCAGTACAATGGTCCAGTAGTGTCAGGGGAAGGTTCCCTGATTTACACCATTGGGGGAGAGGGGCAGGGAGGGACGGGCTGGGCGTGCCCACCCGCTTGTCCCACAAGGCTGGGAAGCCCAGCCAAAGTTGTCTTACTCCAGGTGGGGGCACCAGATCTCCCCCACCCTCCCAAGAAACCAAGAATATACAGCCTATTGGCCCCTTTCATAAGGGGGCTGAAATCAACCTGTACTCCATCAATTCTTTGGGGTCGAGAGCACGACTGAGGCCTGAACCCCCAAGTTGGCTCTCACATACACCATTCCTGGGGTCGGAATACCTCTTCCTTCTCAGCTTACCGGCCCACCCTAGTTCACCAGCCAACCCCTACCGGGGACTAGGGAAAGTCCTGGGCTGGCAACCTTTCACACAAGGGGACCTATATTGGCGCGGATGGAGGTACTGTCCCAAAACAAGGTCCCCAGAAACTATTAGCACAGGCTGCGACCTGGCCAGGTCTCAGCCTAATTCACAGGCCTTCCACCACACTCCCATCAGAGATACGGTGCCAGTGCACCCGTAGGCAATGCTCCCTCTCATTTTGTTTTGTGCGCTGTCCCTTTAAATTTGCTGCGCGGCTGCGGTCTTCCAGCAGCAACAGCTTGCGAGCGGCCTGCGCCGGACCTCCCGATTGATGCCCGCACACCTTAGGGGGAACAATGCCCGTAGGCCCACGCATTTTCAGGGCCATTCTATCAGTGTGGAATTGCTGGTCCCCTAAGGTTAACACACAAAGAAAACAAATGCAGCCAACTGTGCACACACTGGGAGGAAGTAAATAAATCTTGTGAGATAGAAACACTAAATACAACAAATACAACACATTACACACGGTAAATAGAACTGGTGATTTCTTTGTATTGTATGTATTTTATGTAGGCTGTCCTTCTTTATTTGTAGAAATATCAATTACAGCATATCAAGCTCACTTGTCTGTACACAGAACACTTTGGGCTGGATTTTGGAGGCAGGACTGCCGGGAAAATGGCAGAATCTGGGGGCGGGAGCCCAACCCGCCTCTGTGCCATCTTGCCAGGAGGCGGGTAGCCGCCCCGCGCCGGGTCCCGTCTCCTTGAAGGCGGGAAGGGATTACAGCCACTTAACTGCGTGTTAACAGGTAGTTAACAGGCAGATAAGAGGATTATCCCCATTTTGCCCACACAAGTGCGGGCTTCCCGAAGGCTCCGAAACCCGCCAGGGTCACCGAGGCGAGCAGTGGCTCTGCAAGAGTCGGAGGGGTGCAAAAGTGCGCTGTGAAGGTAAGTGATGGGTGCAAGTGTGGAGAGGTGAATATGTGAGGTGAGTGGAAAGTGTTAGAAAAAGTGAACTTACCTTTGTTTCTTCCTGTGGGCTTCAATTGGTGTGTATGTGGAGAGTCTCGCACCTATGCGGCAGAGATGACAGATGGCCGCTGCATTCGCCAATGCAACAACCATCTAATTTCTGCAAAAGAAAGAGGTTTGATGAGGTCTTAAATTCAAGAACTCATCAAACTACAGAGAATGTCAGAAAATTTTTGACAGATGAAACGTCATATGTTGACGTTCTCTGTAACCGGCTGTCCCTTAATTGGCCTGCTAGACCCGCTGGGCGGGCTTAACAAGATCAATCAAGGGAAAATAGCGTGGGTTGGCCAGAAGCTGATGGAGGCGGGACTGAAACCCGACAAGTGGGAGTCCCGCCTTCAAAAGCTCCCCATTGGCAAAATCCAGCCCTTAATATTGCTAGCATTATTCCACATTTGTGCTGTTTTAGATGATCAAGTTGACAAGAGGGAATAGTTCTGTTCAGGAATGAACCCCATTGAGGGATGTGACTGCTGCTTTGGCTGTGAACTATCTGTTGGTTTCCTTCCATTAGGTTTTGGATTCTGTCTGAATTTGTTCTATTTATTTTTTGTTCCTGGATTAAGTTCGTTCTGATTTCTTGACCTCTGGCATTACATTACCTGCAATGAGCAGGCTTCCTAAGTTCTGCTTTGTGCCCACATATGGCAAAGGAGGAACTGACGTAAATCAATCTAAGGATATGGTGTTAAGGAAGCTAAAGGGATTGAAGGCGGACAAATCCCCAGGGCCTGATAACATGCATCCTAGGGTACTGAAGGAGGTGGCCCTAGAGATAGCGGATGCACTAAGTATGATTTTTCAGAATTCATTAGACTCGGGAACAGTGCCCATGGATTGGAGGGTAGCTAACGTTACCCCACTATTCAAAAAGGGGGGTAGAGAAAAAGCAGGTAATTACAGACCTGTAAGCCTTACATCAGTTGTGGGCAAAATGCTGGAGTCCATCATTAAGGATGAAATAGCGGAGCACTTAGCAAATGGGGACAGGATAGGACAGAGTCAACATGGATTTACAAAGGGTAAATCGTGCTTGACTAATCTATTGGAATTTTTTGAGGGAGTAACTGGTAAAATAGATGGGGGAGAGCCAGTAGATGTGGTGTACCTGGACTTCCAAAAGGCCTTCGATAAGGTCCCACATAAAAGATTAGCATGGAAAATTGAAGCTCATGGGATAAAGGGGAAAGTATTGACGTGGATAGAGAACTGGCTGTCAGATAGAAAACAAAGAGTTGGAATAAACGGCTCATTTTCTGAATGGCAGGCAGTAACAAGTGGGGTACCACAGGGATCTGTCCTGGGTCCCCAGCTGTTCACAATTTACATTAATGACCTGGATCAGGGAGTCAGATGCAGCATTTCCAAATTTGCAGACGACACTAAACTAGGAGGGGGGGTGGGCTCAGAGGAGGAGACCAGGAAGCTCCAGAGCGATTTGGACAGACTGGGTGATTGGGCGGATAAATGGCAGATGCACTATAATGTGGACAAGTGCGAAGTTATCCACCTTGGGTGCAGGAACGGGAGGGCAAATTATTATTTAAATGGCAATAAATTGGGAGAGGGGGAAGTACAGAGAGACCTGGGTGTTCTTGTACACCAGTCACTGAAGGCGAGCATGCAGGTGCAACAGGCGGTCAAGAAGGCAAACGGTATGCTGGCCTTCATAGCAAAAGGGTTGGAATACAGGAACAGGGATACCTTGCTGCAGCTGTACAGGGCACTGGTGAGACCACACCTCGAGTACTGTGTACAGTTTTGGTCGCCTCATCTGAGGAAAGATGTTCTTGCCATGGAGGGGGTGCAGCGGCGATTCACCAGGCTGATACCAGGAATGGCGGGATTGACCTATGAGGAGAGACTATGTAGTTTAGGGATGTACACACTGGAGTTTAGAAGATTGAGAGGGGACCTCATAGAAGTGTATAAAATTCTGACAGGTCTAGACAGACTAGATGCAGAAGGAATGTTTCCCTTGGCGGGTGAGAACAGAACTAGAGGACATAATTTAAGGATAAGGGCTAAACCATTTAGGACAGAAATGAGGGGGAATTTCTTCACTCAGAGGGTGGTGAACCTGTGGAACTCATTGCCACAGAGGGCAGTGTACGCCAGCTCATTAAATATATTTAAGAGGGAATTAGATATATTTCTACAGGCAAAAGGGGTTAAGGGTTACGGAGAGAAGGCGGGGACGGGATACTGAATTGGAGGATCAGCCATGATCTCATTAAATGGCGGAGCAGGCTCGAAGGGCCGGATGGCCTACTCCTGCTCCTATCTTCTATGTATCTATGTATCTATGTATATGTTCTTTGGAAATACTATCACTGTTGAATGGATCAATTCTGCAGGACACAACGTGCCATGAACACCAGGCAAAGTTGGTTTGTGTTGCCCACATCACAGGGACTGGAAAATATTGAAAAAAATCAAATAAAAACAGGTTTACGAAATAGATACTGTAAAAATAGCCACAACAAAAAATATCCACAGCCTGTTCTCTTTATGACTCCATCGCACATGGAGCCTCTCTTGTGTCCATTCAAAATGGGATTTGAAGGTAAAAATGCAATCCTGTGTCGACGCTGGGAAATTTGTACAGGAACATCACAGGCCAAGGGAATTGACCACAGGACGTGACTAAGTCGTATTCGCCTAATTTTCCAACTCTCCTACGCCCTTTCTGTACCTGTGCAGCTGAAAATCTATCCTGTGGAGTATTTTGTCTAGTTTGAACAAAACATCAAGCTGGTGGAAAGGATACAGAGAAAGCAATACGAATAGTAGCGGCTCTTAAATCAATCGGGTATGAGGAGAAGCTGAGAGTTAAATCTGTTCTCGCTTGAAAAAAAGACTGAAGGAGACTGTAAGGGTCACGGACTGGTGCGAGGTGAGGCTTTCGTTGCCTGTACTATTGCTTGCTCTGGTCTCCGGCCAGACTTTGGCAATAAGCACCTGTGAGTGGTTCGACCCACTCGCCCTTACGGTTCTGACACCTGGACTTAGATGCAAGGAGCAGTAACTCAAATAGACCTGGTTGAATATCACAAAATTATTGCATGGCGTCTAAAATCATGAAATACATGTCATAGGCGCAGATCAAAGAGAGTACCAGTATACACACATTCATAAAACTTGGTCTATGGAAATGGAGAACACACGACACATCGTAAAAGGGGGAACACATTATACCTTAACCTTATAAACCACCCTCCCTTAATATACCTAAACTACGTCTGGATTTGTAGGATCTGGAAACATGCTCACCACTCGGCTCACTTCGGAAATTTAAAATGAGGCTCTCGGCTAGCTCCGCTGCAGCGCCTGACTGTCACGTGGCTGTAAAGGGTTTCTGCACCCGACTTGTTTACTCTCGCTGCCGCGAATGGGTCCACTTGGGACGGCCCCGGTAAAGTTCGTCGCGGATGGCTCAGGCTATCCGCTCAAAGAGCCGGAGGGTAAGCCAGACTCCCTGATGTCATGAAGTAGTCTGTAGGATTCAGACCGGATCGTGAAGTAGTCTGTACTCAGACCGGATCATGCAGTAGTCTGTAGAATTCAAACCGGTGGACTCTATCATTTTATCTTCGGGCGCGGTCGGGGTTTACTGACCGTGGCGGCACGTGGAATTTCTTCTCGTCTTTCTTCTTGTTTTTCTTCTCGTCACTCGGGCCTCTGGGTCCGGACACCTTTTACCGACGATCGGGATGGTGTACCCTGCTACCTGTCGTGTCGAGGCGGCTCGTTCCGATCGAACTCCACCCAACACTCGAATAACCGACCAGCACAGCCCCGCCGAAGGAACCAACGCAAGAGCAAAAGAGACTAGCGAAGAGTTAAGAGCCAAGAGACAAGAGACCGATGGACATTTGTCCCCTATAGTTATACTGTTTTGTCGGCCTTATCTCCCGCTCAAATCTAAACGTTTATTCTTTGTGTGATTTTGGCACCCAAAACTCCCAGCATGGGGCGATTATCTTCTTAACGGGTTTCGGTATCACCCGAAACTGGCCAACTATCCATTAATGCCTTCTCCATTGTTGAGCCAGCCAGGGCGTGTATAAATCGTCTCCTCGACTGGTTTTGGGGCCCCCCGAATACTGGCTTAATCACCCGCCAATGTCTCTCTCATTGTTGAGCCGGGGGGGTATTTGTGTATTGATGTGTCTGGATGGGTTTTCGATGGCTCAGTTCAATGATTCTTACTGTGCGTATGAAACGATTCAAGCACTTATATCATTGCTATTGTCCAGGATGCAAACGGGTTGCATCCTGCCTTTTCAATTTGTACCAGGTATGATCTCATACTGAATGTATATTCGACGCCATCTTGTCTGCCCACTGTGTCTCTGGAAGCTTCTGCCACGATGCGCGGCGGCCATTTTACAGGCTTCTGTACCCTTTATTATCAGGACAGCATTCCGTTCAATAAAAATGATCCATTGAACCTGCTTCTCTCATATTATTTGAATCGCGATAATTGCGAAACTCTACAGAGACATGGGGGTAAAAATTCAGTTGGTTGCGCCTCCCGTTAGCGCCTTAAGAGGGCGCTAATGGGGCGTTAAGCCGCTAACGCCCGGGCGCAGCGATGTTTGCGCCGCTCGAGAACTTAACTTGAGATTGTGCGGCGGCGCTAAAACTTACCGCTGCGACCACCTGCGCGCGCAGATTGTGACGTCATTCCATGGTGCAACGCCCTTGGGGCGCCCCGGAGCGGAAATTGAGTGGCGCCCCCTGCCTTACCGCCTGGCGCTTCCAACGACCGGAAGACTGGAACGTTATCAATCGGTGTGGGGCTGGGGGGGGCGCTATTTAAAGGGGGCCTCTTCCTGTCTTTTTCTGTGGTCGACATTTATGCACCACTCGTTCTGAGAGAGAGAGAGAGAGACTTCTACATTGACTCAACGCTTTGTGAGGTAGTTTGGCCTAGTTCATCCTAACTTTGTTGCTACTTTAGTTGCTGTACCTCATTACTTTTCTGGCAAAGAGAATATGGGGGCTGCAATGATTGGGGGCGTCGTCCTGCTCCAGCTGAATCGGAGGATAGTGAGACGCAGACAGAGAGTGGCAATGATGGCCAGACGGAGGAGGGCCATCAGGCGCATGTACAGGAGAGCTTACCCTCCCAGGGTATATCGTGAACAGCTCTCCTACATCCATATGTCCGAGGAGCTGTGTTTGCGAAGGCTGCGATTCAGCAAGGAGGTGGTCACTGAGCTCTGCCACCTGCTGCAGCCAGATCTGCAGCCTCAGCTGAGGTCCAGGACGTCTCTGTCGGTGGCAGTGAAGGTCACAGTGGCTTTGAACTTCTACGCCACTGGCTCATTCCAAGCTGCTGTTGGGGACCTCGCCAATATCTCCCAGTTTGCGGTGCATCGCTGCATCCGGCAGGTCACCAATGCCCTCTTCAGAAGGAGACGAGACTTCATCTCTTTCCCTATGACCCCAGACAAGCAGCATGACCGTGCTATGGGCTTTGCGAGGGTAGCGGGCTTCCCCATGGTGCAGGGCGCCATTGACTGCACGCATGTGGCTTTGCGTGCTCCGCGAGAGAATGCAGAGGAATTCAGGAACAGAAAGGGGTTCCATTCCTTGAATGTGCAGTTGGTCTGTGACCACAGACAGGTGATTCTCGCTGTCAATGCCCACTATCCGGGCAGCTGCCACGATGCTTTCATCCTGCGCCAGACTACTGTGGCAGAACTTTTCGACGCACCGCATCAGCCAGTTGGTTGGCTTCTGGGGGACAAGGGGTACGCATTGAGCACCTGGCTGATGACACCGCTCCGTGCGCCAAACACCCCTGCTGAGCTGCGGTACCAGGAAAGCCATCAAGCAACCAGGAACATTATTGAGCGCACATTCGGCGTGCTGAAACAACGGTTCCGCTGTCTGGACCATTCCGGAGGAGCCCTGCAGTACTCGCCTGAGCAAGTTTCGAACTTCGTAGTCGTGTGCTGCATGTTGCACAACATGGCAATCCTCAGGACCCAGCCAATGCCACCAGGCCTTGTAGCACCACCAGAGGAGGAGGAGGAAGAGGAGGAACAGGACGAGGACGATGATCATCAGCAGCACCAAGGCAGGAGGGCGGCCCACAATGGTCAAACTGCAAGGGCCGTCCGTCAACGACTAATAGCAAGCCGCTTCTAGGGCCCCTGCCATTGCTACAAACACTAATCAACCCAGCACGCAACCCCTAAGCCGGCCAAGGCACCAATAATTCCAACCACCAGCCATGTATATTTTGAATACAGAAACTTATTTATTTTACAAACTCTGTGTGTGTCAATTCCTCATGACAAACTCATAGAAATAAACACAAAAAAACAGTCAATAACATAACTGGTTCTCACAACCTGGAGATAATGTCCAAAACACTAAACAAAAGTTGGACCATGAACCTCGGCCTTTAATAAAAAAATGACCAGCATTTTGGCACACCTCCTACTTTTTGCCCTTCGAGGGTGATCTCCTTCCCTTGCGCACTTCCCCCCTTCTAACCCTACTGCTCCTCCGTAATGGGACCTCAGTGGCTGCAGCAAGGCTGGTGGAAGGCTGCTGCTCGTCAGACCCTGACACTGCAGATGCCCCTGAAGGACGGCCTCGACCACTTCTGGGCCTGGAGGGCCCGGCTGCAGACTGCACCAACTCTGCATGGGCGGCAGCAGTCTGTCCTACAGGCGGTGGCAAGTGCAGTGGAGAAGTGACAGTGTTGGCAGCAGGAATGCTGTCATCGTGAGAGAGGACAGCAACTCCCTGCTCGCCCGACACACTGGCACTCCCACGGGGCAGCACTTCAGCATCCGGAGCAATTTGCCGGAGAACAGATTGCTGGCCTGCTGCGGCGCGGTGACAGCCCCGGGGACATGTGCACGAACCATCGAGGATGGCAGCAGTCAGTGCTCGCGTGGCCTCAATCTGAGTCTGCATGAGAGCAGTCTCAGATGGGTTCCTGGCAGCCAGTGACTGAATTGCAGCACTAAGCTTTAGTGTGGCATCCGCCTGTGCTACAGCGAAGTGCTCCACACTCCTTGCCAGTGCCTCAATGCATTCGGGCACCCTTCCCACTGCACCCATGAGCTCAGTGTGCATGCCCACCGCCTGGCTGTTCATTTCTGCAATCAGCCGCTCCTCCTCTGCGTCCATTGCAGTAGGAGTGTCTGGCATACTCTCCCTCTGGGGAGAAGGCTCCCGTTCTTCCCTCCCCCCCCCCCATGGCGTTGCTGCAGCCCGCTGGGTCCTGGAGCTTCACCATCATCAGCCCCTTCCCCCCTGCTCCCCTCCGGGGAAGGCGTGTTCCCAGTGTGGCCATGGGCTTCCTCGGGAGAGGGTGGCACTGATGCTCCGGCTTCCTCTTCCTCCTCAGCTGCAGCATCACTCCCAGTGGCAGCTTCAGGGCCCGTCTCCTCAGCTGGTGAATCACCATCTGAAAGCAGGGAGGTACAAGAGTGGCTTTAGCGTGAGGACAGGGTGGCAGTAAGGGAGGAATAAGTGCAGCGAGTTAGCAAGTTGGATTGAAAGTGTCAAAGGCTGGTATTGTGAGGGACAAGTGGAAGGACAGAGGACAAAAAGGTGATGACCTTACCATTGCTGTCCACAACGGGGTCGGCGTCCCCAGTGGCGACGGGACCGATCACCCGGCTTGCCACAATCCTGTGGACGCGCTCCTCCAGATCGCTGAGGGGTTGCAGCTGAAGCCGCCCTCCACCCGTCCGTTGCTGCTGTCTCCGATTATGAGCCAGCTTAGCCTGCAAGAAAAAGGACAGCATCTGAGTAAATATACAGCCATGGTCTTGCCTGATGTGCCTCCCATAGGTGAATAGCCCTTACAATATGCAGCCATGGTCTTGCCTGATGTGCCTCCCATAGGTGAATAGTCCAAAAATGTGTGGGTTAGGTTGATTTGGCTATGATAAATTGACCCTTAGTGTTAGGGGGGATTAAATATGTGGGGTTATGGGGGATAGGATGGGATATGTTAGGGGGAATTAAATACGTGGGGTTACGGGGGTAGGGTGGGATATGTGTACTGTGGGGATTAAAGCAGGGACAGGGTACTGGATTTGGATGATCAGCCATGATCGTATTGAATGGCGGAGCAGGCTCGACGGGCCAAATGGCCTACTCCTGCTCCTAGATTCTATGTTTCTATAGCCCTTACTGTATGCAAAGTGTGGAATGTGTGTGTGTGTTTGATGAAAGGGCCATAGGTGTTGCATGAGTGTTGTGCATTGGGGTTTTAAGACCCTCTGGCCATAGAGTGAGGTTGAGATGGAGGGATGGAGAGGTATTGAGAAAAAGCCACTCACCCTGACGACCCGAGTGAGGTCGTTGAACTTTTTGCGGCACTGAACATGGGTCCTGGGCACCATGCTCCTGGAGGAGACGCTCTGAGCCACCTCCCTCCACACTCTTCTGAACTCGCGTGGCAAAGGCCTCCTGCCACTCTCCGGGAACAGCATGCATCGTCTGCGCTCCACTGCGTCAACCAGAGCATCCAAGGCCCGCTCGGTGAAGCGATGAGCGCGTTCTCTCACCCTCTCCATGCTTGGCAGCAAAATGGATTACAGGTCTCTCCAGGCTGAGATTCAAGGCTGCAATGAGCAGGGTGTGGCTGGGGAGCAAGTGGCCCCCCCCGCTTTAAGAAGTGTCCGGCGCCAGTGTGTCTGTGTTCCCTCGCTAACTGGCAGCAGCTGCGCTGCGCTCGTGCGCTGAGGTAGCGCCTCACTCCTAGGCCTTTGCGCCTTAAGAGAGGTGTGCAGCGCCTAATTTAGCGCTCCACTCACCTCCCGGGGCGGTAAAAGTGAAGTTTCCTGTCAGTGCCGATAATTAGCGCCAGGCGCTAATATTTGCGCTCGGACGATATTTGCGCCCCAAATGGGGCGCGACCTAATTTCTACCCCATGGAATTTAATGGTTGAAAGTTCGTGGGCATGCAAGCGAATTGGGCGCACACTTGAATTCTCAATGTATGTTCCTGGCATGTGAAGCTCTGTGCGGGGAAATTTCTAAAGACCACAATTTACCCCATGCTCCAGATGTTTTCACTATGTGGAAAGTTCTTTGTGCTGAATTGGGGAACGTGGTTGGAAGCTAAAGAAACCTCCAGGTATGTGTAGCAAATGTAGCTTTAGAAAGGGGATGTCACATAAGCTAGATCTCCGTCTTTATCTCAGGAACACAAGAATCTTTGCACGTCACTTCTACCTCTAGAACTTTGTTGTAGGCTGTGTCAGCACCTGTCACCCTCTATCCCTTGTATTAAAAGTTCAAGTCTCACTTGCTGGACTAGAACTGTTGGAGCGTGTGTTAGCTCATGGGAATGTGGCTCACCTGTTGACGTTCCATGGCAAAGTCTCCAGTTCTTTCTATGCATCTAACAACCAGCAGAGTCATTTTCTCATAACAACAAGCAGAGTTATTTGCTCATTAACAACCAGCGGAGCCATTTACACCAGGCGCTTCCTGAGACAACTGTTCTTGTTGCGTTTGCCTCTGGCTGCACCTGATTGTTAGTCCACCAAAAGAGAAAGTGGGAAGTAGAGGGATATGAGTTTGGCACCAATTTAAGAGGGAGATAAGAGTGGTCTGAGCAGGTTTAATTGGCAGGGCAAGCTAGAAGGGCTGAATTATTTTTGTTTTCCTTACTTCTTGTATTTTTACATTCTTATGCTTCATTTGATGCCTTCCAAAATTGGCATGTCATCAATAAGCCCCAGATTATAGAATTTTAAAGCAGCTAGTTCTGTGGGTGACAAGTAGCATCCTGAGCTCTTCATGTATTACAGAAAATGCTCATAGTTAAACTAGCATTTGACCCTACAAAGTAAACATACATGTCAGACAGACTTAAGAACTGGATTGGGGAATTTTCACCTGTAGTTCTGAAGCATCCCTTGACTTGTCTCCTTTAAATCAGTAATCTTAATACTTAATCAGTTTTTGGGAGGAACCTGTTTTAAGAATTTACCTCCCCCAGCCCCTCCCCAACCACATGCACAGAAAACCCTGGGGAACTGAGCAGATGAGAAGTTTTCTGAAGCAATCCTGGTGGTTTTAAATTAACAAGCTTGTAAAAAATATTTTTGGTTTGATATCCACCCAAGGGACTCTAATTGAGTTCAGACTTCTAAATAAAAGTGATGTCCTTTCATGTTCATCTCTGTTAATAGCGTACCATGGCTACTCCCACTTAGCATAAAAATGATGGGTCTCCTCTAGACTTCTATACTTTGCTCCAGGTCAACAAATAAAACCCGTGAAAGGAAACGACTTGCTCCCCAGAGACAAATAAGATATAATTTTAAGAAGGTATCTTATTGATAAAGTACATACTATGTTGGAATATTTTAACATATTAGTCTATTGCAATATGTTGTCGTCATGATACACACCTGATGAAGCAACAGTTTGGACTCAGTTAAGGTTTTCCTGAAGGCTAAAATTTGACTGATTACATTTGGAGCCCAAAAGTTTGAGTACTTTTCAAGAAAAGTCCGGTTCAAGCTTTCAATAAAAACATTGTGATACAGTTAGCTCTGTGCAGTATGATAGATGCTTCCATTCTGTGAGTTCTTTCATGCCAGGTTTGTGATGATGTCAACCAGGATACTGAGACAGAAACTGTTCAGAGAGGTTGTGAACTAGGACTACGTGGCTGAAGAAAGTAGTTAATGAACACCAGCTTAACATATCTAAGTTATTTTGATTTATTTGCAATATACAGAGGGGTCAACACGTTTCTACAAAGCTGGGAGTTGTAGGATTTCCAATGATACTCTGCACAATTGTAGATGCAGGATTCCCATAACAGGTGTTTGATTATTCGATCATTCTCTTCCACGGTAGAACTAGCAATTGAATTTTTTTTGCATATCTTGTACATGGCTGTGTTCTATGTTTCTTTCTCAGTCTCATTCTGTGTGCTCTTCATCTGTCTCATTCTTTGTGCTCTGCGACAGTTTCGCTGTCTCATTCTGTGTGCTCCGTGTCCCTTTCTCTCATTCTCTGTGCTCTGCGTCAGTTTCGCTGTCACATTCTGTGTGCTCCGTGTCCCTTTCTCTCATTCTTTTTTAAATTTGTTTATGGGATCTGGGCATCACTGGCAATGCCAGCATTTATTGCCCATCGCTAATTGCCCTTGAGAAGGTGGTGGTGAGCCGCCTTCTTGAACCACTGCAGTCCGTGTGGTGATGGTACTCCCACAGTGCTGTTAGGTAGGGAGTTCCAGGATTTTGACCCAGCGACGATGAAGGATCAGCGATACACTTCTAAGTCAGGATGGTGTGTGACTTGGAGGGGAACTTGGAGGTGGTGGTGTTCCCATGCGCCTGCTGTCCTTGTCCTTCTAGGTGGAAGAGGTCGCGAGTTTGGGAGGTGCTGGCGAAGAAGCCTTGGCGAGTTGCTGCAGTGCATCTTGTAGATGGTACACACTGCAGCCACGGTGGAGGGAGTGAATGTTTAAGGTGGTGGATGGGGTGCCAATCAAGCGGGCTGCTTTGTCCTGGATAGTGTTGAGCTTCTTGAGTGTTGTTGGAGCTGCACTCATCCAGGCAAGTGGAGAGTATTCCATCACACTCCTTACTTGTGCCTTGTAGATGGTGGAAAGGCTTTGGGGAGTCAGGAGGTGAGACACTCGCCGCAGAATACCTAGCCTCTGACCTGCTCTTGTTGCCACAGTATTTATGTGGCTGGTCCAGTTAAGTTTCTGGTTAATGGTGACCCCCAGGATGTTGATAGTGGGGGATTCGGCGATGGTAATGCCATTGAATGTCATGGGGAGGTGGTTAGACTCTCGCTTGTTGGAGATGGTCATTGCCTGGAACTTCTGTGGCGCGAATGTTACCTGCCACTTATCAGCCCAAGCCTGAACGTCGTCCAGGTCTTGTTGCATGCGGGCATGGACTGCTTCATTATCTGTGGAGTTGTGAATGGCGCTGAACACTGTGCAGTCATCAGCGAACATCCCCATTTCTGACCTTATGTTGGAGGGAAGGTCATTGATGAAGCAGCTGAAGATGGTTGGGCCTAGGACACTGCCCTGAGGAACTCCTGCAGCAATGTCCTGGGGCTGTGATGATTGACCTTCAACCACCACAACCATCTTCCTTTGTGCTAGGTATGACTCCAGCCAGTGGAGCGTTTTCCCCCTGATTCCCATTGACTTCAGTTTTACTAGGGCTCCTTGATGCCAGACTCGGTCAAATGCTGCCTTGATGTCAAGGGCAGTCACTCTCACCTCACCTCTGGAATTCAGCTCCTTTGTCCATGTTTGGACCAAGGCTGTAATGAGGTCGGGAGCCGAGTGGTCTTGGCGGAACCGAAACTGAGCATCAGTGAGCAGGTTATTGGTGAGTAAGTGCCGCTTGATAGCACTGTCGATGACACCTTCCATCACTTTGCTGATGATTGAGAGTAGACTGATGGGGCAGTAATTGGCTGGGTTGGATTTGTCCTGCTTTTTGTGGACAGGACATTCCTGGGCAGTTTTCCACGTTGTCGGATAGATGTCAGTGTTGTAGCAGTACTGGAACAGCTTGGCTAGAGGCACGGCTAGTTCTGGAGCACAAGTCTTCAGCACGACAGCCGGGATGTTGTCGGGGCCCAAAGACTTTGCTGTATCCAGTGTATTCTGTGTGCTCTCCTCTTTCTCTGTCTCATTCTGTGTGCTCTGCATCTCTTTCTCTCATTCTGTGTGCTAAGTGTCTCTCATTCTGTATGCTCTGCATCTCCTTCTTATTTAATGGGAGGTAAATAAGTACATGAGGGAAAAAGGAATAGAGAGATATACTGATAGGGTTAGATGAAGTAGGGTGGGAGGAGGCTCGAGTGGAGCATAAACACCGGCATAGACCAGTTGGGCCGAATGGCCTGTTTCTGTGCTGTAAATTCTATTGAGTGCCCTCTGTGATTCTTTCTCTGTCTCATTATGTCTGTTTCTTTTTTTCTTTATCTATCTCTTATTGTATGGGGTCATTTTCTGAGTGTGCCCCTATGGTGGGGATTCTTGTCCTCACCAGCATATATTGCTAACTCACAGTCGAGGTTCCAGTGCTCAGAAAATTACCCCTTATGTACCTCAATCTCTTTTTGTCGTCATCTTTCTCATTCTGTCCATCTCTCTCTGTCTCTTAATCTGTTTATTTTTCTCTCTTGCTTTGTCCCCATCATCAACAAGCGAGCGTCTAACCACCGCCCATTGACATTCAACGGCATTACCATCGCCGAATCCCCCACCATCAACATCCTGGGGGTCACCATTGACCAGAAACTTCACTGGACCAGCCACATAAATACTGTGGCAACAAGAGCAGGTCATAGAAACATAGAATCTAGGAGCAGGAGTAGGCCATTCGGCCCGTCGAGCCTGCACCACCATTCAATACGATCATGGCTGATCATTCAAATCCAGTACCCTGTCCCTGCTTTAATCCCCACAGGACACATATCCCACCCGACCCCCGTAACCCCACGTATTTAATTCCCCCTAACATATCCCATCCTATCCCCATAACCCCACATATTTAATCCCCCCCTAACACTAAGGGTCAATTTATCATAGCCAAATCAACCTAACCCGCACATTTTTGGACAGTGGGAGGAAACCGGAGCACCCGGAGAAAACCCACGCAGACACGGGGAGAATGTGCAAACTCCACACAGACAGTCACCCGAGGTCAGATTCGAACCCGGGTCTCTGGCGCTGTGAGGCACCAGTGCTAACCACTATGCCACCGTGTTGCCCATTTTTTTTTCTTTTCTGAGGGGGGAAATCAGCAACCAGGTCAGAGGCTAGGTATTCTGCGGCAAGTGTCTCACCTCTTGACTCCCCAACCCTAACCCTAACCCTTTCCACCATCTACAAGGCACAAGTAAGGAGTGTGATGAAATACTCTCCATTTGCCTGGATGAGTGCAGCTCTAACGACAAGAAGCTCGATACCATCCAGGACAAAGCAGCCCGCTTGATTGGCACCCCATCCACCACCTTAAACATTCACTCCCTCCACCACCGGCGTACCGTGGCTGCAGTATGTACCATCTACAAGATGCACTGCAGCAACTCGCCAAGACTCCTTCGGCAGCACCTCCCAAACACGCGACCTCTACCACCTAGAAGGACAAGGACAGCAGGAGCATGGGAACACCACCACCTCCAAGTTCCCCTCCAAGTCACACACCATCCTGACTTGGAAGTATATCGCCGTTCCTTCATTGTCGCTGGGTCAAAATCCTGGCACTCCCTCCCTAACAGCACTGTGGGAGTACCTTCACCACACGGACTGCAGCGGTTCAAGAAGGCGGCTCACCACCACCTTCTCAAGGGCAATTAGGGATGGGCAGTAAATGCTGGCATTGCCAGCGACGCCCAGATCCCATGAACGAATAAAAAAAAAGTCTCATGCTCTCTGTGTCATTCTGTGTCTCTCACTCTGCGTTCCTCTCATTCTCTGTATCTCATTTGCTCTTAGCCTTCACCTCAGTTGGTCTCTCTGTCTGTTGCCTCATTGTGGGTCTCCCTTTCTATGTCTTTCTCTCTCATTAAGTCCCCAATGCTGCCTTGCATATTTTTAAAGTGGTGCTTTGCTTTCCACTGAATACTGTATTTTAATTTTAGAATGCAAACAACGACAGCTGGGTAATTCGTTGATTCGAAAGACAAATGTCCTCACTTTAAAAAAAAAATTAAACTGAAGAAGAATGATTGTTTAATTCTGTACGCTGGGTGTATAATTTCCTGGTATTGTAATCAATTGCAAGCTGTTGCTGAGTAAACCTAAAGTAATGATAATCCTGTAGTATGAACATCATTATGGACGTCCAGATAGTCAGCAACTTCACTGAGAAAAGGCGTCACTAGCATCAAAATGTATCTAAAATTAAAACCACACATATTATTAAAACAACAAATACCAGGGTTGATTTCAAGGCTGTCATCTCATCTCAAGGTTCAAAAGACGTTTATAAATCTTTCAAGCTCCTCTATTGTGGCTTATGACAGCATCAAAATGTATTGGAATTGATTGTTGCCTTGTAATCATCCTATACATTCATTATTCTCAATTTGTTGGTCAGTTTGAAATAACTCACTAGTGCAGTAACACTTGAGGATATAGATCCATGTATTGTCAGTAAAGGGAGAGTTTTATCCTTCAGAATTTTAACCCATCTGAAATGTTAAAACTAACCTTGCCTCGCTGTGGGCATAGTCAGGTTTAAGATTAAACCTGAGCAAAACTAACCTGAGCCTCGAGAGAGGGAGAGTGGTAAAGCAGTCTTTTTTCAGATTTTATTAATCATTAAGTACTGTAGTACCACCTCCTGCCCAAAGGGGTCACTAACTACTATTAATTATCTATAGTTTTGAAATTTTGAACCTAATATCTACATGCTGTATTGAAAGGGCCACTACGACAGCACTTTTATACTAATCCAAGTGACATGCTGGAAGATGCTTTGAGTAGCTGGATGATGCGTGCTTGACCGTGCATGGTATGTAGGTTTGTACTTTTTAATCAAGGAAAGCAGAATGCCATTGAAAGACCTGCCAAAAGACACCTAACTCTCCTACAATAATGTCTAAATACCATTGAAACAATCAGACTTTCTCTCCTTCTGTTTATGCAAGGGTAAATTTTGCTGGGCCTCACTCTCGGGCATAGACGGGAGCATGGAGTGGAGAATCGGGTGCAGAGGTCAGTGAGCATGATTTGTGAATATTCCCAATTTTTCCAGTGATTAATTTTAATTACTAGAAAAGTGGGAGTGCCAAGAGTCGGAATGCACAGACCTCTACACCCGATTCGCCAATCATCAAGAACCTCGCAAAATCTACTTCACAGTGTTTATATTGGGTGTACAATGAAACCAAAAATGTTTACCACTTGTTTAACATTTAGAAATGAAAAGCAGGGTATTTATATATCCACATCGCCAGTTTTACACCTGGGCAGCAGATTGAAAATATGCCCCATTATTTTTCCATATTGATTCAGTGGAAGCTTTCGAAAACAATCTTCAGTTACCTTTTTTTTCATTTATCCACCAAACTATCAGGGGAATTTCCTCTGGTCACTATGAGAACAACAACAACAACTTGCATTTATATTTATAATGGGAAGATATTATAAATCTGTTCTATTCGAACGCGCTTACGGTTTTATAAATAGTGAAGGTAGAAAATTTTCCACTGTGTTTACAATGTCGCTAACACACAGCGACCAAAGGAAATGTGGTCCCCTCACATTTGTGAATGAGACGACACTGTCATATTCTGAGTGGCTTCCCAGTGAAAATCTGTTGAACTCAGGGCATTCAGCGGTCTGACAATTATAGTCCAAGTTAAACTTCCAGGTCAAAATTCATTCCAGCTGAAAAAGAAAAAAATCCCCTCCTCCAATGTGTTTTCTGTTGATCTCAACGACAAGGATGAAATAAGTGCTTTTTTTTTGCAGTTGCGTTAAATGAAGCTGACATCAACCAAACTATCACCTTAAAGAACAAAATAATTTCCACTTGTGGAGCGCACTTAACATCTTCACATAATCCTAAAGTGCTTCACAATCAATGAAGTACTCTTGAAATGTCGTCACTGTTGTAATGTAGGAAACACAACAGCCAATTTGCACACAGCAAGATCCCATAAAGAGCAATGAGATAAATGACCAGATAACCTGTAGGTTGAGGGATAAATGTTGGCCAGGACTCTAGGAGATATCCCCTGCTCTTCTTCAAATAATGCTGTGGGACAACACGGTGGCATAGTGGTTAGCACTGGTGCCTCACAGCGCCAGGGACCCGGGTTCGAATCTGACCTCGGGTGACTGTCTGTGTGGAGTTTGCACATTCTCCCCGTGTCTGCATGGGTTTCCTCTGTGTGCTCCGGTTTCCTCCCACAGTCCAAAAATGTGTGGGTTAGGTTGATTTGGCTATGATAAATTGACCCTTAGTGTTAGGGGGGGATTAAATATGTGGGGATAGGATGGGATATGTTAGGGGGAATTAAATACGTGGGGTTACGGGGATAGGGTGGGATAGGTGCAGGCTCGATGTGGGGATTCTGTGTGAGAACGCAGGGACAGGGTACTGGATTTGGATGATCAGCCATGATCGTATTGAATGGTGGAGTAGGCTCGACAGGCCGAATGGCCTACTCCTGTTTCTATGGGATCTTTTACATACTGAGAGGGTAGATGGATCCTTAGTTTAACATCTCATGCACAAGGTGGCAACTCCGACAGTGCAGCACTCCCTCAGTACTGCACTGAAGTGTCAGCCTAGATTATGTCCTCGAGTCTGGAGTGGGGTTTAGGAACGTAGGAACAGGAGTAGGTCATTCAGCCCCTCGAGCCTGTTCCGCCATTCAATAAGATCATGGCTGATCTGCATCTTAACTCCATTCACCCACCTTGGTTCCATATCCATTAATACCCTTAGCTAGCAAAAATCTATCGATCTCAGGTTACAAATTATTAATTGAGCTAGCATCTACTGCTTTTTGTGGGAGAGAGTTTTACACTTCCACGACCCTTTGTGTGAAGAAGTGTTCTCTCCTGAATGGCCTGGCTCTGATTTTAAGGTTATGTTCCCTTGTCCTAGACTCACAGCAGCGGAAAAAGTTTCTCTCTATCTACCCTATCAATTCCTTTCAAAATCCTAAAAACCTCAATCAAATCATCCCTTAACCTTCTATATTCCAGGGAATAGATGTAGGGGGCGAAATTGGGTGCGCTAATGGGGCGCAAATGGCTTTGTGACCGGGCGCGGCCCTGACATCGACTCCCGCCATATTCAGCGGGAGTTTTGTGGCGGCACTACGGCGTTGGGCCCCAATCTCCTTTGCCTGGAGATCGTGCTGTCATCGCTGTGCGCATCGCCCCGGTAGCGCCCAGACCCGAAATTGACTTCCGCCCCCTGAAGCAGCGCCGGTTGAAAACACCGACTCTGGCAGGAGGCGTGCATCGGGCAGCTGGCCGCTTCGGGGGCGATGATTAAAGGCGAGGTGGCTGAGCTAAGTAAAAAAATACCTTACCTTGTTCCAGTTTTTTTTGCGGGTTCCTGCCTGCGATCGATTAGCCCGGCACTCTGCTTGAGAGCAGAGCTGATCGCGTGGGATCGCGGCTGCCTTGGTGGTCCAGGTAGGTACTTTTTCTATTGCAGAGCCTGCAGCGATGGCCCTTCCCTTTAAGGGAGGGAAGGAGCCTTTGAACGCGGCAGCGCTGGCCGTGCAGCACTGCTGAAGTCTCCGCCCCGCCGGCTGCCGATTGCGTTCCAAGAAGGAAATGGAGCGCTTGATTTAGCGTTCCACTTCCTTCCTGGAGCGCAAAAAAAATTTTTTTTTAAGTTTAGAAACATTAGCGCCTGGCGCTAATTTTATCAACTTTTAAAAGTTAGCGCCCCTAACAGAGCTATAATGAATTTCTCCCCCACAAACTCTCCTCATAATTTAACCACTGGAGCCCTGGTAACAGTCTGGTAAACCTACGCTGCACTCCTTCCAAGGCCAATATATCCTTCCTAAGGTGCGGTGCCCAGAGCTGTACACAGTGCTCCAGGTGTGGCCTAACCAGGGTTTTGTATAGCTTTAGCAAAACTTCGACCCCTTTATATTCTGGCACTCTAAATATAAAGGCTAACATTCCATTAGCCAATTTGATTATTTTTTGTGCAACCATTACATTTTATTGATCTGTGCACATAGACCCCCTAATTCTCTTTGGACCTCCACTGTTGCTAGCTTTTCACAATTTAAAAAAGTACTCGGATCTATCCTTTTTTGGTTGAAAATGGATGACCTCACACTTACCTGCGTTGATATCCATTTGCACAGTTTTGCCCACTCACTTAATCTAACAATGTCGCTTTGTAATTTTATGCTCCCGTCTACACTATTTGCTGTGCCATCAATTTTTGTGTCATCGGTAAACTTGGATATATGTCTCTCTATTTTGTTATCTACATCATTAATAAATATAATGAATAGTTGAGACCAATGTTCCCTTTAATTTTTTTTTGGGTGTGTGGCCCCTTTAAAGGGGTGCGTGGCCCATTCAAAATACCGCGCATGCGTGGTTTTTCCTATTTAAAAGCTGGTGAGCCGGCCGCGCAGCCGCGCAGCTTAAAGGAAACATTGGTTGAGACCCCAGCAAGATCCTTGTGGGACACCAGTAGTCACTTCATTCAAGTTCAAGTACATACCCATTATCCCTACTCTCTGTCTTCTACTGCCTAAACAAATCTCCTAATCAGGTCAATAATTTGTCTTCAATTCCATGTGCATTAATTTTAGCTAACAGTCTCTTATGTGGAACCTTATCGAATGCCTTCTGGAAGTCCATATAAACTACATCCATAGGCATTCCCCTGTCTACTACTTTAGTTACTTCCTCAAAAAATTCAATTAGGTTCATTAGACATGACCTACTCGTTACAAATCCATGTTGGTTCTCTCTAATCAGCTCAAATTTCTCCAAGTGCTCAGTCACTCTGTCCTTAATTATAGATTCCAATAACTTCCCCACAATAGATGTTAGACTAACAGGTCTATAATTTCCTCGTTTCTCTCACCTTTCTTAAATAATGGAGTTACATTTGCAATTTTACAATCTAATGGGACAATTCCTGAATCGAGAGAGCTTTGGAAGACGTTGACTAAAGCCTCTGCAATTTCCTCACCTACTTCCTTTAAAACCCTGGGGTGGAAACCATCAGGTCCTGGGGATTTGTCCGCCTATAGTGCTATTATTTTTTCTAATACCGTTTTCTTGTTTATGTTAACTTTAGTGAGTTCCAGTCCTTGATTCATTATTAGTTTTCCTGATATGTAAGGTATATTATCCTCTTCCTCTACTGTGAGTCTTGATATCCTTTGTGAGTTTCTTTTCGTATTTCCTTTTTGCAGCTCTTACTATCTTTTTTGTCTTCCTTTGAGGTTCTTTATATCTCTCCCAATCCCCTGGATCTACTCTATTCTTTGCACCTTTGTATGCTCTTTCCTTTAGTTTTGTTATCTCCCACTTCTTTTGTCGGCCATGGCTGTTTTATTTGATAAGTTGAACTCTTGCCCTCTAGGGGTATATACTGGTCCTGTATTAAGCTAAATTATTTTTTGAACACCTCCCACTGTTTATCTGTAGTTTTACCCGATACCAGTTTTGACCAGTTTGCTGTCGTCAGTCTCTGTCTCATCCCGTTAAAGTTAACCGTACCAAAATCTACAATCTTAGGGGGCGATTTTGCCAGCCCTGGGGAGGCGGGTATGGAGGCGGGACTGCCGGGAAAATGGTAGAATCTGGGGGCGGGTACCCAACCCATCCCCAACCTGCCTCCAACCCGCCCCCAACCCGCCTCCATGCCATCTTCCCAGGAGGCGGGTAGCTGTCCCGCGCCAGGTCCCGTCAATTTTTGACAGATGAAACGTCATACGTTGACGTTCTCTGCAACTGGCTTTCCCTTAATTGGCCTGCTAAGCCTGCTGGACGGGCTTAACAAGGTCAATCAAGGGAAAATAGTGTGGGTTGGCCACAAGCCGATGGAGGCGGGACATCGACCCGCCAAGCAGCAGTCCCGCCTCCAACGCGCCCCCATTAACAAAATCGGCCCCTTAGTAACTGTGTTACATTTCTCTTTTTCAAACCTAACATTGAATTTGATCATATTATGATCACTGTTAGATAAATGTTCCCTTACTGTTACATTATTAACTAAGTCTGGCTCATTACTCATTACTAAATCCAGCAGAGCCTGCCCTCTCATTGGTTCTTAGAACCCACAAACTTTTTGTGGGTTCCCACAACTTACTGACTCAGAGGTGAGAGTGTTACCACTGAGGCAAGGCTGAGGCAAAACTGATATACAGACAAGTTAAATGCCTAAATATGCGTTATAGGGTCCTCTGTAAATCTGATTAAGTTGTTGCTGCTGGAACATTTCCTGTCTCTTTTAATTTAGGAACATAATTTAGGTGTCAGCTGTGGCTCAGTGGGTATCACTCACACCTCTGAGTCAGTGGGTTTAAGAGTCACTCCAGAGACTTGAGCACAAAATCTAGGCTGACATACCAAGACATTACTGAATTGTACACAATACTCCAGCTGAGGCCGAACCAGTGATTTGTAAAGGTTTAGCATGACTTCCTTGCTTTTGTATTCAATGCCCCTATTTACAAAGCCAATTATTCCATACGTTTTCTTAACCGCCTTATCAACTTGCCCTGCCACCTTCAAGGATTTGTGAATCTGCACCCCCAGGTCCCTCTGCTCTTGCACCCCCCTCAAAATAGTTTTGTATCATCCACAAACTTTGAAATTGTACTCCCTATACCCAATACTATGCAGGAACGGCAGCATAGTGGTAATGTCGCTGGGCTGGTAATCCAGCAGCCTGGACTAATGATCCAGAGACATGAGTTCAAATCCCAACACGGCAGCTGGGGAATTTAAATTCAGTTAATTAAATAAAATCTGGAATAAAAAGCTAGTATCAGTAATGGTGACCATGAAACTATCAGATTGTTGTAAAAAACCATCTGGTTCACAAATGTCCTTTAGGGAAGGAAATCTGCCGTCCTTACCTGGTCTGGCCTAAGTGTGACTCCAAACCCACAGCAATGTGGTTGACTCTTAACTACCCTCTGAAATGACCTAGCAAGCCACTCAGTTGTAACAAACTGCTACAAAAAGCAATAATAAGAAACCGGATGGACCACCCGGCATTGACCTAGGCACCGGCTTCGGACACGACAACAGCACACCCAGCCCAATCGACCCTGCAAAGTCCTCCTCACCAACATCTGGGGACTTGTGCCAAAATTGGGAGAGCTGTCCCACAGACTATTCAAGCAACAGTCTGACATAGTCATACTCACAGAATCAAACCTTTCAGCCAATGTCCCAAACTCCTCCATCACCATCTCTGGGTATGTCCTGCCCCACCAGAAAGACAGACCCACCAGAGGTGGCTATACAGTTGGGAGGGAGTGGCCATGGGAGTCGTCAACATTGACGCCGGACCCCAAGAAGTCTCATGGCTTCAGGTCAAGACTCCTGCTGATTACCACCTCGTGCTCTCCCTCAGCTGATGAATCAGTACTCCTCCATGTTGAATACCACTTCGAAGAAGCACTGAGGGTAGCAAGGGCACAGAATGTACTTTGTGTGGGGGACTTCAATGTCCATCACCAAGAGTGGCTCAGTAGCACCTCTACTGACCGAGCTGGCTGAGTCCTGAAGGACATAGCTGCCAGTCTGGGCCTGCGACAGGTGGTGAGGGAAAAACCTATTTGACCTCGTCCTCACCAATCTACCTGTTACAGATGCATCTGTCGATGACAACATTGGTAGCAGTGACCACCACACAGTCCTTGTGGAGACGAGGTCCCGTCTTCATACTGAGGACACCTTCCATCGTGTTGTGTGGCACTACCACCGTGCTAGATTCAGAACAGATCTAGCAGCTCAAAACTGGGCATCTGTGGGGCAGCAGCAGAATTATATTCCACCACAATCTGTAACCTCATGGCCCGGCATAACCCTCACTCTACCATTACCATCAAGCCAGGGGACCAACCCTGGTTCAATGAGGAGTGTAGAAGAGCATGCCAGGAGCAACACCAGCCATACCTAAAAATGAGGTGCCAACCTGGGGAAGCTGCAACACAGGATTTACATGCATGTTAAACAATGGAAGCAGCATGCTATAGACAGAACTAAGCGAGCCCACAATCAACGGATCAGATCAAAGTCCTGCCACATCCAGTTGTGAATGGTGGTGGATCATTAAACAACTAATGGGAGGAGGAGGCTCCATGAATATCCCCATCCTCAATGATGGCGGAGCCCAGCACGCGAGTTCAAAAAAACAAGGCTGAAGCGTTTACAACCATCTTCAGCCAGAGGTGCTGAGTGGATGATCCATATCGGCCTCCTCCTGATGTCCCCACCATCACAGAAGCCAGTCTTCAGCCAATTCGATTCACTCCATGTGATATCAAGAAACGACTGAGCGCACTGGATACAGCAAAGGCTATGGGCCCCGACAACATCCCGACTAGCTGCGCCTCTAGCCAAGCTGTTCCAGTACAGCTACAACACTGGCATCTATCCTACAATGTGGAAAACTGCCCAAGAATGTCCTGTCCACAAAAAGCAGGACAAATCCAATCCGGCCAATTACCGCCCCATCAGTCTACTCTCAACCATCAGCAAAGTGATGGAAGGTGTCGTTGACAGTGCTATCAAGCGGCACCTGCTCACCGATGCTCAGTTTGGGTTCCACCAGGACCACTCGGCTCCCGACCTCATTACAGCCTTGCTCCAAACATGGACAAAAGGGTTGAATTCCAGAGGTGAGGTGAGAGTGACTGCCCTTGACGTCAAGGCAGCATTTGACCGAGTGTGGCATCAAGGAGCCCTAGTAAAACTGAAGTCAATTAGAATCAGGGGGAAAACTCTCCACTGGCAACTCCTCAGATAATGAAGCAGTCCATGCCCGCATGCAGCAAGACCTGGCAACATGCAGGCTTGGGCTAAGTGGCAAGTAACATTCGTGCCTCACAAGTGCCAGGCAATGACTATCTCTGACATGCGAGAGTCTAACCACCTCCCCTTGACATTTAACGGCATTACCATCGCTGAAACCCCCACCATCAACATCCTGGGGGTAACCATTGACCAGAAACTTAACTGGAGCAGCCACATAAATACTGTAGCAACAAGAGCAGGTCAGAGGCTAGGTATTCTGCGCTGAGTGTCTCACCTCCTGACTCCCCAAAGCCTTTCCACCATCTTTGTGTCAGCCGTGGCTCAGAGGGTAGCACACTCGCCTCTGAGGCAGAAGGTTGTGGGTTCTAAGTCCCACTTCAGGGACTCGAGCACATAAAGCTAGGCTGATACTCCAGTGCAGTGCTGAGGGAGTGCTGCACTGTCGGAGGTGCCGTCTTTCGGATGAGACATTAAACTGAGGCCCCGTCTGCTCTCTCAGGTGGACATAAAAGATCCCATGGCACTATTTCGAAGAATGGTAGGAGAGTTATCCCTGGTGTCCTGGCCAATATTCATCCCTCAATCAACATAACAAAAACAGATTATCTGGTAATTTTCACATTGCTGTTTGTGGGAGCTTGCTGTGCGCAAATTGGCTGCCGCGTATCCCACATTACAACAGTGACTACACTTCAAAAGTACTTCATTGGCTGTAAAGCGCTTTGAGACATCCGGTGGCCGTGAAAGGTGCTATATAAATGCAAGTCATTCTTTTTTCTTTATCAAGTCAGGAGTGTAATGGAATACTCTCCACCTGCCTGGATGAGTACAGCTCCAACTACACTCAAGAAGCTCAACACCATCCAGGTCAAAGCAGCCCGCTTGATTGGCACCTCATCCACCACCTCAAACATTCACTCCATCCACCTCCGGCGTACCGTGGCTGTAGTGTGTACCATCTATAAGGTGCACTGCAGCAACTCGCCAAGGCTTTTTCGCCTTACCTCCCAAACCCGCGACCTCTACCACCTAGAAGGACACGGGCAGCAGGCGCAGAGGAACACCACCACTTGCAAGTTCCCCTCCATGTTACACACCATCCTGACATGGAAATATATCGCCGTTCCTTCATCATCACTGGGTCAGAATCCTGAAACTCCTTCCCTAACAGTATTATGAGTGTACCTTCACCAGCGGGACTGCAGCGGTTCAAGAAGGCGGCTCACCACCACCTTCTGAAGGGCAATTAGGGATGGGTAATAAATGCCGGCCTTGCCAGCAACGCCCACATCCCATGAACGAATACATTTTTTAAAAAGTCCAGGACATTTATATAGAACAAGAAAAGCAATGGTCCTACTACCGACCCCGGGTCAGAATTCCCTCCAGTCAGAAGAACTTCCATTCACCACTACTATCTGCCTCCTCTTCCTTAGCCAATTTCGTACCCAAGTTACCGTCGTCACTTTACTCCTATGTGTTTTTATTTTCCGAATAAGTCTTTTATGCGATACTTTATCAAATGCCTTTTGAAAGTCCATATATACAACATCTACTGCACTACCTTCATCAACCCTCTCTGTTATTTCATCAACGAACTCAGTCTATCTTATAATTAAAGCACACATCCGTAGACTCACACCCTTTGAAATCATCAACTCTGAAACTATGGCCACAGCGACATGTCCCCTCAAAGTGTCACATTTGTAGGTCACAAAAAATGTAATTTACCTAAATAACACTTATCTGAGTTACCAATCAATATCTGACTGACTAAATGTACATGAGTCATAATGCTGTGAAAAATACCAATGTGGACTAAGTAATGAACAGAAAACTCAGCAGATCATTTCCCCTTTTCTGCCGTTCACAAACCAGAATTACCACAAAACCAACCAACTTCTTTCTTTCAGTGAGATTTCTCAAATCATTTCTTCACTGCTATTTCCTCTTTACTCAAGTCGCTGTATTCAGCCTAGCAATGTTTACAACATACACACAAAAAAATTATATACTTAGAAAAGTTAATAAACTTACCCATAAAATTGGCTTTTTAATGTTAGAAATACCTACACAAAGTTTCCCTCACATAGGCCCACCCTTTTATCTGGAGCCTGGGACTTGAGTCCAACATTTGACCTGATTCTGGATAGTAGAGATTTCAACCACTGTGAACAACTTCTGTGAGAAAGAGACAGATGCATCATGGGGGTGAGAATTGTCACTCCGCTCTTGTACAATTGCAATACCCAGAAATCACCAAAACGAGCCATGTCATATGAAAATTATGAGAAGTCACACAACACCAGGTTATAGTCCAACAGATTTATTTAATTTTACAAGCTTTCGGAGCGGTTCGCTCCTTCCTCAGGTAGGGTAGCAGTGAGAGAATCTCCCAGAATTCACAATATAAACACAGAGAAAATCTATTCAAATCTTTCCCTACATCAAAGTGTTTATATTGTGAATTCTGGGAGATTCTCTCACTGCTACCCTACCTGAGGAAGGAGCGAACCGCTCTGAAAGCTTGTAAAATTAAATAAATCTGTTGGACTATAACCTGGTGTTGTGCGACTTCTCATTTTTGTCCACCCCAGTCCAACGCCGGCATCTCCACAATATGAAAATTAGGTAGAAAAGATCATAAAGATCAAGATCGTGAGCAGAAATTGTGGTCTCGATTTTAAACCATCGACCCCTACCACCCTACCCCCCCGACCCACCCCGCATGACAAGCGGGTGAGGTTTGGGGAAGGGGTATAAAATATTGGGTTTGGGCAACCTGACCTCATTCCTGCCTCTTTAAATTTTAAAGTACATAATTCAGAGCACGGACGAGGCTCCTGCAAAAGCCAGGTGGGTGCCTAATTACCATATTAAAGTCTTAAAATTAACAGAAAGCAAGGTGGAGGCCTAAGCTGTGGGATTACTGGCAGCTGAACCGAGGCAGTAAGTAGCTCTTTCAGCACTCCTTGTGGGCCAGGAGGAGCAGAAGTGCTCCCCCGGACCCCCAAGGAAGTCTTTGGCCTCCCCCAGCCCTGACCTCCAGCCTCCCCTCCCCATCCCTCCCAATTTAAGACCTCCCCACCCTCCCGAGCTTCCTTCCAGTTCATCTCCAGTTGCTCTGAGTTTTCCTTTACCCTAGAATCAGGTGGGCAGCGCACCTTCCTGGACTCTCAGTTGCGACTGCAGGGGCCCAAGGGTCCCCAGCTGTGGCTTCCTGCCGCTAGTGTTCCCTATCGCATGATGGTCAGGCAGTCCATCTGACTGGCTGCTGGCCGGAAGGCGGAGCTACAAGATGTTCTGCGCGGCCTGTTTCTTTTAACGTGCGGTCCCTTTAAATTTCTATGCATGCGCGGTATTTACAGTGTAAAAGCCGGTGAGCGGCCTGTGCAGGATCTTGCAGATTACTGCGTGGCCGCACGCGTCGCACCTTAGCAGGAACATTGGTTTTCACCCTGCTGCTGTGGAATTCTAGAATGTACTGTGACAACCAGGCAGAAATATCAAAAAGATTTCATTTTCCAGCATGTCATACAGTTTAAGCTATTAAATTAAAAATTCTCAGCTAATAGTGCTGTTCAGGCCTAGATGTTTCTGTGATGTTGAGGGAGGAAGACTGAAGCTAGCGGAAATGCCTGGGCCGACCCCAAGTGCAGTGACCAGCTCCCTGCCTAGGCCGACCGTGGGCCAGTGACCAGCTCCCTGCCTGGGCCGACCGTGGGCCAGTGACCAGCTCCCTGCCTGGGTGTGACCCCGAGTGCAGTGACCAGCTCCCTGCCTAGGCCGACCCTGAGTGCAGTGACCAGCTCCCTGCCTGGGCCGACCGTGGGCCAGTGACCAGCTCCCTGCCTGGGGGTGACCCCGAGTGCAGTGACCAGCTCCTTGCCTAGGCCGACCCTGAGTGCAGTGACCAGCTCCCTGCCTGGGCCGATCGTGGGACAGTGACCAGCTCCCTGCCTGGGCCGACCCCGAGTGCAGTGACCAGCTCCCTGCCTGGGGGTGACCCCGAGTGCAGTGACCAGCTCCCTGCCTGGGGATGACCCCGAGTGCAGTGACCAGCTCCCTGCCTGGGGGTGACCCCGAGTGCAGTGACCAGCTCCCTGCCTGGGGGTGACCCCGAGCGCAGTGACCAGCTCCCTGCCTGGGGGTGACCCCGAGTGCAGTGACCAGCTCCCTGCCTGGGGATGACCCCGAGTGCAGTGACCAGCTCCCTGCCTGGGGGTGACCCCGAGTGCAGTGACCAGCTCCCTGCCTGGGGGTGACCCCGAGTGCAGTGACCAGCTCCCTGCCTGGGGGTGACCCCGAGTGCAAAAGCCAGTTCCTCACACAACCTCTCCCAGTGAGACCAGGAATGTAACCAATCTCCCTTTCCAGTGCAGCTCTGAAGGTGCAGCTCGTGGATACCAGGAACCAATCCTTCCACTTCTGGCCCAACTGTTTCTTTGTATCTATCTTATCCCTTGCCCCATCTTCCCCACTCCCTCCAAAGCTGAGTCCCAGCCCTGTCCTGCCCGTTCTCTCTGAGCCCAAACACCATAGGCCGAACTTTCACCTTTGCCTGGGGTGTAAAACTGACGGTATTAGTTCATCCGCCCCTTATGCACCCTACCCAATTTTCCTTTCCATTGACTTCAATCGAGCAGGTTATATAACGGGTGGCCGATCCAATACCGTCAGATTTACCATCCCCGACCAACTTTCCCGATCTTTACTTCCAAAATGTATAACTTCATATCTTTCTATATTGAATTGCTACCTATTTGTCCATCCCGTTAGCTTATCTATGTCCTCCTGTATTAGCTCACCGTCCATAACCCAAATTGGTGTCATCACATATTTCAATACTGTTCCCTCAAGTCCTAAATCCAGATTATTTAAATGTATATAAGAATTAAGAGCAGCCTATTGTTCTTTAGCTATCTTTATACGTGTGGCCATATTTCCCTTAATTCCATTTGTCATTATCTTTTCTAGAAGCACATTATCAGATGCTTTTTGAAAATCCATATAAACCATATCCACTGCATTTCCTTTATCCATCCTCTCTGGTATTTCTTCAAAGAATTCTTGGAGGTTGGACACATGGTATTACATTCTGATTTTGTTCTCTATAGAGACAGCTCCATTGTTTCACTCAGCTGGAAGCTACATTTGCAGAGATGTCTCCAGATGTACATACACCTGACCAAGATTACTATTTCCTTAAGTATAAAATTGTGGTGCACCAAACCCCCTTCCCATTCACTCTTGTATAGAATTCCTGATTCAAACATCAGGACTAAAAGCAAAATCCTAGTTACCAGCATAAAATCTTTCCAATTGTTCTTGTCTTTAATGCTCAGCAACTAATGGCCCGGAATTTGCGGTCCTGATGATGGCACACTGGCAGCGTTTGCCGTCATTTCGCCTTTGAAACTGACGGCGACTTCAGGACTTAGTGCATGCTCAGCCCAACGCGGAAATCCTGAAGTTGCGGCCTGTCATTCCCTGCTCCGACACTGGCTGCGCTTTGCCCCGCTCCCCCACCCCCAGAGCCGGCAATCAGTGAAATCTCTCAAATCATGGAAACTGACGAAAACTTCAGCTCTTCTGCAGTAATACCGCTGTTAAATACCCCATTAAAAGTTAGACCCTTTTGGATTAGGTGTAACTGGGGCATTGACTGCTAAACAAAGGTTATTGCCCTGAAAAACTAATTTTAATTTTGTGGATTGTCAAATTTACCCATTTTAATAAAAATTAAAATTTTTAAGAAACCTGAAAAAACCTAAATTTTTTAATAAGTTTGTTCATCTTTATTTCAGGTTTGTCTTTTCCCCATGTGAGAGCCCCAGTCTTTGTTTTGCTCTCTCTAACATTTAAAAAAAGTTAGAATCAAAGGAGCTTACCCGCTTCCTGGTTCGCTGTCTGTGAGAATTCTGCGTTTTGATTGGCTGCTCAGACAGCTTGTTGACGTCACAGCAGCTCGCACTAGGGGATCCCCATTAAGTTGCGTTGATTTCAACTACGTGTCAGAAAACCTGAAATTCTCACCACAGCTTACTTCTGTGCCAGCAGCAAACGCCTTTGTGACAGACTCAGAAGCACAATGAAAGCTAAAGATGTCAGTGTCTGCTATTCTATACCTATAGCAAAAGTATATTGGTCAGAAATATGGATAGAGGCAACTGCGATTTTATCCGGTCTGATCTGAGCATTATACGGACACAAAACATCTGGTGGCAAACTAGGTAGCAGGACACAACTCGTGGGTAAATTCCCCAATCCCACTCTCCCAGCGGGGAGCTGCGCCTGTAGGTAGTACGGGTCAGAGGATTGGCAGGATAATGTTATAGTCCTATTAGGAGTATTTCACTAGTGAATTTACCTGTTATTATCATTGTGAGATTATTAAACATACAAGCACTGCTGTGGTAGCTTAGGCTCATGGTATTCCAACATAATGGCGAAAATGCACCCGATATGACATTCTTCTCTTACAGTAAAATAAAACAAAAGCTTGTTTTTCTCTGTGATTAGCAAAATTGTGGCAAAATACAAGACGTTAATAAACTTGCAGAATGGGTGTGTAAATGGCAAATAAATTTCAATATAGATAAGTGTGAGGTGGTGCATTTTGGTAAGAGGAATAAGAAGGCCACATACTCCTTGGAATATAAGAGTCTAAATGGGGCAGAGGAGCAAAGAGATCTAGTGGAACAGATTCATAAATCATTAAAAGTAGCGATGCAGGCTAAAAAGACCATAAAAATGCAAACAAAGCACTGGGGTTAATTTCTAGAGAAAAAGAATTCAAAAGCAGAGAAGTTATGTTAAACTTGTATCGAACATTGGTTAGACCGCACTTGGAGCACTGTGCACAGTTCTGGTCTCCATATACCTTGGTTAGACCGCACTTGGAGCACTGTGCACAGTTCTGGTCTCCATATACCTTGGTCAGACCGCACTTGTAGCACTGTGCACAGTTCTGGTCTCCATATACCTTGGTTAGACCGCACTTGGAGCACTGTGCACAGTTCTGGTCTCCATATACCTTGGTTAGACCACACTTGGAGCACTGTGCACAGTTCTGGTCTCCATATACCTTGGTTAGACCGCACTTGGAGCACTGTGAACAGTTCTGGTCTCCATATACCTTGGTTAGACCACACTTGGAGCACTGTGCACAGTTCTGGTCTCCATATTACAAAAAGGATATAGAGGCACTGGAGAAGATGCAAGAAACATTTACAGGTATGATACCAGAACTGAGAGGTTATATCTATCAGGAAAGACTGAACAGGCTGGGCTCTTTTCTCTAGAAAAGAGAAGGCTGAGGGGTGAATTTATAGAGGTCTTTAAAATTATGATTGGGTTTGATAGGGCAGACATAGAGAAGATTTTTCCTCTTGTGGCAGAGTCCAAAATAAGGGGCCATAAATATATGATAGTCACTAATAAATCCAATCGGGAATTCAGGAGAAACGTCTTTACTCAGTGAGTGAATGTGGAACTTGCTACCACAAGGAGTAGTTGAGGCGACTAGCATAGATGCATTTAAGGGGAAGTTAGATAAGAACATGAGGGAGAAAGGAATAGAAGGATATGCTGATAGGGTTAGATGAAGTAGGGTGGGAGGAGGCTCGTGTAGAGCATAAACACCAGCATAGACCTGTTGGGCCGAATGGCCTGTTTCTGTGCTGTACATTCTATGTAAATCTATGTAAACTGTTAGCAAAGTGCACACGGCTTTGAAACGCACTATTTCATTAGCAGCAACAAAAGAATACCAGGCATTGCAACACCTCTGTAGTAATGATCCTTTAACACTTATGAAACAACTATGGAGTGGCTTGATTATTTACTATCAAAAGGTTTGATAATCCAGCAGTGGAGTACACAGTTATCTTTGGTAATGACAAATGACAAAATCCTGATTTAATGATGAGGTCCTGCAAATACTGTTAACTTCTTTAATGGAGTGACACAAGCACATTCTTGTTTGAGGGAGGATGGCCCCAGTAGGTACAGTCCCATCCAAAAACATTCACACCTCAACAGGAATGATTCCCTCTGTTGTTATTTGTTGCAAAATCATAACAGCGAGTATAACAAGCTGAGGAAACCCGTGAGTCCGCGGAGGCTTCCGGAGCTTTTTATTCAGCTGGCCCCTGACTCCAACCCGTGGCAGATCCGGACAGTTTGAAGTGTGTGCCAAGGATTGCCTGCCCTGTTGAGCTACATGGGCTTGCTCCGTCCAGAGACAGCCACCTATCAATGTGCTCCTGGTCGCATGCCCCTGCTGAAGGCTGAGTTGACAAGTCATCTGCTAATCACATTGAGCACAGACCGTTGGAGCGCCACAAGCTATCTGAATCCTTTGCTCATTGGACTGGAGGTTACCGTGGGAGACGTTACCGTACAGATGCTTCATGCATTCAGATCAAATTCCTTTCTCTGCTATATTTAACAGAGGCAAAACCCCCCCTCACCCCCCCCCCCAGCCCATTATTGTTGTTTGTTATTCCTGATAACCTCCTCTACCTCAATGTATATGCGTAAAAATGAAAGTAACAAGACACCGTGGTTGGCTGTGCCTTTAGAATGAATTATCGGGGTATAAATGCGTCTTGGGTGGTAGTGCAAATTGGAAAAGAAAATCAAGCAGAGTGCAAAATGAGCTGCCGAGTTGCTATCACCTTGGGTGCAGGAACGGGAGGGCAAATTATTATTATTTAAATGGCAATAAATTGGGAGAGGGGGAAGTACAGAGAGACCTGGGTGTTCTTGTACACCAGTCACTGAAGGCGAGCATGCAGGTGCAACAGGCGATCAAGAAGGCAAACGGTATGCTGGCCTTCATAGCAAAAGGGTTGGAATACAGGAACAGGGATACCTTGCTGCAGCTGTACAGGGCACTGGTGAGACCACACCTCGAGTACTGTGTACAGTTTTGGTCGCCTCATCTGAGGAAAGATGTTCTTGCCATGGAGGGGGTGCAGCAGCGATTCACCAGGCTGATACCAGGAATGGCGGGATTGACCTATGAGGAGAGACTATGTAGTTTAGGGATGTACACACTGGAGTTTAGAAGATTGAGAGGGGACCTCATAGAAGTGTATAAAATTCTGACAGGTCTAGACAGACTAGATGCAGAAGGGATGTTTCCCTTGGCGGGTGAGAACAGAACTAGAGGACATAATTTAAGGATAAGGGCTAAACCATTTAGGACAGAAATGAGGGGGAATTTCTTCACTCAGAGGGTGGTGAACCTGTGGAACTCATTGCCACAGAGGGCAGTGTACGCCAGCTCATTAAATATATTTAAGAGGGAATTAGATATATTTCTACAGGCAAAAGGGGTTAAGGGTTACGGAGAGAAGGCGGGGACGGGATACTGAATTGGAGGATCAGCCATGATCTCATTAAATGGCGGAGCAGGCTCGAAGGGCCGGATGGCCTACTCCTGCTCCTATCTTCTATGTATCTATGTATATAGCGCCACTACCGAAGGTGAATTTATACCCCAATTATGTTTTAAAAGATAAGAAAGAATTTTGATTTAGCAGCTAAACAATTCCTGCCTCCTGCCTGACATTTCAGAGCTGATTCTGCCAATCATAGAGTGATACAGCACTGAAGGGGGCCATTTGGCCCATCATGCCTGTGCCGACTCTTTGGTAGAACTATCCAATTAGTCCTACTCACCCTCTCTTTCCCCACAGCCCTGCAACTTTTTCCTTTTTCAAGTATTTATCCAATTCACTTTTCAAAGTTACTATTGAATCTGCTTCCACCGCCCTTCCAGACAGCGCATTCCAGATCACAACAACTCGCTGCATAAAAAATTCTTCTCATCTCCCCTCTGGTTCTTTTGTCAATTACCTTAAATCTGTGTACTCTAGTTATTGACCTACCCACCAGTGGAAACAGTTTCTCCTTATTTACTCTATCAAAACCCCTCATAATTTTGAACCGCACTTTTGAATCTCCCCTTAACCTTCTCTGCTCCAAGGCGAACATTCCTAGTTTCTCCAGTCCCTCCACATAATTGAAGTCCCTCATCCCTGGTATTATTCCAGTAAATGTCCTCTGCACCCTCTCCAAGGCCTTGACATCCTTCCTAAAGTCTGGTGCCCAGAATTGGACACAATACTCCAGCTGAGACCAAACCAGTGATTTATAAAAGTTTAGCATAACTTCCTTGCTTCTAGCCAATAATTAAGATCATGCTTACACGTGCACATGGTATGAATTACTGGTTGGTGAAATAATAAATATTTTCTGCAGTCGACAGTGTTGGAGTTCTGCCAGCTGTATTGCAGTATGGGATGATATTAGGATAGCAACTGTTTCCTTATTGAAGCAGGGGAAGAGAAAACTGTCCTGGCTGCATCACTAGCGACAGCAATGGATACTCGCGTCTGCCTGTCGGATGGGGAGTAGAGAAAGTGAAAGTAAGAGAGAAAAAGATCAAAAGGGGAGAAAGGATAGTGAGGTGTGTGTGAGAGAGAGTGCGGAAGGATAGGACCACATAGAGGAAACAACCGGGAATGGTAGCATGTTACTGGGCTAGTAATCCAGAGGCCTGGACTAAAGATCCAGAGACGTGAGTTCAAATCCCACCACGGCCGCTGGGGAATTTAAATTCAGTTCATTAAATAAATCTGGAATAAAAAGCTAGTGTCAGTAATGGTGACCATAAAACTACTGGATTGTCGTAAAAACCCATCTGATTCACTAATGTCCTTTAGGGAAGGAAATCTGCCGTCCTTACCTGGTCTGGCCTATATGTGACTCCAGACCCACAGCAATGTGGTTGACTCTTAACTGCCCTCTGAAATGGCCTAGCAAGCCACTCAGTTGTAACAAACCGGACGGACCACTCGGCATCGACCTCAGACACGACAACAGCACACCCAGCCCAGAATGTACTCTGGGTGGGAGACTTCAATGTCCATCACCAAGAGTGGCTCAGTAGCACCACTACTGACCGAGCTGGCCGAGTCCTGAAGGACATAACTGCCAGTCTGGGCCTGCGACAGGTGGTGAGAACCACCAACACGAGGGGAAAAACCTACTTGACCTCGTCCTCACCAATCCACCTGTCGCAGATGCATCTGTCCATGACAGTATTGGTAGCAGTGACAACCGCACAGTCCTTGTGGAGACGAAGTCCTGTCTTCACACTGAGGACACCCTCCATCGTGTTGTGTGGCACTACCGCCGTGCTAAATAGATTCAGAACAGATCTAGCAGCTCAAAACTGGGCATCCATGAGGCGCTGTGGGCCATCAGCAGCAGCAGAATTGTATTCCACCACAATCTGTAACCTCATGGCCCGGCATATCCCTCACTCTACCATTACCATCAAGCCAGGGGACCAACCCTGGTTCAATAAGGAGTGTAGAAGAGCATGCCAGGAGCAGCACCAGGCGTACCTAAAATTGATGTGCCAACCTGGGGAAGCTGCAACACAGGACTACATGCATGCTAAAAGACGGAAGCAGCATGCTATAGACAGGGCTAAGCGATCCCACAATCAACGGATCAGATCAAAGCTCGGCAGTCCTGCCACATCCAGTCTTGAATGTTGGTGGACCATTAAACAACTAACGGGAGGAGGAGGCTCCATGAATATCCCCATCCTCAATGATGATGGAGCCCAGCACGTGAGTGCAAAAGACAAGGCTGAGGTATTTGCAACCAACTTCAGCCAGAAGTGCCGAGTGGATGATCCATATCGGCCTCCTCCTGAGGTCCCCACCATCACAGAAGCCAGTCTTCAGCCAATTTGATTCACTCCACGTGATGTCAAGAAACGGCTGAGTGCACTGGATACAGCAAAGGCTATGGGCCCCGACAATATCCCGGCTGTCGTGCTGAAGATTTGTCCTCCAAAACTAGCCATGCCTCTAGCCAAGCTGTTCCAGTACAGCTACAACACTGGCATCTATCCGACAACGTGGAAAACTGCCCAGGAATGTCCTGTCCACAAAAAGCAGGACAAATCCAATCCGGCCAATTACCACCCCATCACTCTACTCACAATCATCAGCAAAGTGATGGAAGGTGTCATCGACAGTGCTATCAAGCGACATTTACTCACCAATAACCTGCTCACTGATGCCCAGTTTGTGTTCCACCAGGACCACTCAGCTCCAGACCTCACTACAGCCTTGGTCCAAACATGGACAAAGGAGCTGAATTCCAGAGGTGAGGTGAGAGTCACTGCCCTTGACATCAAGGCAGCATTTGACCGAGTGTGGCATCAAGGAGCCCTAGTAAAACTGAAGTCAATGGGAATCAGGGGGAAAACTCTCCACCGGCTGGAGTCATACCTAGCACAAACGAAGATGGTTGTGGTGATTGAAGGTCAATTATCACAGCCCCAGGACATCGCTGCAGGAGTTCCTCAGGCCAGTGTCCTAGGCCCAACCATCTTCAGCTGCTTCATCAATGACCTTCCCTCCAACATAAGGTCAGAAATGGGGATGGTCGCTGATGACTGCACAGTGTTCAGTGCAATTTGCAACTCCTCAGATAATGAAGCAGTTCATGCCCGCATGCAACAAGACCTGGACGACATTCAGGCTTGGGCTGATAAATGGCAGGTAACATTCGCGCCACACAAGTGCCAGGCAGTGACTATCTCCAACAAGCGAGAGTCTAATCACCGCCCCTTGACATTCAACGGCATTACCATCGCCGAATCTCCCACCATCAACATCCTGGGGGTCACCATTGACCAGAACTTAACTGGAGCAGCCTCATAAATACTGTGGCAACAAGAGCAGGTCAGAGGCTGGGTATTCTGCGGTGAGTGTCTCACCTCCTGACTCCCCAAAGCCTTTCCACCATCTGCAAGGCACAAGTCAGGAGTGTGATGGAATACTCTCCACTTGCCTGGATAAATGCAGCTCCAACAGCACTCAAGAAGCTCGACACCATCCAGGACAAAGCAGCCCGCTTGATTGGCACCCCATCCACCACCTTAAACATTCACTCCCTCTACCACCGGCGTACCGTGGCTGCAGTGTGTATCTACAAGATGCACTGCAGCAACTCGCCAAGGCTTCTTTGGCACCACCTCCCAAACCCGCGACCTCTACCACCTAGAAGGACAAGGGCAGCAGGCTCATGGGAACACCAGCACCTCCAAGTACCCCTCCAAGTCACACACCATCCTGACTTGGAAGTATATCGCCGATCATCGTCGCTGGGTCAAATTCCTGGAACTCCCTCCCTAACAGCACTGTGGGAGTACCTTCACCACACGGACTGCAACGGTTCAAGAAGGTGGCTCACCACCACCACCTTCTCAAGGGCAATTAGGGATGAGCAATAAATGCTGGCCTTGCCAGCGACGCCCACATCCCATGAACGAATAAAAAAAAAGAGGAAACATGAGAAGGATTGTGATGGAGTGTGTGTCAGAATTGGTGAGAAAGTAATTTTAGAAAAAAGAGACCATGTGTGCCTCCTACATTAAGATTTCCTGCAACATTTCCTATGCATTCTATAAGAGATTATGGGGTGGAAATTGGTTATGGCTTTTGGGCTCATCACCTCTGGCGCGCAGACAGCGTGCATCCGAATCGGAGAACAGGAGCAACGAGGACCAACATCTACCCCTATATCTTTTGAGAATAAGGATTCGCATAACCTTCATAAAGTGGAATGATCCTCTCGGCAGCCATTCCTAACGCAAGCTTCAACTCCTTTACCAAGATGCGTCTTGCGCTAAACGCGGGCTAAACCAGCTAAGTGAGTGGGCAAACATTAGGCAGATGGAGTATAATGTGGGAAAGTGCGAGGTTATCCACTTTGGCAGGAAAAATAAAAAAGCAAATTATTATTTAAATGGAGAGTGATTACAAAATGCTACAGTTCAGAGGGACCTGGGGGTCCTTGTGCATGAAACACAAAAAGTTAGCATGCAGGTACAGCAAGTAATCAAAAAGGCAAATGGAATGTTGCTCTTTATTTCAAGGGGCTTGGAGTATAAAAGCAAGGAAGTCCTGCTACAACTGTGCAGGGTATTGGTGAGACCACACCTTGAGTACTGCGTACAGTTTTTCTCTCCTTATTTAAGGAAGGATATACTTGCATTGGGGGCAGTTCAGAGACGATTCACTCGGTTGATTCCAGAGATGAGGGGGTTGACTTATGAAGAAAGGTTGAGCAGGGTGGGCCTATACTCATTGGAATTTAGAAGAATGAGAGGTGATCTTATTGAAACATATAAGATACTGAGGGGGCTCGACAAGGTAGATGCAGAGAGGATGTTTCCCCTCGTGGGGAAATCTAGAACTCGGGGGCATAATTTCAGAATAAAGGGTCGCCCTTTTAGAACTGAGATGAGGAGAAATTTTTTCTCTCAGAAGGTTGTAAATCTGTGGAATTCTCTGCCCCAGAGAGCTGTGGAGGCTGGGTCATTAAATACATTTAAGGTAGAGATAGACAGATTTTTACAAGATAAGGGAGTGAAGGGTTATGGGGAGCGGGCAGGGAAGTGGCTTTGAGCCCAAGATCAGCTATGATCTTATAGAATGGCGGAGCAGGCTCGAGGGGCCAAGTGGCCTATTCCTGCTCCTATTTCTTATGTTCTTATGTTTCAACTTAAGACCCCATCATGGCCACCTTGGAGGCTCTTTTGCGCTTAAAGTATCCGAGGAAAATTGCCCCACTATGTTCTCAAGGTATGTGGAGTACAGCTTCATTAGTACACTTAAGATGAGTAATCTGCCCCTTAGCTGAAATAATACAGTGAGAGACAACCAACACTATGATCTTGGAGCCAAATGGCACAAAGCTTCTGAGTGGGAAGGAATAATAATCCGTATGACCTCAGAGTTCAACCACAGAATTACCAGACTGCCCATTGACTAGACAGGCCATCTGCTTCAGGCTAGATGGCACTAAGGTCTCTGCTTCTGGGACAAATGTTTTGTCTTATTTGCTAAGAACAATAAGGGCAATTTTGCAAGTGTACACTCCCTAGCATGTAGCCCAGAGCCAAGATTCTATAATGAAATATTAATTGTAAGTATGCCAATTTTTTGCACAAGTTTTAGATATAACTCCGTTTATTAATATATAAATTATCATAGAATCTTACAGCACAGAAGAATAGCCTTCGGCCCATCGTGTGTGTGCCGGCTCTTTGAAAGAACTATCCAATTAGTCCTACTCCCCCGCTCGTTCCCCCATAGCCCTGCAAATTTTTCCTTTTCATGGAATTTAATACAAAGCAGTGTGAGGTGATGCATTTTGGCAGAAGGAACAGGGAGAGGCAATATACACTTAATGGCACAGTTTTAAAGAGTGTGCAGGGACAGAGGGACCTGGGAATTAATGTGCATAGGTCCCTAAAGGTGGCAGGATATATTGAGAGAGTGGTTAGCAAAGCATATGGGATCTTGGGCTTCATAAATAGAGGTATTGTGTACAAAAGTAGAGAAGTTATGCTGAACCTTTATAAAGCACTGGTTAGGCCACAACTGGAGAATTGCGTCCAGTTCTGGTCACCACACTTTAGGAAGGATGTGAAGGCCCTTGAGAGGGTGCAGAGGAGATTTACCAGAATGGTTCCGGGGATGGGGGATCTTAGCTACAAAGACAGGTTGGAGAAGCTGGATTTGTTTTCATTAGAGCAAAGGAGGTTGAGGGGTGATTTGATAGAGGTGTACAAGATTATGATGGGTTTGGATAGGCTAGACGGGGAAAAGCTGTTCCCACTAGTTGATGTGGAGACACTCAATGTTTTCAAGGGAAGACTGGATAGGCACTTGAGGGAAATAAACTTGCAGGGCTATGGGGATAGAGCGGGGGAATGGGACTGACTGGATTGCTGGCACAGACTCGATGGCTGAATGTCCTCCTTCTGTGCCGTTATGACTCTATGGGGGAGAAATTCAGTATCGCCCCATTTGGGGCGCAATTATCGGCTGGGCGCAAAGATTAGCGCATGGCGCTAATTATCACCACCGACTGCAAACTTGACTTTTATCGCCCCTGGAGGTGATTGGAGCGCTAAATCAGGCGCTTCACACCTGTCTTAAGGCGCAAAGGCCGAGGAGCGAGGCGCTACCTCAGAGCGCTGGCGAAGCTCATGTAATGTCAGTCAGCAATGGAACACACACACAATGGCACCGAACAGTTCTTAAAGGGGATGGTTGATCTTGCTTTCCATCCACATCCTGCTCATTGCAGCCTTGAATCTTGGCCTGGAGAGACCTGCACATCAAATCTGCTGGAAAGAACAATGGAGAGTACCAGGGAAAGAGCTTAGAGTGCAGCCCCCACAGTCTCTTCTAAATCGATACAAGGAATGGCAAATCAAAATGAACCTGCAAAGTGCTGCACAGTACCCAAAACTCCTTCACACAACGTTGAATCTCTCCAGAAGTCTCTCTCTCTCTCTCTCAGAATGCGTGGTTCAAAAATGGCACCAACAATAAAAGGCAGGAAGCGGTCACCTTTAAATAGCGCTCCCCCAGTCCCTTCATTACTGCAAAACGCTCCCCTCAACCTGTCGTTGCTAGCGTCAGGCGGTAAGGCAGGGGGCGCCACTCAATATCTGCTCCGGGACGATACCGGGGCGTTGCGCACTCGACTGACGTCACGATCTGCCGGTGCAGGAGATCGTGGCGGTAGTGTTTAGCGCCGCCGCAAAATATCCAGTTAATTTCGCGAGCGCTGCAAACATCGCCGCGCCTGGGCGCTAGATGCTTTGCGCCCCATTAGCGCCCTCTTAAGGCGCTAATGGGAGGCGCAGCCAACTGAATTTTTCCCCCTATGACTCTATACATCCAATTCTTTTTGAAAGTTACTAATGAATCTGCTTCCACCGCCCTTTCAAGCAGTGCATTCCAGATTCCAAATTACATAGACACTTGAAGCAACTGAGATCCTTATCTTCAGAGTGATTAAAAAGATGTATAGTGTGAGCTGTAAACAGGCGTATGACAGATACCGAGGGCTAAATACTCCAGAATCTTTAGAGGAGTACAGAAAGTGCAGGGGTGCAATTAAAAAGGATATTAGGAAAGCAAAGAGAGAGAATGAAAAATTCTTGGCAAGTAAAATCAAGGAAAACCCAAAGATGTTTTATAAATATATTAAGAGTAAGAGGATAACTAAAGAAAGGGTAGGGCCTATTAGAGTTCATGAGGGTAATCTGTGTGTGGAGGCGGGAGACGTCGGTAGGGTTCTTAATGAATACTTTGCGTCTGTTTTCACAAAGGAGAGAGGCGAAGCAGACATTGCTATCGGGGGGGAGGAGTGTGAAATATTAGATGAAATAAACATAGTGAGAGAGGAAGTATTAAGGGGTTTAGCAGCTTTAAAGTTGGATAAATCCCCAGGCCCGGATGAAATGTATCCCAGGCTGTTAAGCGAAGCAAAAGAGGAAATTGCAGAGGCCCTGACCATCATTTTTCAATCCTCTCTGGCTTCAGGTGTGGTGCCGGAGGACTGGAGGACTGCTAATGTGGTACCCTTGTTTAAAAAGGGAGAAAAGGATAGACCGAGTAATTACAGGCCAGTCAGCCTAACCTCGGTAGTGGGAAAATTATTGGAAAGAATTCTGAAGGACAGGATAAATCTTCATTTAGAAAGACACGGATTAATCAAGGATAGTCAGCACGAATTTGTTAAGGGAAGGTCGTGTCTGACAAACTTGATTGAATTTTTTGAGGAGGTAACAAGGAGGGTAGATGAGGGTAGTGTGTTTGATGTAGTGTATATGGACTTTAGCAAGGCTTTTGATAAGGTTCCACATGGCAGACTGGTCACGAAGTTAAAAGCCCATGGGATCCAGGGCAAAGTCTCAAGTTGGATTCAAACTGGCTCGGAGACAGGAAGCAGAGGGTAATGGTTGATGGGTGTTTTTGTGACTGGAAGGCTGTTTCCAGTGGGGTTCCGCAGGGCTCAGTACTAGGTCCCTTGCTTTTTGTGGCATGTGTCAATGATCTAGACTTGAATATAGGGGGTATGATTAAGAAGTTTGCAGATGATACTAAAATCGGCTGTGTGGTTGATACTGAAGAAGGAAGCTGTAGACTGCAGGAAGATATCAATAAATTGGTCAGGTGGGCAGAACAGTGGCAAATGGAATTCAATCCGGAGAAGTGTGAGGTAATGCATTTGGGGAGGACTAACAAGGAAAGGGAATACACATTAAATGGTAGGACACTGAGTAGTGTAGAGGAACAAAGGGACCTTGGAGTGCATGTCCACAGATCCCTGAAGGTAGCAGACCAGGTAGATAAGGTGGTTAAGGAGGCATACGGAATGCTTGCCTTTATTAACCGTGGCATAGAATACAAGTGCAGGGGGGTTATGCTTCAACTGTATAAAACACTAGTTAGGCCTCAGCTAGAGTACTGCGTGCAGTTCTGGTCACCACATTACAGGAAAGATGTGATTGCACTAGAGAGGGTACAGAGGAGATTTACAAGGATGTTGCCGGGAGTAGAGAATCTTAGCTATGAGGAAAGACTGGATTGGCTGTGTCTGTTTTCCTTGGAACAGAGGAGGCTGAGGGGAGACCTTATTGAGCTGTATAAGATTACGAGGGGCATAGATAAAGTGGATAGAAAGGAGCTATTTCCCTTAGCAGAGGGGTCAAAAACCAGGGGGCACAGGTTTAAAGTAATTGGTGGAAGGTATAGAGGGGATTTGAGGGGAAATTTCTTCACTCAGAGGGTTGTGGGGGTCTGGAACTCACTGCCTGAAAGGGTGGTAGAGGCAGAAACCCTAACCACATTTAAAAAGTACTTGGATGTGCACTTGGGATGCTCTAACCTGCAGGGCTATGGACCAAGAGCTGGGAAGTGGGATTAGGCTGGATAGCTCTTTGTTGGCCGGCGCGGACACAATGGGCCGAAATGGCCTCCTTCCGTGCTGTAACTTTCTATAATTCTATGATATTATTTGATCTGAACGAATACAATCTACTGTTCCTTTGAACATTTTTTGATAGAATTGCTCTCAGAATTAATTAATCAGACAATAAGCTACTCTTGAGTTTGTTCAACATGGCACATTTAGTGGATGTGATAAATGGTACGACAAGCTATCAGCCCCTGTCAATTTACCTTGCAGTGACTACAAATGATGGGCTTCGTATATTAATACTGCCAACCCACAGTTGTATGCAGAAAAAATGATATTTGGTGCTGCAAGATGCACCAGAATACCCAACATTTTAAAAAGAAAACAAATTAAGGAGAGATGATAATAGACAGAGCAGACTTGTATCTTCCCCTTTTTACTTGTTTTCCCATTGGCTTGTGTCCTATTCTGTGCTTCATCTCATTGTTCCAATTTGTACTACATGTCCTGTTCAACTTTTCCATCCTATCCATTTGGACAGACATTTGACTTTCCCATCCTATCCATTTGCAGTTGCTGGTGGGTATTAGAAATGATTTTAAGACAGATTAGCTTTTGTAAATGTGTCAAATTTTAGTGTGAAATCTTTTGTCCGAGTTATACTGGGCACTTGGTTTAGATAAAGTGCAGTTCAATGCCAATTTATTTTATTCGTTCCTGGGATGTGGACGTCACTGGCAAGGCCAGCATTTATTGCCCATCCCTAATTGCCCTCGAGAATGTGGTGGTGAGCCGCCGCCTTGAACTGCTGCAGTCCGTGTGGTGAAGGTACTCCCACAGTGCTGTTAGGGAGGGAGTTCCAGGATTTTGACCCAGCGAAGGTGAAGGATCGGTGATATATTTCCAAGTCAGGATGGTGTGTGACTTGGAGGGGAACTTGTGCCTGCTGCCCTTGTACCTCTAGGCGGTAGTGGTCACGGGTTTGGGAGGTGCTGTCGAAGAAGCCTTGGCGAGTTGCTGCAGTGCATCTTGTAGATGGTACACACTGCAGCCACGGTACGCCGGTGGTGGAGGGAGTGAATGTTTAAGATGGTGGATGGGGTGCCAATCAAGCGGGCTGATTGAGTGACATCTGACACTGCTGGTGCGGCCTATCACTGCAGCCACTGCTAAGCCACTTTTTCAAAGCTAAACGTTTAAAAGGAATCTATTCGATCTTTAAATTTGCAACAATGGAGAAGAGCTGTTCTCAGCTCTCTATCTTTCCTTACACAGCTGCAAGCATCTGAAGATAATAGATCTGGTAGATCTAATACCTTGCTGATACTGAAGCTTTAAGGAGATCTAGTGATGCTACTCAAATTTTAACTTCTTCAACTCATAACTACTTCTTAGTTCTTCTGTTTTTTTTTTACAAAAGTCATTACTTTTCATGAGAAACTTGAGTGCAGCTCACTGATATGAGACTTTACTCCAAGTGAAATTCACTGAAGTCTATTTTTAAATACCCCAAAAGTTTGGAGATTTTCCTTTTATCTTTTCATACATAGGGAAGGGCCTTAATTTTTTGCATCTGGACCACATGGTTTACTCTGTGAAGCTGCACCAAGAAATAAATTGTTCATCACTGTGTTTTGTCCAGCTGTCAGCAATATGATTTTAATGCATATATGCTGGACCTAGTATAGCTCTCACTGTTTATTGCCATGTTAAATTAAAATGTCATGTAAAATGAGGCAGAATTTTGAGTTGACTCAATTGTCTTTCTTACCATTCACAAGGATACTTGCAAGGAAACAAATGGGGCCTATTCATTTCTCTGAAAAGCACTGACTGCACGGACAAAATCCGGTTCTTGATTCTCAGTTAACATTTAGTGTGAAAAACAGTGACTATACTTCAGATGTGTTTAATGGGATGTGAAGCGATAAGGCGCTGTATCGATGCAAGTTCTTTCTTAAAGAAGATTAAGTAATAATTCAACATAAAAGAGCACATTAGCAGTGGTTTAACGGCAGCAGCAGCAGCTGTTTATGTGATGTCACAGGAGTAGTTTGCGGATCTGTGTTGGTGATCACTGTGTGTAAGACAAACAGTTGGAAGAAACAGTAGAATGCCGGGATTCACATTTGAAGCCATATGTAGTGAAATGAGAATAGATACCTACATTACTGAGTGCAAGAGTAGATTGGGACAGAGAAACAGAAGGTGTGTACATGAAAGTAGAGCGAGACGCTACGCACTGGCACTGGTCCTGCTTGTTGATGGAGTGTTTTTTTTCCTGAATTCATTCATCGTTGTTTGCTGGAGAGAGAAAAAATAAAACTAAAGATGTAGTAATAACAGACAGGATATTCATTGGAAAGATTCTTGGAATGCCTTGTCTCCCACTGTGTTCTACAGCTGACAAAACGCCTCATTTAGTTTCATCTTATTGTACTGCAAACAGGAAAATAGAATAGCATCAAGTGAAGCCAAAGCAGGATTATAAATTTAATACCTAACAGTCCAGCTGCACTGGCTAACTCCCAGACACCTGGGACAGTAATCACAAGCAGACTAATAGATCAACAACATGTATTGTTCAGTGGCTTTTGACACATCAACTCATGCCAGGATCATAAGATGATTATGAAGGTTTTATTAAATAGTCAGTGTCTGAGACACTTTTGTTGAAAATTATACATTACTCATGACTTTATTAGGAAACTTTTCAGAATTAAGGAAAGCAGAAAGCTTTGTCATAACTTCAAAGAACTGTAAAATTTCAGCACAGAAGGAGGACTTTTGGCCAATAGTAGCAGTGCTATCTGTTCTAATAGAGCTATCTGCTCTAATAGAGCTATCTGTTCTAATAGAGCTATCTGCTCTAATCCTATTTTCCTGCCCTTTCAGCATATCCTTTTATATTCTTGTGATAACCCTTCTAATGTCCCCTTTGTTCTTTTAGTGATAATCCTGAGTCCATGCCCTTTGTTACCAATTCGACAACCAATGCAAACAATCTTTCCCTTTATACCCTCTCAAAACCTTTCATAATTTTGAGAACCTCCATTAGATTCCCTTTAACTGTCTCTGTTCCAGTGTAAAAAGCCCCCAATTCATGGTATTTACGTTCCCCAATCTGTTACTGAAATAGTAAACTAGCTTTGGACTATTTTAATTATCACCTAACCAATGTTTCCCCTAAGGTGCGCGGCCGGAGGTCCCGCGGAGGCCACTCACCAGCTGCCGGCGCTGGAAATGATACTGCGCATGTGTGGCCACTGCAGCAAATTTAAAGGGACCGCTTATTATTACATTCTGCATTGCGTGTCACTACATCCCTGTGTATGTGTACATATAATAGATATACATGGGATAAAAAATTAGAGGGAACATCACTCCTAATACTCAGTGCAAAACAGCGCTGTGTACATAGGCACAGAAGGTTAAAGTTCATAAAAGACTGAAGTACATTTCCTGTTATATTTTTGTATCAACAAGATAGACCATTAGGTAGAAATAATAATTTCCTTATGTGGATTTGTCATTTTCTGTAAATTTGTTCGCAAATCTCAAAAGTCATGGATTTTTTCCAGTAATGTAATACCAGAATCTGAAAATGAACGTTCTTGATCACCATTGACAGATGTAGATAGCGATGTACTTGTCTGAGGATATTACAGTCTGGTCTAACTAGGAGCAGCTGTTCTCTCTTACTTGAGTGCGAGTGTAGGTATAAGTTTTCCATTAGTTGCGTTGTTCTTTTCATGAGCATACTCATAGTATGAGGCCACAGCAATGCTGCAGATAAGAAATCTTACACCATGCAGCTAGCGAAAAGCAGCATTAACTACACTTGTGTGCAGTGTAGTGTAGTCATTGGGATTACCTGTAATGGAGTACCTCCTGCTCCGACAGGTAGCAGACCATTCTTTACATTTTCAGTCTAGACTTCCCAGACCCGGCTGTACTGAATTATAAATGTTTTGGTGCTCTGAGGGAGTATTCTCTGATAAACCATTTTCCATTGCTGCCTCCAAGAAGCTTGCTTTCCAATTTCAATTCAAACGTGGCTTTAACTATTTCTAAAGACCATATCCAAGACTTGAATATTGCCTCCAAACTTGAGGAGTCTTTCCTAACACCTCTCTCAGACTTCTGGGCAAGATGCAAGAAAAAGCTTGTTGTCTGATAAATGACACTTCTCTCACCTCCAGTCTGCAATTTTTCTCCCCTTCACAACCTTAGCTCTCTTATTTTTATCAATACTATAGCCCTTCCTCTTTTGTTCCTTCTGAGTTGTCAATGCTTGCCTACACTTTCTGCCCTCTACATGCTTACGGTGTTCCAATAAAGACTTGTCACTCTGTACTGTGCTCTATAACTCATTCTTTCCAGAGCCTCAAACCTCCTTACCTCTGACAGTCTTCCTTCTAACCTATAAAATCCAAACTTAGAATCACTACTGCTTAATTTGCCTCATCATCTCCTACTCTTCTCAACCTGGTGGCACCCTACACTGTAGGTCTTGGTCCTCAATATATGTATTTAAAAAAATGAAGGCACAAAAATGGCAAATCTAATATTAATTGTGACACTCACCAGCCATGAAAGAGAAGAATACTTGTGTTGTTTTGCTCTGAGCTCATTGCTGCAATGACAGGGACACAAATTCTGTTTGTTTGTCATTTCTTGGTAGCCCAAAAGTTCTCTGACCGATTCACATCAACAACTGTGTCTTGGCCATTCACACAAGAGACAGCAGCAGTCTGGGCTGGATCCTTATACTTAAGGTGAGTACTTTTGGGAAAGCCTGCTCTGATCTTCACATGGTAAAGCATTTCATATTTGAGCACATTTCTACCATCTGGCCAGCAGACCAGATGTTCTTTCTGACACTAACTAGTAGGCTTTGGTCTAGAAAATAGCAGTATTCTTTTTCCATCTAATATCTGGAACAGTTAATACATTTGGAATTTAATCTTACAATGGGAAGGTAACTCTAGGCAGAAGTACTTTCAGAGACAAGCTAGAATGATTTTGGTGGCAAACTAGTTTTCAACTTTTATTTTTATATTTTCTTTTCCTGCACTGTGATACCTTCTAAGGCTGTACAGGCAGCATATTCTGGTGCAGGGAGTTCTCCATAATTGCCATCAGTGCTGTTGCTTGCTCCACTTGTCCTGGAGCTGTGGTCCTGTGAGGTGGTACAGGACTCGGCATTTTGTACTCCCTGTTAAACAAGAAGGCTGTGAAGTTGAGAAAGTTATCCAGTGAGGACAAAACTTGGAATATTGTTTGTGGCAACCCTCTAGTTTTGAGCCTGGAGCTGTGACAGTGGATCTATTGCGCTGCCTCAGAAATATATCAACAACTGAAAGAAGTCATGTTTACCTTTTCAGGTACAGACCCTTCCTCAGAACTGGCAACATTTTAAATACTACCTCTGCTCCTTTTCCCCCTTCCTTTCTTTTCTTCTCCATTCTCTTTCTTTCCCATTTTTATTATTTAATTTTCCATCTATTTTCTATGTTTTGGACCTTTTTGCTTTATCCGCTGATCTCCCGTGGTGATGCTCACGGTGAGTCAGAGGATACGCTGTTTTATAACAGCAGGGGTCTTATCAATAAAGTGTGACAGGAGTAAGTGTGTTATTTTACTCTGAAATGGTCCCAATGTCTTTCCTTTATGCTAGGAGCACAGCAGCTGTTCCAACTACACTTCAGCATTCTGTGTCAGTCCAGAAACAGTTCACATAACAGCAGGGGTGAAGCTTAATGCACCTCTCCCTGACAGTAAGATTCTTTCCCCCGTACTATGACTGTAAATGTATGTGACGGTAACCATCACTCGCTGAACCTGACTACCTGGAGCATACTTTTAAGCAGTAAGAAATCTCTTGAATTGTCTATTGGCACTCCAGAACAAATTTTCTGAGCCTTTCTGTGCTCACAGCCCCAGAGTCAGACTAATAAAACATCTGTTCTGGTTACAGATGCTTCTGGCTATACCTCGCTTTACCACCTCATATAATAAAATGGAGCAAAATAAAAAAAATAAAAAGCATCCTTCTGCTGGCTTTATAATTTTTTTTTAAGCAATTTATGCGGCCAAGTGTTTTTTTTAGAATTTCGCTAGGAATCTTGTCTCTCCCAGCAGACAAATCATATGTGTTTTTGATTTTAAAGCAGGGGAGTGGGACTAATTGGACGGGTCTTTCAAAGAGCTGGCACAGGCATGATGGGCTGAATGGCCTCCTTCTGTGCTGTATCGTTCTATGATTCTATATTCTTCAGCAGTGGGGGCCAAACGGATTAACGTGGGGGTGTAAATGCCGCTACTATGCACACGTTTGAAGGCTCGCCCTTGTTCCATTTGATGAATGTCCTGTCAGACTACATGCTTTTTCACAATATTCTGTCAAGTCTCCCAAGTTTCATTGCAGTGATTACACCAGTTAGCCTCCCAAGACTTACCCCATAGCGTACCATTGATGTGTCAATTGCCCAGCTGTGCTTGGGCCATATAACATTCTTAGTTTCATGTGTAAACTTATAAATTGATCTGGTTGCGTTGATGACACTGCAGTGCCAGTGCATTATAACTGAAGCAGTTTTGCTTTGCGCTGCCACAAAAATTGAGGTGAAAATCCAGAGTCAGGACCTGACCTGACCCAGTGGTGAAGCAAAGTGAGACTCGCTTGTCACAGAATCAGGTCAGCCCCCTGACTCCAGGTTTACAATGCACCCTTATTGTTAGTACAAAGGGAAATTGCTTCAGTTGTACTGAGCTAACCCTGAGTCTTGGGAGCCAGCTTTTATCCAATCAGAGGCCAAAATGAACAGTGGAGAAGAATACAGGTAAATTAAAGCATTTTCAGTTTTTTATTCACGGGAGATCTGCTAGTAATATATTTCAAGTCTTCTGCGTAGAGTGCATCCCCTCGTTAATGGGCAACTTTGTCTCACACTCTAGCTGTCACACTTTATTGACTGGCTCAAAGTAAAATAAGCAGCAAATCAGAACTGAAAAGATAGAGAACATATAAATAAAAAGCAAGGAAAGAGACTAGAAAAATCAGTGGCTCTAAGATGACATTCTGCATTCCATGCTGTGTTAGTTGTGGCTCAGTAGGTAACACCCTCACCTCTGAGTCAGAAGGTTGTGAGTTCAAAGTCCCACTCTAGAGATTTGCACACAAAAATCTAGGCTGACGCTCCAGTGGAGTGCTGCACTGTAGGAGGTGCCGTCTTTTGGATGAGACGTTAAACCGTGGCATCTTCTGCCTTCTCAGGTGGACGCAAAAGATCCCATGGCACTATTTTGAAGAATTGCAGGGGAGTTATCCCTGGTGTCCTGGCCAATATTAATCCCTCAATCAACATCACTAAAACAGATTATCTGGTCATTGTCACATAGCTTTTTGTGGGAGCTTGCTGTGCGAAGATTGGCTGCCGCGTTTCCTACATTACAACAGTGACTACGCCTCAAAAAGTACTTCTTTGGCTGTAAAGCGCTTTGGGATGTCCGGTGGTCATGAAAGGCGCTATAGAAATGCAAGTCTTTGTTTCTTTCTATGTCATTACATCCTCATTAGTGTGTACATATAATATATATAAGGGATAGAAAACAGAGTTGTGGTGAATGGCTGTTTTTCGAAGTAGAGGGAGGTATACAGTGGCGTTCCCCAAGGTTCAATACTAGGAACACTGCTGTTTTTGATAAACATTAATGACTTGGACTTGGGGGTACAGGGCACAATTTCGACATTTGCAGATGACACGAAACTTGGAAGTGTAGTAAACAGTGAGGAAGATAGTAATAGACTTCAAGAAGACATAGACAGGCGAGTGGAATGGGTGGACACATGGCAGATGAAATTCAATGCAGAAAAGTGTGAGGTGATACATTTTGGTAGGAAGAGTGAGGAGAGACTATACACACTAAATGGTACAATTTTAAAGGGGGTGCAAGAACATAAAAATCTGGGGGTGCTTGTGCACAAATCTTTGAAGATGGCAGGACAGGTTAACAAAGCAGTTCATAAAGCATATGGGATCCTGGGCTTTATAAATAGAGGTCATGATGCGGAGATGCCGGTGTTGGACTGGGGTGGACAAAATTGAGAGGTCACTTGTGATTTCAAATAAAACTGTTGGACTATAACCTGGTGTTGTGCGACCTCTCAATTTTATAAATAGAAGCATAGAGTACAAAAGCCAGGAAGTTGAGAGGGGATGTGAAGATGAAAATAAGATTGGCAAAGAGAGAATATGAGAGTAGAATGGCGGTTAACATAAAAGGGGACCCAAAAATATTCTACCGGCATGTAAACAGTAAGCGGGTAGTAAGAGGCGGGGTGGGGCCTATTAGAGACAAAGAAGGTGCTATATGCTTAGAGGCGCAGGGCAAGGCTAGAATTCTCAATGAGTACTTTGTATCGGTGTTTACTAAGGAGGTGGATGCTGACAAAGTATCGGTAGAAGTGGAAAAGGTAGAAGCAATGGAAGGCGTGAAAATTGATAGACAGGATGTATTAGAAAGGCTGGATATGCTTAGAGTGGACAAGTCGCCTGGTCCAGATGGCTTGCATCCCAGGTTGCTAAGGGAATTGGGGGAGGAGATAGCGGAAGGGCTTGCCATGATTTTCCAATCTTCCCTAGATGCAGGGTAGGTGCCTGAGGATTGGAAAGTGGCAAATGTGACACCATTGTTCAAGAAAGGGTATAAGGACAATCCTAGTAACTACAGGCCGGTCTGTTTAACATCAGTGGTGGGTAAAGTTTTAGAAACAATAATCAAGGAAAAAATTAACGGGCACTTGGAGAGGTTTAAGCTAATTAAGGAGAGCCAACACGGATTTGTAAAAGGCAGATCGTGTTTGACTAATCTAATTGAATTTTTTGATGAAGTAACAGAGAGGATTGATGAAGGGAATGCAATGGATGTTGTCTACATGGATTTTCGGAAGGCGTTTGACAAAGTACCACATAGAAGGCTGGTTAACAAAATTGAGGCTCATGGAATAGGTGGATCTAAAATAGCCCGTTCCCTGGTTGATTCCATGACATATTGTTGTAGGAAACTGTCCCGAATGCATTCCATGAACTTGTCCTCCAGACTACCTTTGCCAATTTGATTTGTCCAGTCTATATGAAGATTAAAGTCCCCCAAGATTATTGCATTACCTTTGTTGCATGCTCCTACTATTTTTTGATTAATATTCTGTCCAACGGTTCAGCTACTGTTAGGGGGCCTATATACTACTTCTACCAGTGTTTTCTGCCCCTTGTTATTCCTTATCTCCACCCATACTGATTCTACTTCCTGATCTTCCGAACCAAGATCCTTTCTCGCTACTGTCCTTATGTCATCTTTTATTATCAGAGCTACTCCCCCTCCTTTTCCATTGTGCCTGTCTTTTCGAAATGTCAAGTACCCTGGAACATTTAGTTCCCAACCTTGGCCACCTTACAACCATGTCTCTGTAATGGCTATTAGATCAAACTCATTTATCTCTATTTGTGCCACTAGTTTGTCTATCTTGTTACGAATGCTTCGTGCATTCAGATAAATTGCCTTTAATTTAAATTTTTTACCATTATTCCCTGCTTTGACCTTATTCTCTGCTGCACTGCTACCGTTAAACTCTCTGGGGGAAAAATTCAGTTGGTTGCGCCTCCCGTTAGCGCCTTAAGAGGGCGCTAATGGGGCGCAAAGCAACTAGCGCCCGGGCGCGGCGATGTTTGCGCCGCTCGCGAAATTAACTAGACATTTTGCGGCAGCGCTAAACACTACCGCCACCATCTCCTGCGCTGGCAGATCGTGACGTCAGTCGAGTGCGCAACGCCTCGGTAGCGCCCCGGAGCGGATATTGAGTGGCGCCCCCTGCCTTACCGCCTGCCGCTAGCAACGACAGGTTGAGGGGAGCGTTTTGCAGTCGGGAAGGGACTGGGGGAGCGCTATTTAAAGGTGACCGCTTCCTGCCTTTTTTTGTTGATGACATTTTTGAACCATGCATTCTGAGAGAGAGAGAGAGAGAGACTTCTGGAGAGATTCAACGCTGTGTGAAGGAGTTTTGGTTATTGAGCAGCACTTTGCAGATTCATTTTGATTTGCCCTTCATTGTATCGATTTAGAAGAGAGTGTGGGGGTTGCACTCTGAGCTCTTTCCCTGGTACTCTCCATTGTTCTTTCCAGCAGATTTGATGTGCAGGTCTCTCCAGGCCGAGATTCAAGGCTGCAATGAGCAGGATGTGGATGGAAAGCAAGATCAACCCTCCCCTTTAAGAACTGGCTGGCACTATTGTGTCTGTGTTCCATTGCTGACTGACATCACCTGAGTTTCACCAGCGCTCTGAGTTAGCGCCTGACTCCTCGGCCTTTGCGCCTTAAGACAGATGTGTAGCGCCTGATTTAGCGCTCCAATTACCTCCAGGGGCGATAAAAGTCAAGTTTGCAGTCGGAGGCGATAATTAGCGCCAGGCGCTAATCTTTGCGCCCGGCCGATAATTGCGCCCCAAATGGGGCGATACTGAATTTTTCCCCCTCTGTCCATTCCTGTCACACTCTGCTTATTTTTACCCAAATCGCTACACTGCTCTATTGCCCTGACCATTCTCTTCAGATTTCTAAATTTCCCCTCACCTGACCCCCCCACCCCCCTTTTTTAGTTTAAAGGCCTATCTACAGCCCTAGTTATTCGATTCACCAGGACGCTGGTCCCAGCCCGGTTTAAGTGGACCCCGTCTCGACGGAACAGCTCCCTCTTTCCCCAGTACTGGTGCCAGTGCCCCATGAATTGAAACCCCTTTTTCCCACACCACTCTTTGAGCCACGTATTTAATTCTCTGATCTGCTTGACCCTATGCCAATTTGCTCGTGGCTCAGGTAGTAATCCAGAGATTATTACCCTGGTTGTTCTGCTTATTAATTTAGACCCTAGCTTCTCAAACTCCCTCAGCAGAACCTCATTGTTAGTTCTACCTATGTCGTTGGTTCCTACATGGACCACGACAACTGGATCCTCCCCCTCCCACTCCACGTTCTTCTCCAGCTGCGAGGAGCTATCCTTAACCCTGGCACCGGGCAGGCATGATGCGGAGATGCCGGTGTTGGACTGGGGTGGACAAAATTGAGAGGTCGCACAACACCAGGTTATAGTCCAACAGTTTTATTTGAAATCACAAGCTTTCGGAGCTATCGATTGCCCCTTCCTCAGGTGAAGACTTCACCTGAGGAAGGGGCAATCGATAGCTCCGAAAGCTTGTGATTTCAAATAAAACTGTTGGACTATAACCTGGTGTTGTGCGACCTCTCAACCGGGCAGGCAACACAGCCTTCAGGACTCTCTTTCGCGGCTGCAGAGAACAGTATCTATCCCCCTGACTATACTGTCCGCTACTACTACCACATTCCTTCCTTCTCCCCCCACTTGGATGGCCCCCTGTACCACAGTGCCGTGGTCAGTTTGCCCATCCTCCCTGCAGTCCTTTTCCTCATCCACACAGGTAGAAAGTACCTCGTACCTGTTGGACAAGGTCCAGGGCTGAGGCTCCTCCATCACTACATCCTGGGTCCCCATACCTTCCTGACTCGCAGTCACACCCTCCTGTCCCTGACCACTGACAAACTCTAAAGTACTACTTAACCTAAAGGGTGTGACTGCCTCCTGGAACAAAGTGTCCAGGTAACTCTCCCCCTCCCTGATGCATCGCAATATCTGCAGCTCGTATTCCAGCTCAACAATTCTGAGCCGAAGATCCTCGAGTTGCAGACACTTACTGCAGATGTGGTTGCTCGGGATTGCGATGCTCTCCACAGACTCCCACATGCTGCAGTTACGACACACTACCTGCCCTGCCATCTCTAACAATTTTTTATTTTTTATTAATTAATTAGTTAAAGATTTTATTCAATCGATATTTTAGGTTTATTCTTTGATTATTTTATTTAGTTTAAGTTATTAATTTAATAAGTACTAGTAAGTTACAGTTTCTCAGCTCTTAATTTAACCCCCTTCCCTAACTTAGAGAGCAAAATAGAGCTGTAATACTCACCAACCAATCACTTACCTGCTCTCCTGTGACGTCACTCTTTGATGTTGTTTTTGAATCGGAGCCTCGCCACTGCTTTAATTCAGCTCCGCTCCCGGGCCGCTCTTTATCCTCTCGCCGCTGTCACTGCTTTAATTCAGGTCCGCTCTCGGGCTGCTCTTTATCCTCTCCCCGCTGCTGCTGTTTTAATTCAGCTCCGCTCTCGGGCCGCTCTTTATCCTCTCGCCACTGCTTTAATTCAGGTCTGCTCTCGGGCTGCTCTTTATCCTCTCACCGCTGTCAGTGTTTTAATTCAGGGCCGCTCTCGGGCCGCTCTTTATCTTCTCGCCACTGCTTTAATTCAGGTCTGCTCTCGGGCCGCTCTTTATCCTCTCACCGCTGTCAGTGTTTTAATTCAGGGCCGCTCTCGGGCCGCTCTTTATCTTCTCGCCACTGCTTTAATTCAGCTCCGCTCTCGGGCCGCTCTTTATCCTCTCACCACTGCTTTAATTCAGCACCGCTCTCGGGCCGCTCTTTATCCTCTCGCCGCTGTCACTGCTTTAATTCAGCTCCGCTCTCGGGCCGCTCTTTATCCTCTCGCCGCTGCTTTAATTCAGCTCCGCTCTCGGGCCGCTCTTTATCCTCTCGCCGCTGTCACTGCTTTAATTCAGGTCCGCTCTCGGGCCGCTCTTTATCCTCTCGCCGCTGCCACTGCTCTAATTCAGCTCTGCTCTCGGGCCGCTCTTTATCCTCTCGCCGCTGTCACTGCTTTAATTCAGGTCCGCTCTCGAGCCGCTCTTTATCCTCTCGCCGCTGCTTTAATTCAGCTCCGCTCTCGGGCCGCTCTTTATCCTCTCACCGCTGTCAGTGCTTTAATTCAGCTCCGCTCTCGGGCCGCTCTTTATCCTCTCGCCGCTGCTTTAATTCAGCTCCGCTCTCGGGCCGCTCTTTATCCTCTCGCCGCTGTCGCTGCTTTAATTCAGCTCCGCTCTCGAGCCGCTCTTTATCCTCTCGCCGCTGTCGCTGCTTTAATTCAGCTCCGCTCTCGAGCCGCTCTTTATCCTCTCGCCGCTGGCACTGCTTTAATTCAGCTCCGCTCTCGGGCCGCTCTTTATCCTCTCGCCGCTGCCACTGCTTTAATTCAGCTCCGCTCTCGGGCCGCTCTTTATCCTCTCGCCGCTGCCACTGCTTTAATTCAGCTCCGCTCTCGGGCCGCTCTTTATCCTCTCGCCGCTGCCACTGCTGTGTAAGTCTGTGGAACTGTTTGGCGCTTTCTACAGTTATTTAAACTTGGTCAGGTGACAGGGAGTGGTGCTGCAAGTGGAGAAGGTCTTCTGACTTCAAGGGTTATGGTCAGACCACTTGCTCCCGGTCATGGGGCTCCAGTTGTCACCCCCCCTTGGACTGCTGCATGAGAGGAAGATGGAGCAGAGGCAGCTAAGAAGAGGACAAGCTGCTCACAGAGGGAGGAGGAGGAGGAGAAAGGCTCTCAGCAGGAGGCCTTACCCACCTAGGGTCTTCCGAGAGCAATTCTCTTACCTCACCCTGAGCCAGGAGCAGTGTGTGAGGCATCCGCGCTTTACGAAGGAGGTGCTCACAGAACTCTGCCACCTCTTGCAACCAGACCTGCAGCCTCACTCCAGGGCAAGGACAGCGCTGCCAGTGGCTGTGAAGGTGACCATGGCCCTAATTTTCTTTGCGCAGGATCCTTCCAAGCTGCAACAGGTGACATCTGTAACATCTCCCAGTTCGCCATCCACTGCTGCGTAAGAGAGCTGACAGACGTTCTTTATGCCAGGAGAGGGGACTTCATTGTCTTCTCTCTGACCAGAGAGAAGCAGTTGGAGCGTGCACATGGCTTTGCCAGGATAGCAGGCTTCCCCATGGTGCAGGGTGCCATCGACTACACGCATGTGGCTTTGCGGGCACCTTATCTAAATGCTGAGATGTACCGCAACCGCAAAGGTTACCACTCGCTGAATGTGCAGTTGGTGTGCGACCATGCTCAGCACATCATGATGGTGAATGCCCGGTATCCTGGCAGTAGTCATGATGCTTTTATTCTGTGCCAGTCCGCTGTTCCCTTAGTCTTTGAGCCACCACGACAAACCAGAGGGTGGCTACTGGGCAACAAGGGCCCTTGACCAGTTGGCTCATGACTCCACTACGCAAACCAAACACATGTGACCAGCATTCATATAATGAGAGCCATGCGGCCACAAAAAACATTATAGAGCGTCCTTAAACAACAGTTCCGCTGCCTGGATCTCTCTGGAGGAGTCCTACAGTAAAAAAGGAAAATAAAGTCTTGCATTTCTATAGCACCTTTCACAACCTCAGGATGTCCCAATGCGCTTTACAACCAATGAAGTACTTTTGAAGTGTAGTCACTGTTGTAATGTAGTGAAATGCAGCAACCAATTGCGCACAGCAAGCTCCCACAAACAGCAGTGTGATAATGACCAGATAATCAGTTTTTGTTCTGTTGATTGAGGGATAAATGTTGGCCAGGACACCAGGGATAACTCCCCTGCTCTTCTTCAAAATAGTGCCATGGGATCTGAGAGAGCAGTTGAGGCTTACGGTTTAACGTCTCCTCCAAAAGACAGCATCTCCGATAGTGCGGCACTCCCTCAGTACTGCACTGGAGTGTCAGCCTAGATTTTTGTGCTCAAGTCTCTGGAGTGGGACATGAACCCACAGTCTTCTGATTCAGAGGCGAGAGTGTGACCCACTGAGCCACGGCTGACTCAGTACTCACCGGAGCATGTGTCCTGAAGTTGTCATGGTCTGCTGTATCCTCCACAACCTGGCCATCATGAGGGCACAGCTCTTGCCACCAGGGATACAGCCACCAGCTCCAGAGCAAGAGGAGGAGGAGGAGACGGAAGAGGAGGAAGCGGAAGAGGAGGGGGATGAGGAGGAGGATGAGGAGGAGGAGGAGGAGGAAGCGGAAGAGGAGGAGGAGGAAGCAGAAGAAAGGAGGCAACCCAGACAGCACCTTTCTGCCTGGGATATCCAGGATCGAATCATCTACCTGCGGTACGAGTGAACACAATCCCCATTCAACATTTGTCCCACACCTTACCTTCCCTCTGTTACTGACCATCACAGCGTCCTCTTGGCCACAATGCTGAAATAAAAGCCACCACAAAGCAAACATTCCAATCCAACTTTATACATCTATCCATCTAATATTACATCAAAAAATCACCCTTGTGCATTCCCTTGATCTTGCGTGTGCCTTTGCCTATCCTAGTGCTCCTACGCAGTGCTACACCAGTGGCTACGGCATGGCTGGTGGAAGGCCACTGACTTTCAGTGGAGGAGACTGCAGATGGCCTTGCAGGATGATCTCGAGGAGCTCTGAGCCTAGTAAGCCAGCATCAGACTGCACCACTTCGGCATGGGCGGCAACAGTCTGGGCTGGCTGGCTGACAGGCAGCAGCAAGGGCATTGGCGGAGTGGCAGTGGTGGGGGGGCGAATACTGTCATCCTGAGAGAGGACAGATGGTTCTTGCTCTACGGAGCCACTGCCACTCACCCGGGGCGGCGCCTCAGCAATCCTAGTAATCTGCTGGAGTATAGACTGCTGGACTGTTGTGACACCCTGCAAGCCCCTTTCAACACTGGTAAACCCAGCCATGATGGCAGCAGTCTGTGCTTGCATGTCTTCAGTCTGAGCTTCCATTGCAGTACTCATGCGTTGGGTGGCTTCTGCTTGTGCTGCAATGGAAGCTGAGACTTCGGCCATCAGACGTGGCATGATGGTTGGGTCCACAAGTACGTTGATGGATCTGCCCAGACCTTCCATGCTGGAAAAGATAGGCTCCAAGCTCTGCCCAAAGCCCTGTGCATGACTGGAGCCGGACTCCTCCATGCTCCTTGACATTGCATTCAGGCTTTCTGGCAGGCCTGCCAATGCACCAAGCATTTCATTGTGCATACTCATCAGCGTTCTTCTGTAGGTCGCCCCATCGAAGTCTTCATCTGAATCCTGTGCAGCAGAACTCGTGTGCGGCCACGCCCTCCGACTTGAGCTACCCTTTCTCCCTGCCCTGGCTGCAGGCCACTCGTGCCTGGTGTCTCACCACGCACATCCCACGTCTAAACTTTCCTCTAAAGTACGCAGAGGAGGGTGGTGGTGGTTGGGGACTGGTTGGGCCTCTGTTCAATGAAGGAGTGGAGCGCCCTCAGGCCGTTCTGGTGGGGGATGGAGGTGTAGAGGGATTGAACGTCCATGGTGAAAAGGAGACAGTTAGGGCCAGGAACTAGAAACTTAAAGGCAGAGGGCGTCAGAAGAGTCGCGGATGTAGGTTTGAAGAGACTAGGCAAGGGCAGAAAAAATAGAGTCGAGAAAGGAAGAAATCAGTTCCATGGGACAAGAACAGGCTGAAACGATGCGTCTATCAGAGCAGTCTTTGCAGAACACCTCCATTCAGTCCACAAGCTTCCGGTTGCCTGTAACTTTAATTTTTGCTCCACTCCCACTCTGACCTCTCTGTCCTCGGCCTCCAATACTGTTCTAATGAAGCTCAACGTAAGCTCGAGGAACAGCACCTCATCTTTCCATTAGGCACTTTACAGCCTTCCGGACTCAACATTGAGTTCAACAATTTCAGATCATAACCTCTGCCCCCATTTTTTTCACATGGCAGCTGTTGATGATGCTACCATTCCCATTTACACTTCTTCTAGACCCATCTTTTGTTTCTTTACTTGTCCCATTACTATCTCATTTTGCCTTGCACCATCATCCCTTTTGTCATTTAATCACTCCTGCCTTCCACCCTTTCACAGACCTTCCCTTTTGTTCGTTCCTCCCATCCCCCTTTCTCTGCCTCTGTACTTGCTTAAAACCTGTTATATCTCTAACATTTTCCAGTTCTGATGAAAGGTCATATACCTGAATTAACTCTGTTTCTCCCTCCACAGATGTTACCTGACCTGCTGAGTATTTCCAGCATTTTCTGTTTATATTTATTTATACATCTATTTTTGAGATGCAGCTGTCACACTTAAGATGTGGCACATATCCTACTTTTAAAAGTTACATAAAAAGACAGTAACCATTGCTGATGTACAGAAAAACTTCTCCACCAAGAAAAAATACCTTCTAATTCATTTCAGGAGTCACACTTTAAATAAGTATTATAAAGAAGTCAGTCCAACTTCTAAATGGCCTGAAGATCAGCTCAAGAACAATAAGTCTCTAGTTGGTCCGAGGAAAGCACAGAATTGTGTCTTGTAACCTTAACGGGACACGGCAAGTTATATACTTTAGGCAGCAGACTAATACATTATGTGTTACATGATATAATGCTCCCATCCTATAAAACAGGATATCCTCTAACCTACACATACGCTTGTGTGTATGTCTGCACATAAACAAATGTGTGTAAAGTTCGCATCTGTCACATTCTAGACAACAAACACTAGATGTCACAATTTGTTACAAATGCAATCTGATATTTACAGGCAATTTACTGATTTCAAATTGGCCCAAGCAACTTACAAGCAGCTATAATTACCTGGATTCCTACAGGGAAGACTTGAGGAGTTGGCATAAATGGGGATACGTTAGCTGCTGAACGTCACAGTTGTGGATCAGATCCATGAGCAACGCCACTGGACATCAGCTAATCTAATATAAATACGCAGTAGTATTTTGTTTGATGTATTTTTTTACTAGCCTGAGAACTCGGAACACTCTCGCTGCTGGGCCATTCCACTGACATTGCCAATGGAGTGTGTCCCCATGTGTCCAGGATTGGGTCCACTGTAAACTGCAGGGGGCTGTCTGGCTTCATATTGCTGTGAAGGCTGCACAAGAGTATATGGATCTCCCTGGCAACTACACTCGAGACTTCAGAAAGTAACTGCATCTCAATGCAGACATAGCACAGGCTTCAATCGATACGAGAGTATTGGTTTCAAAAAAATAGGCAATCGGCAGATATTACATATTTAAATTTTGATGCCTCACTCGACTTGCAGAGTTTGTGTATTGCAGCATTCAAAAATAGGGGCGAATGTAGATCTGAAATAGTCACTGGTGCAAGGTAGAATCAGTTTGGGTGGAGCTAAGAAACAGCAAGGGGCAGAAACATTGGCGGGAGTTGTTTATAGGCCCCAAAACAGTAATTGTAATGTAGGGCTGAGTATAAATCAGGAAATTAGAGGCGCATGTAACAAGGGTAATACAGTGATCATGGGGGACTTTAATCTACATATAGACTGGGCAAACTAAATTTGCAGTAATAGTGTGGAGGACGAATTCATGGAATGTATGCAAGATAGTTTTCCAGATCAGTATGTTGAGGAACCAACTAGGGAACAGGCTATTTTAGATCTAGTATTGTGCAATGAGAAAGGGTTAATTAATAACCTTGTAGTAAAGGGGCCTTTAAGGAAGAGTGACCGTAATATGAGAGAATTTTATATTGAGTTTGAAAGTGATTTAGTTAAATCCGAAACTAGGGTCTTAAATCTAAACAAAGCAAACTACCTAGGTATGAGGGGCAAGTTGGCTAAGCTAGATTGGGAAACTACATTAAAAGCAATGGCTAGCATTTAAAGAATTAATACATAATTTACAACAAATATACATTTCTTTAAGACACAAAAACCCCACAGGAAAAGTGGTCCAAACGTGGCTAACAAGAGAAGTTAAAGATAGTATTAGATCAAAGGAAGAGGCTTATAATTTTGCCAAAAAGAGTAGTAAGCCTGAGGATTGGGAGGATTTCAGAATTCAGCAAAGGAGGACCAAGAAATTGATAAAGAAAGGGAAAATAGAATATGAGAGTAAACTAGCAAGAGACATAAAAACAGAATGTAAAAGTTTCTACAGCTATGTAAAAAGGAAAAGATTAGCAAAAGTAAATGTAGGTCCCTTACAGGCTGAGACAGGAGAAGTTATAATGGGGAATAAGGAAATGGCAGAGAAATTAAACAAATACTTTGTATGTGTCTTCACGGAAGAATACGCAAAAAAACTTCCCAGAAATAGTGGAAAACCAAGGCGAGAATGAGGAACTGAAAGAAATTAGTATTAGTAAAAAAAAGTACTGGAGAAATTAATGGGACTGAAAGCCGATAAATCCCCTGGACATGATGGCCTACATCCTATGGTTTTGAAGAGGTGGCTAAAGAGATAGTGAATGCATTGGTTGTCATTTTCCAAAATTCCATAGATTCTGGAATGGTTCCCATGGATTTGAAGGTAGCAAATGTAACCCCACTATTTAAGAAAGGAGGGAGAGAGAAAATGGGGAACTACAGACCAGTTAGCCTGACATCAGTAGTAAGGAAAATGCTCGAATCTATTATGAAGGACGTGGTAACAGGGCACTTCGAAAATAATAATAGGACTGGGCAGAGTCAACACGGATTTATGAAAGGGAAATCGTGTTTGACAGTAACTAGCAGAATAGATAAGGGGGAACCAGTGGATGTGGTGTATTTGGATTTTCAGAAGGCATTCAATAAGGTGCCGCACAAGAGGTTATTAAACAAAATTAGGGCTCATGGGATGGGGGTAATATATTAGCATGGATTGAGGATTGGTTAACGGACAGAAAACAGAGAGTAGGAATAAACGGGTCATTTTCGGGTTGGCAGGCTGTAACTAGTGGGGTACCGCAAGGATCAGTGCTTGGGCCTCAGCTATTCACAATCTATATCAATGATTTGGATGAGGGGACCAAATGTAATATATCCAAGTTTGCTGATGATACAAAGCTGGGTGGGAATGTAAGTTGTGAGGAGGATTCAAGGAGAATTCAAGGGGATATATTCAGGCTAAGTGAGTGGGCAAGAACATGGCAAATGGAATATAATGTGGAGAAATGTGAAGTTATCCACTTTGGTAGGAAAAATAGAAAAGCAGAGTATTTTTTAAATGGTGAGAGATTGGGAATTGTTCGTGTTCAGAGAGACCTGGGTGTCCTTGTACACGAATCACTGAAAGTTAACATGCAGGTACAGCAAGCAATTAGGAAAGCAAATGGTATGTTGGCCTTTATTACAAGAAGATTTGAGTATAATAGTAAAGACGTCTTACTGCAATTATATAGGGCCCTGGTGAGACCACACCTCGAGTATTGTGTACTGTTTTGGTCTCCTTACCTAAGGAAGGATATACTTGCCATAGAGGGAGTGCAACGAAGATTCACCAGACTGGTTCCTGGGATGGGGGGATTGTCCTATGAGGAGAGATTGAGTAGACTAGGCCTATATTCTCTAGAGTTTAGAAGAATGAGAGGTGATCTCATTGAAACATACAAAATTCTTACAGGGCTTGACAGGGTAGATGGAGGGAGGATGTTTCCCCTGGCTGGGGAGTCTAGAACCAGGGGTCACAGTCTCAGAATAAGGGGTCGGCCATTTAGGACTGAAATGAGGAGAAATTTCTTCACTCAGAGGGTGGTGAACCTGTGGAATTCTCTACCACAGAAGGTTGTGGAGGCCAAGTCACTGAATATATTTAAGAAGGAGATAGATAGATTTCTAGACACAAAAGGCATCAAGGGATATGGGGAGAGAGCGGGAATATGGTATTGAGATAGAGGATCAGCCATGATCATATTGAATGGCGGAGCAGGCTCGAAGGGCCGAATGGCCGACTCCTGCTCCTATGTTTCTATGTTTCTTCACTCAGAGGGTGGTGAATCTTTGGAATTCTCTACCCCAGAGGGCTTTGGAAGCTCAGTCGTTGAATATATTCAAGACCGAGATCGATAGATTTTTGAATATTAAGGGAATCAGGGGCTATGGGGATAGTTCAGGAAAGTGGAGATGAGGTAGAAGATCAGCCATGATCTATTGAATGGTGGAGCGGGCTCGAGGGGCCGAATGGCCGACTCCTGCTCCTAGTTCTTATGTTCTTAAGGTGGAAAAGAAATATTTAGGAACATAGGAATTGTTAGACAATAAAAGACCGAGGTCCACCTAGTTCGCCTTCTACCACCTTGGTAGGCGCATGATACAATGATAATGGAGTTATTGTCTAAACATAGCAATCAATCTCCATCAATTAGTCTACAACAGACTCAGAAATGACTCAAGGAAAAACCCAGTGGTGGAAAGCTTTGGGAAGCCTAGGTCCAAAGGCATCTGTTGTTCCCGAGCACATTGCAATTACCACACGTCATGTCTCAAAATGTTTGTACCCACTTCCCCCAGAAAAAATGCTAAATTTTAGAATTGAAAAGCAGAGAAGTTATGTTAAACTTGTATAGAACCTTGGTTAGACTACACAGAGTACTGTGCACTGTTCTGGTCTCCATATTATAAAAAGGATATATAAGCACTGGAGAAAGTGTAAAAAAGGTTTACAAAGATGATACCAGAACTGAGAGGGTACAATTATCAGGAAAGTCTGAACAGGCCGGGGCTCTTTTCTTTAGAAAAGAGAAGAATGAGAGGTGACCATATAGAGGTTTTTAAGATTATGAAAGGGTTCAAAACAAGTGCCATAAATATAAGATAGTCACTAATAAATCCAATAAGGAATTCAGGAGAAATGTCTTTAATCAGAAAGTGGTGAGAATGTACAACTCACTACCAGAGGGAGTGGTTGAAGCGAATAGCATAGATGCCTTTAAGGGGAAGCTAGATGAGGGAGAAAGGGATGGAAGGATATCTGATAGGGTGAGATGAAGAAGGATGGGAGGATTATCATGTGGAGCATAAACACCGGCATAGATCTGTTGGGCCGAATGGCCTGTCTCTGCGCTGTACATTCTATGTAAAATATTTCTAAAGCATCTGCATTGGAGGCAACCCTGTCATGGTATCCAGGGAATATTTAGTACATGGTGTCTACCAAGAAGCACTGAGCTCCTCAGCTGGTGAACTCGTTCCTTTAGTCAGTCTCCTGTTCTTTAATGGTCATGATGCGGAGATGCCGGTGTTGGACTGGGGTGGACAAAAATGAGAAGTTGCACAACATCAGGTTATAGTCCAACAGTTTTATTTGCAATTACGAGCTTTCGGAGCGCTGCTCCTTCGTCAGGTACAGATTTCAAATTTCAAATAAAACTGTTGGACTATAACCTGGTGTTGTGCGACTTCTCATTCCTGTTCTTTAAGGCATTACTATCAATGCCAATTGTACTGATTTTTATAATAAATATAATGTAGCAAGCATCACTTGTGTTGTATCTCTGCCACACTGTGAAATTGCAGCTTTTGACGCCCCTATTTTGAAGCTGCCAGCATTAGTATTAAAGCGGAGTGTTTGTGATGTGAATGTCACGGTCGGAAACCACTAATAACCAACTTGACACTGCACCAACTGGGAAGGGGGGGAGGGGCAACATTACGAGTCCACGTTGACAGCAGGGAACCTTTCCCACCACGGGCAAATCAGAAGTTTCAGCATGCACCAAATGGTCGGGCAACGCACGCCCGAATTTCGAACTCACGCTGCCTTCATTCGATGCTCGTGCAGCAATGTGGACACAAGGGGGGGAATCGGTCCCCGTTGCATCCGATTTCTGTGCGAAAAGTGAGAGTTTGGAGGTGACAAATTTCTGAGCACAATCTCATGCCCAAGACCCCTCTCCCAGAGGTGCCCTGCCTGATAAACTGGCAGCTGATAACTTCTGAGTGCTCAGGGCGACCGCTTAAAACAGGCTTTGGGCTCCTTGAATATGCTAATCAGGGGCCAATTGCCTATTTTAGGACCCCCGATACCATATTCAGCAAAAACTGGGCGGAGCATGCGCCAACCGTACTCCACTCAGTTTTTCCGGGTCTACAGCAGCCTAACCAGCCTTCCTCCCAAGAACTACCTGTGCGTTGGTGGTGACTGAAATTCCTGCGGCCCTGACTGATTGCAGTCCGCAGCTGGCCAATTTTATGTACATGAGGCCCGAGGCCTTATCCAATGCTCGTGTTTTAACCTGAGACGTTAGAACTCCTTTACTTGCACCAAAGCTTTGCCTCTAACTGTCAGCCATCTTTTAATCTCCAACTATGAGAGGCTATAAGAAGGCAATGAATTTATTAAAGTGCTAGCAGGCTGCAGCAGTGAAGCAGTTAAAAAGAGTGAGGAGGTTAGTCAGAGTGAGGACTTCAGACTGAAGATTAAATAAAATATACAGATTAAGAAAGGAAGAAAATGTGCAACATATACAGCAGAGCAAAAAATCAAAAGGTGCACATGCGAAAGTCATCAACGCTCAAATGGAAAACACATGGTATGGAACATTAGAAGGACAGAGGTCTATAGAGAGTTATGTAAATGGATGAAATGATATATAATAAAATGGGAAGCCGCACACTTAACAGTAACAATAAGTCAAAAGGGAAAAAGTCTGAAACACTTAGAAAATCCCAAAGTACTTTTTTTTCCAAAGGTAAAGGAAACGTTTGCTGGGAATTATTCAAACAATACAATATTTTTCCAAAGAGTCGGGGCAGTTCAATTAGCAATTAGCCGTTGTTCATGAAAACCAGTACATCCGAGCTTCTTGGCATTATTTTCAAAAGCCAGTGTTAAGTCTTCTGTTATGTGCAATTTTGACCTGTGAAACAGAAATATCACACCCGGCCACCCAGACCTCAACCGAGAACCCAGCCAGGGCCTTGGCCCGCAACATCCAGCTCATCCTGCCAGGCCCATCACTCTAATTCTGCTGCAATTAGATGTATTTATAATTGCATATGTTTGCTAAGATGTAGATTTATGATGAATAATTTCCTATAGTTTTAATATAAAATAAAGAAGGAAAGACTTACATTTATATAGTGCCTTTCATGATGTCCTCTCATGACCTCAGGACGTCCTAAAGCGCTTTACAACCAAGTACTTTTGGAGTGTAGTCACTGTTGTAATATAGGAAATGCAGCAGCCAATTTGCACACAGCAAGGTCCCACAAACCACAATGATATAAATGATCAGATAATCTGTTTTAGGTGTAGGTTGAGGGATAAATGTTGGCCAGGACACTGGGAGAACTCACCTGCTCTTCTTCAAAATAGTGCCGTGGGATCTTTTACATCCACCTGAGAGGGCAGACAGGACCTCAGTTTAATGTCTCATTTGAAATGCGGCACCTTCGACAGTGCAGCACTCCCTCAGTACTGCACTGATATGCCAACCTAGATTATGTGCTCAAATCTCTGGAGTGGGACTTCATGAGCTATGTTTACAACTAGAGACCGTTATGTGGTCAGTCAGGTGTGCCATTAGTGACAGCGCCAATCAGATGGGCATAGGAAGAAATTTTGAGTGGGCAGTTCTCAGCCCTCTTTCTAGCCCAATGCATGGAAAATGCCATTCTGCTGTTAGGGCATTTTTTTTTACATGGAGGCCGATTGCAGTTAACGTGCCATTTCGAATGAGTGCTGTGTTGCCTGAGGCACTGATATGGAATAAAATATTTTCTTCCCATATCGCTCTTTGTGCCATTGCATATATGAGGAGGCACTAAACCCTTGTGTACAAATAAAAGTCCTTTCGAGGTGTTTTGCAAGAACTGTTGATGAAGGGTGAATGTCTGTGACAGAGGGTATGTTAAGTGAGGAACTGGCAGTGGATTTCTGTTACCAACATCACTGACATAGCCAGGAGGAAAGGAGAGAACGCGAGAGTTCATTTCTTTGAAAGGAGAACTAGTTATAAAAGAATGGGAGGGTGCAAGATTATTATTATGATTAAAGTCAGACACAATGAGGCTTGGCATGAGTCTTCCCGATTTGTCCAATCAGTTCCCATGCACTGGTACAGCTAGGTGATTACAGTCCTTTTGTCACCACATCAAATCAAGATGGGCAGGGTTTACTGCAACAACTCTTTTCCCTAAGTCCCCAATCAAGGGATTATTGTGGAAAATAGCTATCCATGTTACCAACCCTACTGTATAATTATGGAAATGGTGCTTGGAGTATACAGTCGTGCAGCATGTTTAAGAATAATGAGTGTAACACAAGAGAACTGTACTATTCAACTGCTGTGCTAAAGAGCTGACAATATCCTGGCCTAGAAATTGGTTTTCTCCTGAAAACGGGCAAGAGGATCACGATGAGCTAGCAACACGCGCCCGTTCGGATACTGTAGGCAGCGAACCTCATACTGTAGGCAGCGAATCTCATGCTGCCTGCTTTTTTTTTTATTCGTTTATGGGATGTGGGCGTTGCTGGCAAGGCCAGCATTTATTGCCCATCCCTAATTGCCCTCGAGAAGGTGGTGGTGAGCCGCCTTCTTGAACCGCTGCAGTCCGTGTGGTGAAGGTACTCCCACAGTGCTGTTAGGTAGGGAGTTCCAGGATTTTGACCCAGTGACAATGAAGGATTGGCGATATACTTCCAAGTCAGGATGGTGTGTGACTTGGAGGGGAACTTGGAGGTGGTGGTGTTCCCATGCACCTGCTGCCCTTGTCCTTCTAGGTGGAAGAGGTCGTGGGTTTTGGAGGTGCTGCCGAAGAAGCCTTGGCGAGTTGCTGCAGTGCATCTTGTAGATGGTACACACTGCAGCCACGGTGCGCCAGTGGTGGAAGGAGTGAATGTTTAAGGTGGTGGATGAGGTGCCAATCAAGCGGGCTGCTTTGTCCTGGATGGTGTCGAGCTTCTTTAGTGTTGTTGGAGCTGCACTTATCCAGGCAAGTGGAGAGTATTCCATCACACTCCTTACTTGTGCCTTGTAGATGGTGGAAAGGCTTTGGGGAGTCAGGAGGTGAGACACTTGCCGCAGAATACCTGGCCTCTGACCTGCTCTTGTTGCCACAGTATTTATGTGGCTGGTCCGGTTTAAGTTTCTGGTCAATGGTGACACCTAGGATGTTGATGGTGGGGGATTCGGCGATGGTAATGCCGTTGAATGTCAAGGGGAGGTGGTTAGACTCTCGCTTGTTGGAGATAATCATTGCCTGGCACTTCTGTGGCGCGATTAGCATGATTGCTATGTTCAGCCCAGCACTGAACGCTCAGCAGAGGGCCCAAGTTCGTGCGAGGCTAGCACCAATTACAGCTAGCCTGCACTACTTAAAGATAGTCTGCACCTCTTAAAGGGGAGGTGCATTCTGCCTGCAGCAGCTCATTGAACTGGCTGGGGAAGCCAGTGGAAAAAATCTATTAATAATGGCACAACAGGGGAGAGAGCCTGCACCAAGGTTCTCCAATGCAACACTGGAGGCCTTAGTGCAGGAGGGCAAGTCAAGAAGAGAGGTCCTTTTTCCACAGGGGGTCCTACAGGCAACAGACAAAATTGCAATGGGAGCAGATGGAAAATTTGTTGAATGCCAGCAGTGTTGCCCCGAGGACAAGGACTCAGTGCAGGAAGCAGTTTAATGACCGCACATGAGTGGTCAAGATCAGTGAATTCATCTTCAAATACCAAATCCCACCATCTGCACCCCTAGCCTCACACACTGCTCAATGCAGCACACCCCTATCACTCACCTACCAGCAATCTCTACCAAACACGACTCATACCTCACATTCATAGCTTCACTTCACCCTCACACACTTACCACTGCTGCAAGCCTCACACCCACATCTCACAGCTTGCACACACTGTCAGCTATTCAACCATGACAGGCACATCACCCAAACACATGGCACCACACTCACTGACACACTTCCCTTTCTCTTGCAGGAAATGGTGGTGCATAACCGGCGCCAGCAGAACCTAACCGGCGGGGTACAGGCTCGCCTGCATCGCCTCACCCCCTTGGAGGAGATGGTGCTGGCCATTCTTGGCAGGGGCATGGCACGGGTATCCTCATACGTTATCCTCCTTCTCACATCCCACAATCTGATTTACAATCTGCACATGGTGTAAGCACGCAGCTCTTGCTTTCCCCCTTCACCTCACCACAACCCGACCCTTGTGCCTTTCTCATTTCAGTTACCGAAGAAATCCAACATGCCCAGCCAGTGGTTGTACAAGAAGAGGGAGAGAAGAGTGATGAAGAAGAAGAAACACCGTCACTTGATATGACACTCACAGCCACCAGCTTAGACACTGGCACTGCGCGGAGTTTAGAGGGTAGCTTAGAGGCAGAATCTGCTTGTGATGAGTCACCGGGCAGGAGTGGGCTACAGCCAGGGCAGGGGGAAAGAGTAGCGCAGGTTCCAGCTCCCTGGACAGTGAGGTCGCACACATGTTCTGCTGCAGAGGACTCAGATGAGGACTTTGATGGGGCGGCCTACAGAAGAACGCAAATGGGTATGCACAATGAAATGTTTGGTGCATTGACAGGCCTACCAGAAAGCCTGAGTGCAATGTGAAGGAGCAGGGAGGAGTACGGTACCAACCTTACGTCTGATGGCTGATGTCTCAGCCTCCATTGCAACACAAGCCACCCTATGTCTGAGTGCTGCAGTGGAAGCTCAGACTGAAGTCATGCAAGCTCAGACTGCTGCCATCACGGCTGGGTTTACCAGTGTGGAAAGGGGCTTGCAGGGTGTCACAGCAGCCCAGCAATCTGTCCTCCAACAGATGGCTAGAAATGCTGAGACGCCGCCCCAGGGAGTGGCAGTGGCTCCGTGGAGGACGAACCTGTCTGAGGATTACTGTATTTGTCCTCCCATCACTGACACTCCGCCAGTGCCTTTGCTGTTGCCTGTCAGCCGGCCAGCCCAGACTGCTACCGCCTGCCAAGGTGGTGCAGTCTGCAGCCGGGCCTTCTAGGCCCAGAGGTGCTTGAGGTCATCCTGCAAGGCTATCTGCAGTCTCCCCCACTGAAAGTCAGCAGTCTTCTACCAGCTATGCTGCAGCCACTGGGGTAGCACTTCGTAGGAGCACCAGGACAGGCAAAGGCACACTGAAGACAGCAACTAATGGAATGCACAGGGGTTATTAATTGACTTTGTTAGGTTATATTGGATGGATTGATGGATAAAGTTGGATTGGAATGTTTCTCTTGTGGTGGCTTTATTTCAGCATAGTGGCCAAGAGGACGCTGTGATGGTCAGTAACAGAGGAAAGGTAAAGTGTGGGACTAATGTTGAATGGGGAATTGGAGTTGCGTTCACTCGTACCGCAGGTGGATGAGTCGATCATGGGCAGCCCGGGCAGAAAGGTGCCATCTGGGTTCCCTCCTCCCTTCCGCTTCTTCCTCTTCCACTTCTTCCTCCTCTTCCTCCTTCTCCTCCTCAGCTGGTCGCCGTATGCCTGGTGGCAAGGTCTGTGCCCTCATGATGGTGAGGTTACGAATCTTGAGACACATTCTGCAGGGTGAGTACTGCAGGGCTCCTCCAGAGCGGCCCAGGCAGCATAAGCGTTGTTTAAGGATGCCAATGGTCTTCTCTAACAAATTCCGTGTAGCAGCATGGCTCCCATTGTACGCACGCAGTCCACGTGTGGTTGGGTTGTGGAGTGGAGTCATGAGCAGGGTGGTCAGTAGATAGCCCTTGTCGCCCACTAGCCAGTCTCTGGTTTGTCTTGGTGGCTCAAAGATTAAGGGAACAGCGGACTGGTACAGAATAAAAGCATCATGATGTTGGGTATTCACCATCATGGTTGCCCACCAACTGCACATTCAGCGAGCGGTAACCTTTGCAGTTGTGGTACACCTCAGCATTTAGATAAGGTGCCCGCAAAGCCGCGTGCATGCAGTCGATGATGGTCTGCCTCATGGGGAAGCCTGCTATTTTGACAAAGCTACTTGCAAGCTCCGCCTGCTTCTCTCTCGTCAGGGAAAAGACAATGAATGCACCTCTCCTGGCATAAAGAGCGTCTGTCACCTCTCTTATACAGCAGTGCATGGTGAACTGGGAGATGTTACAGATGTCGCCTGCTCCAGCCTGGAAGTATCCCGTGTGAAGAAATTCAGGGCCACGGTCACCTTCACAGCCACTGGCAGCGCTGTCCATGCCCTGGAGTGAGGCTGCAGGTCTGGTTGCAAGAGGTGGCAGAGTTCTGTGGGCACCTCCTTCATAAAGCGTGGACGCCTCACACACTGCTCCTGGCTCAGGTTGAGGTAGGAGAATTGCTCTCGGAAGACCATGGTAGGTAAGGGCTCCTGCTGAGAGCCCTTCTCCCCCTCCTCCTCCTCTCTCTGCGAGCAGCTTGTCCTCTTCTTTGCTGCCTCTGCTCTATCTCCCTGTCATGCTGCAGGCCAAGGGGTGAGACAACTGGAGCACCCAACGACTGGGAGCAAGTGGTCTGACCAGAACCCTTGAAGTCAGAAGCAAGGTTAACAAGGGCATTACTTCCAGCATTGAGGACGAAAATGGCAGGACTGGCATCAAATCAGCGATGCATGATAATATGACAGAATTTCACATTGAGTTTGAGAGTGAAAGACTTAAGTATGAAATGAGAGTCTTAAAACTTAAATAAAGCCAATTACATAGGAATGAGGGGCGAGTTGGCTAAGGTATATTGGGAAATTAGATTAAAAGGTATGATAGTTCTGAGGAAGGACATACTAGCCTTAGAGGCGGTGCAATGAAGGTTCACTAGATTGATCCCTGGGATTAGAGGGTTGTCCTATGTGGAGAGATTGAGTAGATTGGGCCTATATTCTCTGGAGTTTAGAAGAATGAGAGGTACTCTCTTTGAAACATATAATATTCTGAGGGGGATTGACAGGGTAGATGCTGAGAGGTTGTTTCCCCTGACTGGAGAGTCTAGAACTAGGGGGCATAGTCTCAGGATAAGGGGTCGGCCATGTAGGACTGAGATGAGGAGGAATTTCTTCACTCAGAGGCTTGTGAATCTTTGGAATTCTCTACCCCAGAGGGCTGTGGATGCTCAGTCATTGAGTATATTCAAGGCTGAGATAGATGGATTTTTGGACTCTAAAGGAATCAAGGGATATGGGGATTGGGCAGGAACGTGGAGTTGAGGACGAAAATCAGCCATGATCTTATTGAATGGCGGAGCAGGCTCGAAAGGCCGTATGGCCTATTCCTGCTCCTAATTCTTATGTTCTTATGTTGACATCATGATCTGCCTTCTCTACATACTTCTAGCACACGCGCCCAGCGCCGATGCTTCCTCCCTCACAAGGTGGTGTTCATTGCGGCCCGCACCAGAATTGTGCGCGTGCTGCTCGGACGCCATTTTTGACCCAAAACAGCATCCGTAACGCCCAAACAACGGACAGTACACAATCGAATTGCTAGGCCCCAGTGTCTATGTATTAGCACGGCCTTGTGTGACAGGAGCACACTCACAGAACTGGGGCCCTCGTTGGAGAGCAGTAGATGAAAGCTCTTCAAATTAATAAGGCTCGGGGTGTAGAGGATAGCAGAACAAGAGGACCCGATTGTATTCTGGGCTAGATTTAGGTCTCTATGGTAAGACAGCTTTAGTTGCTTCACTGAGAAGGTGATCAGTTTATGGAGTAGGTTACTACAGTACGTTATAGGGGCAAGTCCCTTTGATCTCTTCAATTATTTGGAAAAGAAATACATTTGATTACAATTACTAGGACAGCAGAAAAGTGGCAGACTCACGGTCGTTCCTGGGATTTAGATTTTCCATGTTTCTATACCGGATATTCGGGTGTGGAGATACATGCGCCCCCATTTGTAATTAATGGATGTAAACATCCAATTCCTGAGATACATTCCCTTTGTGGAGGTTCTGCGCTGGAAGCACCTATTTATAAAATCTACCCTCTAACCTGTGCGCAGCATCTTAAAGAAGCTGAGTTGTACAGGAGTAAGTATCCATGGCAGAGACTCAACAAGACAGTGATGGTGAATGTGGTGATTGTGGAGCAGTGTCACCACATGGTATAATGTGTTACATTTACCTCTGGAAAACTTCCTCACCATTGGTAAAATCAACAAGAAAAGATTCAGGACATGACCATGGAAAAGAAGAGAGAAGAACTAGCATTTACATAGTGCCTTTCACGACCTCAAGACGTTTCTGCTGGTTGAGGATTCTAGGACTGGGGGCATAGTCTAAAAATTAGAGCCGGGCCTTTCAGGGGTGAAATTAGGAAACACTTCTACACACAAAGGGTGGTAGAAGTTTGGAACTCTCTTCTGCAAACGGATTTTAAATCTGAGATCGATAGATTTTTGTTAACCAAAGGTATTAAGGGATATGGGCCAAAGGCGGGTATATGGAGTTAGGTCGCAGATCAGCCATGATCTCATTGAATGGCGGAATAGGCTCGAGGGGCTGAATGTCCTCCTCCTGTTCCTATGTTCCTCAAGTGCTTTAAAGCCAATTAAGTACTTTTGAAGTGTAGTCACTGTTGTAATGAAGGAAATGTGGCAGCCAATTTGCACACAGCAAGGTCCCACAAACAGCAGTGAGATAGATGACTGGACAACCTGTTTTAGTGATGTTGTATGAGGGATAAATATTGGCCAGAACACTAAACTGGAACTAATCTTGTCACAGATTGTCAATCCAGGACAAACCACTAGCCCTAACTACTACCTCATTGTCAGCCAATGAATAAAAAAAAATGAGCAGTGACGATTACAGCCTTTAAAAGGCCAAAGGGCCCGAACCATTTTCAAAATCGAGCCGCATTTTAATTTGATCGGCGAGTTTCCAGCACTCAACAAGGAAGGTCACCAACCAGGGGAAGGGACGGGGGAGAAATCTGGCAGCTCCTCTATGGAGCCGCGCTGGAAGTACGCCTTTAAAGGGGAGGGAGGCAATCCTGAGGGGAGAGGGGCTCACTAAATGACCAGCATGCTCATCCTAGTCCCACAAAAATCAGTGCCACAGAGTGTGCGCTCCACCCAGTGAGACACCAAAATTGCATCAGGCTCTCCTGCTCTGGGCAGGAGCACTGGTTGCCCATTTTGAAGACCACTCCAAAATTGAGTTGGGAGGGACACGATTTTTAAAAAATCTTCTGTTTACTGCCTGAGAACAGTTCATGAGGCCAACAACAATTGTCGCCCCCCCTCCAACCAGGTCTTCCTAGCCTCTGTTTTCTCTTGCTCTCCAACCAGCGAAGACAAAAGAAAAGTGTGAAGGCAGGATTTCTCGGCTCTATAGTAGGCCAGCGATTAACATTTTTTATCTGAGATTTCCGCCATGTGCAGTGGAGTTGGTTGGTCTGCATAGAGGGACTAAAAAATTGGTTCCTTATTTTTTTAACCTACTGTGAAGTAATATAGGGCTGAGTGAAGATTACATGGGGTATAGTAAAAGGAACTGCTATAAAAAGTACAAAAAGTTGGCATCTAAGAGTCGGTGGGCTACCAATGATCAGAGAGAGATTATGTTGCACTGTGGTTGAGCACATGCACTGAGGAGTTTGCGTGAGTGTGAAGAGGCAGTCACTGCACAGCAGAGACCAACGAACTTCCTGTAAAAATTAGTTGGAAAATCACCATAGAAATTTCTCGGCGTTCCTCACATTCGAGGTGGACATGGATTCACACATTACGTCATCCATTATAAACCAGGCACTAAAGATACGGGGTAAATATGGCATCTTGGTTGAACGCATTTATAGCGCCTGAAAGTCTAGCGCGAGTAAGAGTAACAAGCTGTTTTATTCAAATGAAACCAAGCTGCCAAAGTTATTTGGTGCATTCAAATAAGTTGATGTACCTGGCAGGGAGCTTATCAGTGGGAGGGATCAATGTGAAAGAAAGAAAGTTATTTTAACTTATAACAGCACTGAGGAGGCAAGACTTGGCTTCAGTCTTAAAAACGGACAAGTGCTGTACTATACTAACTGACAATAGCATGGTGAGCTGAGACATCCCAGCAGGCCTACTGATGTAGAAGAGGTATGCAGATGGAAGAAGAAAAGCAGAGCCCTGTTTTAATTTAGCACCAGGTCACTGGAGTGAAAATAACTTGGTAAGGAAGTAATAAAAGAGAGGAACAGAGGAGGCTGTAAAAAAACTGTTCAGTCATATTGTGCTAATACGCCAAGGATATGTACAAAAGGTTTCATGAGTGAAGTGGCAATGTGGATGACAAAGCAAAGGAAGATGGCAGGATTTTTGAGTGTCATGGTAAGAAATTGTTCAAAGATGAAAATGTTGCTGAAGTAGTAATTTTTTTGTGGCCTGTGGTTTGGGCTTTGCAATATTCTAGTATCCCCTAAAGCACTTCCTTATGACCAGTGGCCCTCTGCTGCACCTTCCCTCTAGAATCTCCACACTGCTCCATTTTCTGCCTATGTCTGACATCTTTCTTTTTTAAATCTCTTTTTAATTTTAATTTCTCCACTCTTCTGAGAACAGTTCCTGCTCCATCCCCTGTACTTCTTGTGGGAAATGTCGTGTGTGTAGGTGAGAATAAGGAGAGAGGTTAGGAGAAATTTCTTCGTGCAGAGGCTGTTCAGAACGTGGAATGTTTTGAAACAGGAAGTAGTTGAGGCAGAGACCATCGCATCTTTTCATTGAAAGTGGGTAAATATTTGAAGTAGAAGATACAGGGCTATGAGGAGAGAACAGGGCAGTGGGATAAGTTTTGGATTTCTAGCAAAGAGCCAGCTGAGACAATGGGCTGAATGGCCTTCTTCTGTGCTGTAAACTTCTCTGGCCCAATGGAGATTGCTGTTTCTACCGCCCCTATCGCTGGTTGATGCTGCCCTTCCTTCTACCTTACTCAGTGCATTACTTATACTAGAGACCACTGTTCTAACTCTTCTCAAGGCCTTTCACCATGGCTAATAATCTTGACAGCGGTCCTATTCCATGAAGTTATGGGTAACCTCCTCCTCCTTATTCAAATAGAATTGATATGAAACACCCTGAAAATCAATCTCAGTTTGAGTTTACCAATGATGTACATGCAACAACTAGAATATTTATTTTACTTCTGTCCATAAGCGCATTTTTATCCCAAAAACAACTTCAGGCAATATCACTCCACTTTATAATCTTGCCCATTTTCTCCTTGTGTATGTGTCAAGGTGAGACAGTGCCATTCTTCAGAAGTTGATCAAGTACGGAGGTGATTTTGGTTAGTTTGCAAACAAAACAAATGTGGTTGAGTTCACCAACTATTTCATAATCCTTGGACTGAGTAGGATCTAAAGAGGCTCTTTATATCAGATAATTTACAGCTAGTTGATGCTGCGGTCCCTCAATTTACCTCTACTTTACAATAGGTTGGAAAACCACTTTATCTTGGTTCCAATAGTGTACATACAAGGAAAATCCAGGCTTTAAATTCTGTGCGTGAGTTATAAATTATACAAAACATTCAAATGGATTTGTACGACGTGCTTTTATTGCTGTTTGTACTTGTGGAGTATCTTATACTGTGCAATGTTTCCAGCTGTAGAACTCTGAGAATTGTGGACCATCTAAAGGCCATTTTTTGAATTGGCATCCCTAGTGTGGAGCTCCGTGGGGAATTTGGGTGGGCGCCTGAAATCCTGATTTGCATTCCAGGCAGGCAAAACTTGGCGTGGAGTATGCAAATCATAAAATTATACCTTGCATTCCACAAAGACTTAGTTAGGGATTATAGCTGTGAAGAAAAGCTTGAAAATTGATACTCTTTTCAAGTGGTTAAGGAGGGGGGAACCAATGAGATCTTGAAGCAGCACTTAAGTTGAGTCAACAAGTTGAGGCTGCACCAGGAATTGTAACCATCTGCTATATGCTCTACAAAGAAGCCTCAAGGAGCAGAATCCAAATCTGTGCCATGATAGGAGGGCAACTATATGGAAGTAGCTGCTGAGAGTACCAGTGCAGCCTGGAAGACTGGTGTACCAGGGATAAATACAGGATGTGCTCCTGTTGCACTTGAGCTGTCCCATCTCTGAAACCTCTTCTGTACATCTACAAAATAAACTGCCCAAAACACCTTCTGCTACAGTTTCTTGCCCAGTTCCCCAACTACCATCTACTGATCGACTGCCATCTCTTGCTGGACTCCTGCATTATTCTAATCAATTACAAATAAATATCCAGCACACTGCTCAAATCAGGTCCAGGGCAATTATTGAACCCATTGTGTGAGTGTTATCAGTGTGAGTTACCATGGTACTTCCCCCTTTCAGCTCGTGCTTGGTTTTTGACAGGTGACGCCTGACCTGCTGGTCCTTCGAAGTTGGTTTCTTTGTGGAAGGAGGAAGTGTGCTAGTTGTGTTTCACTACCAGCCTGCTGGAATTCTGGTGGCCCCAGACCTCCTTGTGTTATGCGTTGTGATGGCGCTGTGAGCCAGCCACATCGGGTGCTGTTGTGGCTGGCTGGTCCTACTTGCTCTGTGGCACATCTGCTGGCATTTGTGCAGAGATGCTTGATGGGCTGGGTATTGTCTTGAGAGACAGCTACCTGATCCACTCCTACCCCAGACATGCCCCTGCTGCTGGCCACTCCCTCAGACAGACTAATCTGTCTGAGAGAAAAATCTCTGGGCAGCTATAAGGTCTGGGAATCGCTGCCTCAAAGTTGTGTCTAACTGATCTCGCAGCATGTTGAAGCCAGCCAAGGGAATACCTTTAAGATTATCAGCAGTCTGTGCACTCATTGAAGATTCTCCCACTGTCCTATGTCCTGCACCACTGAAGGCTCCGTTCCAGTTTTCACACCATGCCCTGGTTGTCCATTGGTTGGACACTGTAGCCCATGTCTCAGTAGAGCCAACTACCCATCTTTCCTTCTCCTTAAAGAGCTGTGGCACATTTGACGGTCTCATAATGAAAGCATCATGCATATCCCCTGAGAAGTGAGCAATTGCATACATCTGGCGGGAGTCCTACTAACACCCGCCATAGGACTGTCGTACCTTGAGGAAGCCAGCAACATTGAAAATCTCTCATTGCCTCTGCTGAAGCATAAGTAAGCGGATATGTAACAGCTTAATGCAGCAATGGACAGCACAGTGACTGATTGCTGTGCTGTCCCGTGTGGCATAAAAGCTAAGAGCACCGGTGACCTTCATTGCCACTGGTAGTTTAGTGGCTAAGGTTGACTGTGCCTGTGCTGATCTGACCTATTCACTACCTGGAGAAAGTTTCACCAATTCTCAGCTTGGACCACTGGCTTTAGCATCCAACCGTGCCATGGTGTGAAAACTGTCCATCTCACCTTCAGGATCCAGATGGAAGGAAGGAAAATACAAAAATAAAGGAGGATACTCTAAACTTTCAGTATCACAACTGTGTTAAATTTCAGTTCTCCAAGCTCTATCCATTGGATCTCTCCAATTTGAATTAACCTTTATTTCCAAGGCAGCTCTATGTAACGCAATTGAAACTTGCTAAACTGATTCAAGCCGTGCTCCTTAGCTCCTTCACTGGCCGAGATTTGAACGTAGATCTCCAGTAATGAAAGTTAGTGTTTGAGAAGTTCATCATCCAACGGTGCCACCTAACCTCACCAGTGCTTTTAGATCAGCCAGGGTTACCACCAGTTAAAGAGGTGAAGAGTACAAATTTTGGAACTGAACATATTCACAAAATATAAAGAACAAAATATAAAGTACTGATTTCTTTCACCAAATATGAGGACTCCTGGAACTTTAAGTGTATTTTTTTTGTTAACTAATCCAAGCAAAATGGTGTTGACTACAGTATAAAAAAAAGTTAATTGAAAGACAGAAGTGCTTTGTTAGGGCAGTGTTATAACGTATGAACATTAGCTATTGTAGACTGCAATGAAACCAGATGTTACGTGGATAATGGAATCAGTGTATCAATAACCAGACTGATTGCATCCTAAGGATGTGGCTAAGCCACGATTGCTGAGCAGTGATGAAAGAGCGGCCTACTCCAAAAACCCTGGGAATATTTATATTACTAACAAGTAAAAAGTCAACCAGTGGTCAGCTTACACATTTCTTAGTAATTGTCGCCATGACAACCAAAACAATTAGGCGACTGGAGCCTCAATAGATCATTCATTTCATCCTACGTTTCCCAGTGTGCTTCGTCATGACTGAGTGTGGAAAACCTTACCGCTGAGCAGCCGACTCATTTTACAGGCCGGCATTCATGAGTCAGTTTAAGTCAAAGCAATTGTTCTCTTCCTACTTTGCAGTTTCCCAATTCATGTCACCATTTTATTACATAATTTCTTGACCATCTTAATAACCAGTTGCTACCAGTCAGCACAAATTACTCAAGAGAATCGGAGGTTTTTAGGAAACCTTTGTTCTCACTGCTTTATGCCTAACTTTTAGTGGTTGTTACCTGTCCACATTTTACATTTTTTTCCCTTTGGTTATTTTTTGACCTTCCTCACCAGGTGTCCTCTTGGAACAGTTCCTGGACCAGGAGGGCAGATGGCATCTTCATTTCCCAGGCCATATATTAATGATCTAGACAAGGGAACTAGATGTAATATCTCTAAGTTTGCAGACGACACAAAGCTGGGTGGGCGTGTGTGCGGTGAGGAGGATGCAGAGAAACTCCAGTATGATTTGGACAGGTTGGGTGATTGGGCAGATGCATGGCAGATGCAGTATAATGTGGATAAATGCGAGGTTATCCACTTTGGTGGCAAAAACAGGAAGGCAGATTATTATCTGAACGGCAATAGATTGGGAGAAGGGGAAGTGCAATGAGACCTGGGTGTCCTTGTGCACCAGTCGCTGAAGGTAAGCATGCAGGTGCAGCAGGCCGTTAAGAAGGCAAATGGTATGTTGGCCTTCATAGCGAGAGGATTCGAGTACAGGAGCAAGGATGTCTTGCTGCAGTTGTACAAGGCCTTGGTGAGACCACACCTTGAGTATTGTGTGCAGTTTTGGTCGCCTTATCTGAGGAAGGATGTTCTTGCCATGGAGGGAGTGCAGCGAAGATTCACCAGACTGATACCTGGGCTGGCAGGAATGACGTATGAGGAGAGATTGGGTCGATTGGGCTTGTATTCGCTGGAGTTTCGAAGAATGAGAGGGGCTCTCATTGAAACTTATAAAATTCTAACAGGACTAGACAGACTAGATGCAGGAAGGATGTTCCCGATGGCGGGGGAGTCCAGGACCAGAGGTCACAGTCTAAGGATAAGGGGTAAGCCATTTAGGACTGAGATGAGGAGGAATTTCTTCACCCAGAGAGTGGTGAACCTGTGGAATTCTCGACCACAGAAGGCAGTTGAGGCCAATTCATTAAATATATTCAAGAAGGAGATAGATATATTTCTTAAGGCTAAAGGGATCAAGGGATATGGGGAGAAAGCAGGGACAGGGTACTGAATTTGGATGATCAGCCATGATCTTATTGAATGGCGGAGCAGGCTCAAGGGGCCGAATGGCCTACTTCTATCTTCTATGCTTCATTGCCTCGGCCATTGGCATTTTTCCAACCAGTTACAAAGAGCCGTGTAAGACGGACGCTGTCTGAGTGACCTCCTCTCTTCCAAGAAGTCTCTTAATGGCGTACAACATTTCAGTCAGTAAGGCTGAGGTCAGACAGTCACCCTGTCGTGGAATCCGAGGCACAAACCCACACACTCTAAACAGCCTTGAGTCACTTGACTGCCCCTGTAGATTTTGTGACTGATACAAATGGGTGTTGGCCCAGGAAATGGGGCAGGGATCAATTTCACCACATTTTCACCCAGTTCTTGCTGTGCTTTTATCTGATCATTATATCCAAGTATATTTAAATATTATTTAAAATATTAATTTCATGATTTCCTATTGTTTATGATGTCCTACCCACAAAGGAGTTCTCAAAGAGGTGGAGACTTTTTTATTATCTTTTTTCTCTGGCTTTTTTTGGGCTGGTTTTTTCTTTTTTTTTTTGTTTTTCACTAAATTTGTTCGGAACACATCGGAAATGTTTATGTGAAATCACCAGAAAGCAACTGCAATTGAAGCATTCATGAGAATTCAGCAAAACAGGAAGGTCGTTAAAGAAAAGGATACTTAGAATACAACTTTTAATCCAATTCAGAGAGTGACAAGACATGTAACTGTAAACTGTAGAGTGCTGTGCAGATTAGCAATTCAATTTAAATTAACAATGGGATTTGCTTTTAAAGAAAGAAAGAACTTGCATTTATACAGCACCTTTCTTGACATTAGGACGTCCCAAAGCGCTTCACAACCAATAAAGTACTTTTGAAGTGTAGTCATTGTTGTAACATAGGTAAACACAGCAGCCAATTTGCACAAAGCAAGGTCCTACAAATAGCATCAGATAATTACCAGATATACTGCTTTAGTGATGTTGGTTAAGGAATAACCATTTTCCAGGACACCAATAAAGCTCACCAATCACATAATTTCATAGCTGAAGTGGTGTAAGATAAGAGAAGGCATACCAGCAAGATCAGCAGCAAAATACTGCAGATGCTGGAAATCTGAAATAAAAACAAAAAATGCTGGAAGTACTCAGCAGGTCAGGCAGCATCTGTGACGAGAGAAACAGAGTTAACGTTTCAGGTCGATGACCTTTCGTCAGAAATCAGGAGGTACCTGAACCTGAGCCATACTATCAACATCTGCCATTACTCTGCTAATCATATCTGTTGGCCTGGCACACCCAACCAGTAATTACCAAGGTAGCTGGAGAGCTGCACCAACTGCTGCAGGATAGCTGCATCCAATTTGCAAATTAAGGACAGCACTGCAATGGCAGTGAAAGTCGCCACTACCTTCAACTTCCAGGTTAGCCCATGTTCTGCCCAAAGATGCATCAAACAAGTGATTGATGCATTGGACAGCTTGGCCAGCATTTTCATTTCCTTTGCTACTGAATAGTAACAGCAGAATGGCACAGCTGTCCAATTGTACTGTACTTTTCAACTTTTAAGTTTAATTTGTAAGTTGCAGCTTGAATGTGTGCCCAGCTGGTGTATGGGCATGTGTAGTAAGCAGCAAAAGAGCTGCAAGGTTGTCTGAGGGCATTTCTTCGGTCAGCATCAACTCTGTAGCAGATTGACAGGCAACATTTTGCAGCATGTATTACTTGGACTACTCATCTGTTGGGTACCTTATCATGGCAAATTTCTTAACCTCTGCTCTCTTCTTCAGCATCTGTTCCCTGGTCCTGCAGGTACTGTACTCGGTCAGCATTGACCCTGGCCCCCACCTCCTATCGAGTATGCTGCACTGCCTTCTTCCGAGGAGGGTGCAGTGGGGGTGGACGGAGTGGTAAAGAGAGTTGCAATCTGTGCCGCTCCACCATTTGTCTACAGACTCGGGGAAAGATTCGATAAGGCCCGAAAACTGGCGTGAGGATCGTGATGCATGATCGGCCCGCCCCTGCTGAAAGGAGTGGAGGCAGCACATAAACTTCGTGCTAATTATAATGATAGCAGCGTGCAACCCAGCGCTGAGCGCACTGCTGACTGGCTGTGTGCTCACCAGGGGGCCGAAGTTCGCACGAGGCTAGCTTTATTTAAAGCTAGCCTGCGCCTCTTAAAGGCAATCTGCACCTCTTAAAGGTGATCTGCCTTCTGGTGATCAAAAATTTTAAAACTGCTTCAGCACAAACCAAAATGGCTGAACAGGCCAGGTAAAGGGCACCCAGGGTCTTTGATGTAGCATTCGATGCCTTTGTGCAGGGGGTGAACACGCGAAGAGAGTTCATCTACCCACAGGAGGCCCTCCAGAAACACTGTAAGAAGTATGTGGGACCAGATCGCTGATGTAGTCACTGCCAGCAGTGTCGCCCCCAGGATGTGGCTCCAGTGCCGAAAGAAGTTTAATGAACTCACACGAGTGGTCAAGGTCAGTGAATGCATCTTCAAAAGTCGTCTCCGACCAACTGCACCACTAGCCTCAGACACTGCTCAATGCACCACGCCTCCATTACTCACCTACCAACAATCTGTACCAAACACAGATTTTAGAGGATAGGTTAGAGGTGGGATCTGCACATGGTGACTCACCAGCTACGAGTGGGCTGCAACCAGGTCAGGGGGAAAGAGTACCGCAGGTGGCAGCTCCGCGGAGGGCAAGCTCGCACATGAGTTCTGCTGCACAAGACTCCGATGGGGACTTTGATGGGGCGGCCTATGGAAGATCACTGATGGGTACACACAATGAACTGCTTGCTGCATTGGCAGGCCTGCCAGAAAGCCTGTTGTCATTGTCAAGGTGCATGGAGGAGTCCAGCACCAACTTTGCACAGGTCTTTGCGCAGAGCTTGGAGCCCAGGATTTCCAGGATGGAAGTGATGGGCAACTTCATATTTTATGACAACATAACAACATCAACTTTAAATAAATTTAAAACGGAGATAGACAGTTTCCTAGCTGATAAGGGAATTAAGGGTTATGGGGAGCGGGCAGGGAAGTGAACGTGAGTCTAGGTTCGGATCAGCCATGATCCTATTGAATGGCGGAGCAGGCCCGAAGGATCGTATGGCCTACTCCTGCTCCTACTTCTTATGTTCTTATGTTCATTAGCGCACTTGTGGACCCAAACAGGATGCAGCGTGTGATGGGTGATGTCTCAGCTTCCACATTGAAGCGACCCAACGTCTGATTGCTGCAGTGGAAGCTCAGACTGCTCTCATGTAAGGTCAGCTTGCTGCCATCATGGCTGAGTTTACCAGTGTGGAAAGGTGTTTGCAGGGTGTCACAGCAGTCCAGCAATCTGTCCTCCAACAGATTACTAGGATTGCTGAGGCACTGCCCCGGGGGAGTGGCAGTGGCGCCATGGAGCACGACACTCCTGTCCTCTCTCAGGGTGACAGCATTCGTCCTCCCACCACTGCCACTCCGCCAGTGCCTGTGCTGCTGTCTGTCAGCCAGCCAGCCCAGACTGCTACTGCCTGCCCAGGTGGTGCAGTCCGCTGCCAGGCCCTTCTAGGCCCAGAGATGCTGCAGGTTGTCCTGCAAGGCCATCTGCAGTCTTGCCCTCTGAAAGTCAGCAGCCTTCCACTAGCCATGCTGCAGCCACTGGGGTAGCACTTCATAGAAGCACTAGAACAGGCAAAGGAACACCCACGACAGGCACTAAGGTAATGTACAAGGGTGATCAGTTGACTTTGATATGTACCATTTGATTGATTGATTGATAAATTTTGTTTGGAATCTTTGTTTTGTGTTGGCTTTCATTTCAGGATTGTGGCCATGAGGACACTCTGATGGTCCGTGACAGAGGGCTGGTTAGGTGGGGATGTGTTGAGCTACAGGGATCTGGGTTTTAAGTCAGGGGAACCGGAGTCTGATGAACATGGATTGTCAGGCTGCCTCCTCCATTCCTCCTCTTTCTCCTCCTCCTCTTCCTCCTGAGGTGGTTGCAGAACCCGTGGTACCAAGGGCTGCGCCCTCATGATGGCCAAGTTGTGGAAGATGCAGCAGACCACGACGAAATGGAACACCCGCTCTGGTGAGTACTGGAGGGCTCCTCCCGAGTGGTCAAGGCAGCGGAACCGTTCCTTTAGCACGCCGATGGTCTGCTCAATGACGATTCTCATGGCAGCATGGCTCTCATTGTATGATTGCTGGCCACGAGTAATGGGGTTGCGGAGGGGAGACATCAGCCAGATGTGGAGCAGATTGCCCTTATCTCCGAGTAGCCACCCTCGGGTTTGACGTGGCGGCTGGAATATTCCTGGCACACTGCTCTAGCGCATGATGAAGGCATCATGACTGCTGCCAGGGTAGCGGGCATTCACCAGCGTGATGTGCTGAGTGTGTTCGCACGCCAACTGCACATTAAGTGAATGGTAATCTTTGCGGTTGCAGTACATCTCAGCATTGAGATGCAGCGGCCACAAAGCCACGTGTGTGCAGTTCATGGCTCGCTGCACCATGGGGAAGCCCGATATCCTGACAAAGCCACATGCACGCTCTTCCTGCTTCTCTCTGTTTAGCGAGAAGACAATGAAGTCTCCACTCCTGGCGTAAAGAGCCTCTGTGACCTCCTGGATGTAGCGATGGACGGCGAACTGCGAGATGTTTACGATGTCGCCTGTTCCAACCTGGAAGAATCTGCTGGCGAAGCATTTGAGGGCCACGGTCACCTTGAGGGCCACTGGCAGTGCCTCCTCGCCCTGTTCTGAGGTTCCAGGTCTGGTTGCAAGAGGTGGCAAAGTTCTGTGACCACCTCCTTGGTGAAGCAGAGCCGACGAACACACTGCTCCTGGCTTAGGTGCAGGTAGAAGAAGTGCTCCATAAAGCCCCTAGATGGGTAATGCCTCTGACTGCGAGCCCCGTCCTCCTCCTCCCTCTGCGAGCAGCTTGTCCCCTTTGTTGCATCTGCTCCATCTCCATTTCATGCTGCAACCCAAGGGGGATTGCAAGTACAGCCCCCATGACTGGAAGCAAGTGGTGTTCTCAGAGGGCTTCCTTTAAGAGCCAATGCCTTGCAAACGTCCAGCAGCACTCCCTGCACTCTTTAACAACTTTTTAAATGTCTTACACCAAGCCACTACTCAAATAAACCGTGCAGGAACCAGTACAAAAGCAAAAGGCAACTTACCTCAAAGTTGCATGTGTTCCTTTAAGTAGCGCTGGTGGGGGTTCCATCATGCAGCAGAGCGCATGTTCAGCTGTGCGTGTTTAGGAGAGGGTGTACAGCGGAGCAGGCGACATCCAAAATGGCAGGTCATGCGTCAAATCAGCGTTACACGCTGATTGAGTCACGATCTGCCTCATTTGAATTCTTCCGGCGCACGAAGGCGACGGCCGCGCTATTGCCCTTTCCAAGATGGCGACCAGCGTGGGCCGCGCTGGAAGTTGGCAGAGGCGTGGCGAGCGCCATTTTTTGCTTCAAACCGGCCACAACTGCCGCCACTAAGCACGGGAATTTCACAGCCACTGTCTCCTCACTGCATATTCTGGTTGCCACCCAGAGATTTTATGCAGCCTTCTCTATTCTTGTCTACCACAGCCAGTCGAAAGCTTTTGACCTTTTACTTTTAAGGAGACATAAACTCAGGATTAATGTGAGATGCACAAAGGAGGAAGTTAGAATATATTTTTTTACACAAAGGATTATTAGAATATGGAATACATTATCACAGGTAGAGGGAGTTAGATAAGCACTTAGAGAGGTGGAGTACCCGCCCACCAATTCCATCCTCCTCCCCAACCATTGTCTCAGACTGAACCAGAATGTTCGCAATCTCAGCCTTAAACGGAGTTTCTAACCCTATATCCTTTCCATTAATTCCATCTCTGTGACATCACCCGCCTCCACCCCGCCTTATCTGCTGCTGATATTCTCATCCATCCCTTTGTCACCTCCAGACTTGACTATTCCAAAGCTCTCCTGGCCAGCCTCCCATCCTCCACGCTGTATAAACTTCAGTTCATGCAAAACTCTGCTGCCTATATCTTGTCCTGTATCAAATCCCACTCACCCATCACTCCTGTCCTTACTGACTTACACTGGCACCCAATCTCCCAACCCCTCCAATTTAAAATTCTCATCATCATGTTTAAATCCTTTCATGGCCCACCCCTTCCTATCTCTGTAATTTCCTCATCTCTACAATTTCCTGTGTCCCTGACGACCATGTGTGCGGGAAGTGTATCCAGCTGCAGCTACTGGCAGACCGCATTGCGGCGCTGGAGCTGCGAATGAATACATACTGGAGCATTCGCGATGCTGAGGACGTCGTGGATATCACGTTTAATGAGTTGGTCACACCGCAGGTAAAGACTGCTCAGGCAGGAAGGGAATGGGTGACCGCCAGGCAGAGTAGTAGGCGCAGGCAGGTAGTGCAGGGGTCCCCTGTGGCCATCCCCCTCTCAAACAGATATACCGCTTTGGATATTGTTGAGGAGGATGGCTTATCGGGGGAAGGCAGCAGCAACCAACTTCCTGGCACCATGGGTGGTTCTGCTGCACAGGACGGGAGGAAAAAGAGCGGGAGAGCTATAGTGATAGGGGATTCTATTGTAAGGGGAATAGATAGGCGTTTCTGCGGCCGCAAACGAGACTCCAGGATGGTATGTTGCCTCCCTGGTGCAAGGGTCAAGGATGTCTCGGAGCGGCTGCAGGGCATTCTGGAGGGGGAGGGTGAACAGCCAGTTGTCGTGGTGCATATAGGTACCAACGATATAGGTAAAAAACGGGATGAGGTCCTAAAAGCTGAATATAGTGAGTTAGGAGGTAAATTAAAAAATAGGACCTCAAAGGTAGTAATCTCAGGATTGCTACCAGTGCCACGTACTAGTCAGAGTAGAAAGAGAAGGATATTTCAGATGAATACATGGCTAGAAGAATGGTGCAAGGGGGAGGGATTCAAATTCCTGGGACATTGAAACCAGTTCTGGGGGAGGTGGGACAGTACAAACTGGACGGTTTACACCTGGGCAGGACCGGGACCGATGTCCTAGGGGGAGTGTTTGCTAGTGCTGTTGGGGAGGGTTTAAACGAAAATGGCAGGGGGTTGGGAACCTGTGCAGGGAGACAGAGGAAAGGGAAGCAAGGATAGAAGCAAAAGACAGGAAGGAGAAAAGCAAAAGTGGAAGTCAGAGAAATCAAGGGTGTAAATCAAACATGGCCACAGTAAACAATAATTCTAAAAAGTCTGAGGGGGAAAAATTCAGTTGGTTTGCGCCTCCCGTTAGCGCCTTAAGAGGGCGCTAATGGGGCGCAAAGCAACTAGCGCCCGGGTGCGGCGCTGCCCACGCCTCCTGCAAAATTCAGCGGGAGGTTAGCGGCGGCACTAACTGGCGCTAACCGGTAGCGCCCTGTGGCGCTGCGCCACCCACCGGCGATGACGTCATCGCCGTGCGCAGCGCCCCGCTCACACTCTGGCCGTGATCATCGGTAGCGCCGCTTGACTTACCGCCGGATGCTATGTCCGACGGGGCCAGGGGGGCCTACCTGCGGCCGGGGCGGCGCTAGTTAAAGGGGAGGTGGTGGGCGGCCATTTTTGTTGCTGGCTGCCTGCCAGCACCTGCCCCCATTGCTGTCCCCGGCCCCCGTGAAGCCCCCCCCCCCCCCCCGCGAAGTGCCGGCTGCGCTCCAAGAGCCTGGCACTTCTCTTGAGTGCCGGGCTCTTTTGCCGGCACTCCCGATCCCCGGGGGCCCAGCTGGGCCCCGGTTCGTGCTGTGCAAGGCCTCTCCCCTTTAAGAAGGGGAGGAAGGCCTGCAATACCGCGGTGCGACGTGCCGCAGCGCCCGTAGCACCACGATATTGACTCACAGCGCCCCAAGAGCGATGCGGGACGCTTCCAGTAGCGACCCGCTTCCCTCTTGGGGAGCAACCACTCAATTTACGGCGCGGGGGCGCTAATTTTTATGGGGCACTAAAAGTAGTGCCCCGACGAAGTTAGCGGCCCAAAGGGGGCGCGACTCAATTTTTCCCCCTAAGAGTGTTAAAAAAACAAGCCTGAAGGCTTTGGGGGAGAAATTCAGTATCGCCCCATTTGGGGCGCAATTATCGGCCGGGCGCAAAGATTAGCGCCTGGCGCTAATTATCGCCACCGACTGCAAACTTGACTTTTATCGCCCCTGGAGGTGATTGCAGCGCTAAATCAGGCGCTTCACACCTGTCTTAAGGCGCAAAGGCCAAGGAGCGAGGCGCTACCTCAGAGCGCTGGCGAAGCTCATGTAATGTCAGTCAGCAATGGAACACACACACAATGGCACAGGCCAGTTCTTAAAGGGGATGGTTAATCTTGCTTTCCATCCACATCCTGCTCATTGCAGCCTTGAATCTCGGCCTGGAGAGACCTGCACATCAAATGGCAAAGAGCTCAGAGTGCAGCCCCCACAGTCTCTGCTAAATCGATACAAGGAATGGCAAATCAAAATGAACCTGCAAAGTGCTGCTCAGTACCCAAAACTCCTTCACACAACGTTGAATCTCTCCAGAAGTCTCTCCCTCTCTCTCAGAATGCGTAGTTCAAAAATGGCACCAACAATAAAAGGCAGGAAGCGGTCACCATTAAATAGCGCTCCCCCTTTCCCTTCATGACTGCAGAATGCTCCCCTCAACCTGTCGTTGCTAGCGTCAGGCGGTAAGGCAGGGGGCGCCACTCAATATCCGCTCCGGGGCGATACCGGGGCGTTGCGCACTCGAGTGACGTCATGATCTGCCGGCGCAGGAGATCGTGGCGGTAGTGTTTAGCGCCGCCGCAAAATGTCTAGTTAATTTCGCGAGCGGCGCAAACTTCGCTAGATGCTTTGCGCCCCATTAGCGCCCTCTTAAGGTGCTAACGGGAGGGGCAACCAACTGAATTTTTCCCCCTTTGTGTCTTAATGCGAGGAGCATTCGTAATAAGGTGGATGAATTAGCTGCGCAAATAGATGTAAACGGATATGATATAATTGGGATTACGGAGACATGGCTCCAGGGTGACCAAGGCTGGGAATTCAACATCCAGGGGTATTCAATATTCAGGAAGGACAGGCAAAAAGGAAAAGGAGGTGGGGTAGCATTGCTGGTTAAAGAGGAGATTAACACAATAGTAAGGAAGGATATTAGCTCTGATGATGTGGAATCTGTATGGGTAGAGCTGAGAAATACCAAGGGGCAGAAAACGTTAGTGGGAGTTGTATACAGACCCCCAAACAGTAATGCTGAGGTTGGGGATGGCATGGAAATTAGAGATGCGTGCAATAAGGGCACAGCAGTTATCATGGGTGACTTTAATCTACATATAGATTGGGCTAACCAAATTAGTAACAATACTGTGGAAGAGGAATTCCTAGAGTGTATACAGGATGGTTTCCTGGACCAATATGTCGAGGAACCAACTAGAGATCAGGCCATTTAGACTGGGTATTATGTAATGAGAAAGGATTAATTAGCAATCTTGTTGTGCGAGGCCCCTTGGAAGTGGCCCTAGAAATAGTAGATGCATTGCTGGTCATCTTCCAAAATTCTATAGACTCTGGAACAGTTCCCATGGATTGGAGGGTAGCTAATGTAACCCCACTATTTAAAAAAGGTGGTAGAGAGAAAACGGGGAATTATAGACTGGTAAGCCTGACATCGGTAGTGGGAAAAATGCTAGAGTCATTATAAAAGATGTAATAGCAGAGCACTTGGAAAACAGTGACAGGATCGGACAAAGTCAACATGGATTTACAAAAGGTAAATCGTGCTTGACTAATCTACTGGAATTTTTTGAGGATGTAACTGGTAGAATAGATAAGGGAGAACCAGTGGATGTGGTGTATTTGGACTTTCAGAAGGCTTTCGATTAGGTCCCGCATAAGAGATTGGCGTGCAAAGTTAAAGCACATGGGATTGGGGGTAAGGTACTGACTTGGATAGAAAACTGGTTGGCAGACAGGAAGCAAAGAGTTGGAATAAACGGGTCTTTTTCCGAGTGGCAGGCAGTGACTAGTGGGGTACTGCAGGGATTGGTGCTAGGACCCCAGTTATTCACAATATGTATTAATGATCTAGACGAGGGAACTAGATGTAATATCTCCAAGTTTGCAGACGACACAAAGCTGGGTGGGCGTGTGTGCGGTGAGGAGGATGCCAAGAAACTCCAGTATGATTTGGACAGGTTGGGTGATTGGGCAGATGCATGGCAGATGCAGTATAATGTGGATAAATGCGAGGTTATCCACTTTGGTGGCAAAAACAGGAAGGCAGATTATTATCTGAACGGCAATAGATTGCGAAAAGGGGAAGTGCAACAAGACCTGGGTGTCCTTGTGCACCAGTTGCTGAAGGTAAGCATGCAGGTGCAGCAGGCCGTTAAGAAGGCAAATGGTATGTTGGCCTTCAAAGCGAGAGGATTCGAGTACAGGAGCAAGGATGTCTTGCTGCAGTTGTACAGGGCCTTGGTGAGACCACACCTTGAGTATTGTGTGCAGTTTTGGTCGCCTTATCTGAGGAAGGATGTTCTTGCCATGGAGGGAGTGCAGCGAAGATTCACCAGACTGATACCTGGGATGGCAGGAATGACGTATGAAGAGATATTCGGTCGATTAGGCTTATATTCGCTAGAGTTTCGAAGAATGAGAGGGGATCTCATTGAAACTTATAAAATTCTAACAGGACTAGACAGACTAGATGCAGGAAGGATGTTCCCGATGGCGGGGGAGTCCAGAACCAGGGGTCACAGTCTAAGGATAAGGGGTAAGCCATTTAGGACTGAGATGAGGAGGAATTTCTTCACCCAGAGAGTGGTGAACCTGGGGAATTCTCTACCACAGAAGGCAGTTGAGGCCAATTCATTAAATATATTCAAGAAGGAGTTAGATATATTTCTTAAGGCTAAAGGGATCAAGGGATATGGGGAGAAAGCAGGGCCAGGGTACTGAATTTGGATGATCAGCCATGATCGCATTGAATGGCGGAGCAGGCTCGAGGGGCCGAATGGCCTACTCCTGCTCCTATCTTCTATGTTTCTATGTTTCCCCTGACCCCAGAACTCTCCATTCCTTTGACTCTAGCCTTTTATACACCTGCACCCCCCTCAACCATTGCTGTACAATTGGTGCTGTGCCATCAAGCACCAAGGCCCCATGCTCTGGAATTCTCTCCCTAATGCCCTCTGCCTCTCCACCTCCCTCCCTTCTATTAAGGTCCTCCTTAAAACTCACGTTTTTGACAAAAGTTTTGATCAGTCCTAATATCTCCTTCTTTGTCTGATTGTGCCTTTTTGATGCACCTTGGCACTTTTCTCTACATTACAGGCACTGAATAAATGCAAGTTGTTATTGTTGTATTAAAGGGTACAGGGAAAAAGCTGGGAAATGAGAAAGAGCAATGAAATAGGACTCACGTCGATAGCTGCATTGGACAGTCGAGCGGCAATACAAGTACAGTGGGCTGAATGGCCTATTTTTCTACCAAAGTTTCTATAATTCTATCATTGCCAATTAATCTACTCCTGAACTCCCAAGTGAGTTTCTGGATGGAGTTCATGACCTTTGCACCAAACTCAATGTCTTAGCATCACAGTGAGTGAGCTAATACTTCACAGTATGTGGGATGCAGCGCTTGCACGGAGTGCATCTCGGGAAGCTGCAGGCGCACAACCTGTGACCTTTCCATTCATTAAAAGTGAATGGACGGGAGATGGCTGGAAACCGGAGGCTTCAAACCCGAGATGTGCTCCCTGGGACCTGGCACTGCCTACTGGGAGCTCCAGATCAAAGAATAACTCCGAAAGGTTCCATTGGCATAGAGCACACTTCGTCTGCTGTTCCTCAGTACCATACCACATGACATCACAGGGGTCTGATCACCTGCATGAGCTCTTCATGAACTGTCACTAAGTTAATTGAATGGCCTCCTTCTTTACCAAAGCGTCTATGGTTCTATAAGTTCCAAGTAATCTGCTCCCGAGCTCCCAAATGAGATCACTGCAATGACATCGCCTGTTGCAGTTTCTGTATAGAATGAGAGCCCTGGCATATACATCTGTTTGCTTTAAAGATCTGCATTTCCAGGACTGCTCAAATGTCTGACATACAAAATCCGACCCAGGATACAAAGCCCTTGCCAAAGTTAGAGTGTTGGAAGGTGTAAAATAGTAATCCTCAGAACATACCACCAGAGCTACTTATACATAGGCCGGGAATTTCCCTCGGAGCTGCTGCCATTACACCACCATAACTTAGCCGAAGGTTTGGTGGAAATGGGGTTTCTGCGTCACATCGGATAAACTTACAGTGGCAAAGTGGGGCCAGCTCTGGGGATATTTACGGTCATAGTGTCCCTGTATTTTCTCACTAGCTGTTTGATTCGATTGATGAATTATGTGAATGAAACAACAACAACTTGCATTTATATAGCACCTTTGACAGGAGCATTATCAGACAAAAATTGACACCGAGCCAAAGAAGGAGCCATTAGGACAGGTGACCAAAAGCTTGATCAAAGTGGTAGGTTTTAAGGAGTGTCTTAAAGGAGCAGAGAGGCGGAGAGGTTTAAGGAGGGAATTCCAGAGCTTAGGGCCTAGGCGGCTGAATACACGGCCACCAGTGGTGGGGCAAAGGAAGTGGGGGATGCAGAAGAGACCAGAGTTGGAGGAACGTAGAGTTCTTGGAGGCTTTTAGGGCTGGAGGAGGTTACAGAGATAAAGAAGGGCGAAGCCATGGAAGAATTTGAACACAATGATGAGAATTTTAAAATCGAGGTATTGATGGACTGGGAGCCAATGTATTTATTTCCTAAGCAGTAAGTGGAATTTGGGGAATAGGACTTGTCTTCCCAGGTAACAGTGGACGTAGTGTATTTAGACTTCCAGAAGGCATTCGACAAGGTGCCACATAAAAGATTATTGCTCAAGATTAAAAAATCACTGGATTGGGGGTAATATTCTGGCATGGGTGGAGGATTGGTTATCTAACAGGAAGCAGAGAGTTGGGATAAATGGTTCATTCTCGGACTGGCAACCAGTAGCCAGTGGTGTTCCGCAGGGGTCGGTGCTGGGTCCCCAACTCTTTACAATCTATATTAACGATTTGGAGGAGGGGACCGAGTGTAACATATCAAAGTTTGCAGATGATACAAAGATGGGAGGGAAAGTAGAAAGTGAGGAGGACATAAAAAACCTACAAGGGGATATAGACAGGCTGGGTGAGTGGCGGAGATTTGGCAGATGCAATACAATATTGGAAAATGTGAGGTTATGCACTTTGGCAGGAAAAATCAGAGAGCAAGTTATTATCTTAATGGCGAGAAACTGGAAAGTACTGCAGTACAAAGGGATCTGGGGGTCCTAGTGCAAGAAAATCAAAAAGTTAGTATACAGGTGCAGCAGGTGATCAAGAAAGCCAACGGAATGTTGGCTTTTATTGCTAGGGGGATAGATTATAAAAACAGGGAGGTATTGCTGCAGTTATATAAGGTATTGGTGAGACCGCACCTGGAATACTGCGTACAGTTTTGGGGGTAAAAATTCACTTGGTTGCGCCTCCCGTTAGCGCCTTAAGAGGGCGCTAATGGGTCGTTAAGCCGCTAACGCCCGGGCGCAGCGCTGTTTGTGCCGCTCGAGAACTTAACTTGAGATTGTGCGGCGGCGCTAAAACTTACCGCTGCGACCACCTGCGCGCGCAGATTGTGACGTCATTCCATGGTGCAACGCCCTTGGGGCGCCCCGGAGCGGAAATTGAGTGGCGCCCCCTGCCTTACCGCCTGGCGCTTCCAACGACCGGAAGACTGGAACGCTATCAATCGCTGTGGGGCTGGGGGGGGCGCTATTTAAAGGGGGCCTCTTCCTGTCTTTTATTGTTGGTGGCATTTTTGAACTACGCATTCTGAGAGAGAGAGGGAGAGACTTCTGGAGAGATTCAACGTTGTGTGAAGGAGTTTTGGGTACTGAGCAGCACTTTGCAGGTTCATTTTGATTTGCCATTCCTTGTATCGATTTAGCAGAGACTGTGGGAGCTGCACTCTGAGCTCTTTGCCTGGTACTCTACCCCTTGGTGTCCATACTTAAGAAAAGACATACTTGCTCTCGAGGCAGTACAAAGAAGGTTCACTCGGTTAATCCCGGGGATGAGGGGGTGGACATATGAGGAGAGGTTGAGTAGATTGGGACTCTACTCATTGGAGTTCAGAAGAATGAGAGGCGATCTTATTGAAACATATAGGGGTAGAAATGAGGTCGCGCCCCATTTGGGGCGCAAATATCGTCCGGACGCAAATATTAGCGCCTGGCGCTAATTATCGGCACTGACAGGAAACTTCACTTTTACCGCCCCGGGAGGTGAGTGGAGCGCTAAAGCAGGTGCTGCACACCTCTCTTAAGGCGCAAAGGCCAAGGAGTGAGGCGCTAACTCGGAGCGCTGGCGAAGCTCATGTAATGTCAGTCAGCAATGGAACACACACACAATGGCACGGGCCAGTTCTTAAAGGGGATGGTTAATCTTGCTTTCCATCCACATCCTGTTCATTGCTGCCTTGAATCTCGGCCTGGAGAGACTTGCACATCAAATGTGCTGGAAAGAACAATGGAGAGTACCAGGCAAAGAGCTCAGAGTGCAGCTCCCACAGTCTCTGCTAAATCGATACAAGGAATGGCAAATCAAAATGAACCTGCAAAGTGCTGCTCAGTACCCAAAACTCCTTCACACAACGTTGAATCTCTCCAGAAGTCTCTCCCTCTCTCTCTCAGAATGCGTAGTTCAAAAATGCCACCAACAATAAAAGACAGGAAGAGGCCCCCTTTAAATAGCGCCCCCCCCAGCCCCACAGCGATTGATAGCGTTCCAGTCTTCCGGTCGTTGGAAGCGCCAGGCGGTAAGGCAGGGGGCGCCACTCAATTTCCGCTCCGGGGCGCCCCAAGGGCGTTGCACCATGGAATGACGTCACAATCTGCGCGCGCAGGTGGTCGCAGCGGTAAGTTTTAGCGCCGCCGCACAATCTCAAGTTAAGTTCTCGAGCGGCGCAAACAGCGCTGCGCCCGGGCGTTAGCGGCTTAACGCCCCATTAGCGCCCTCTTAAGGCGCTAACGGGAGGCGCAACCAAGTGAATTTTTACCCCATAAGATTGTGAAGGGGCTTGATCGGGTGGATGCAGTAAGGATGTTCCCAAGGATGGGTGAAACTAGAACTAGGGGGCATAATCTTAGAATAAGGGGCTGCTCTTTCAAAACTGAGATGAGGAGAAACTTCTTCACTCAGAGGGTAGTAGGTCTGTGGAATTTGCTGCCCCAGGAAGCTGTGGAAGCTACATCATTAAATAAATTTAAAACAGAAATAGATAGTTTCCTAGAGGTAAAGGGAATTAGGGGTTACGGTGAGCGGGCAGGAAATTGGACATGAGGCTGAGTTCGGATCGGTCAGGGCCCTGTGGATGGCGGAGCGGGCCCAGGGGCTGAGTGGCCGGGTCCTGCTCCTACTTCTTGTGTTCTTTAGATTTGAGGTTAGGATCAGATCAGCCATGATCTTATTGAATGGCGGAGCAGGCTCGAGGGGCCGATTGGCCTACTCCTGCTCCTATTTCTTATGTTCTTAAACAGACCCCTACATTCAGCAAAGTGCAGGAAAATCAACTCAGAATCATACACTACGGCAGAATACTCTTATTCTTTCTGAAATGTAACAGTTTCTCCAAACTAATAAAAGTGCCTGCAGTACAGTATAAACACTGTCACAACATTTTGGGGGGGATTTTAACCTATCCTGCCCAGTGGTTGGCCACTTGTTTACACCCCGCCCAATTTTACTCTTCGTTGAAGTCAATTGGTGAAAAGCCAACCTGAACCCATCCGTTTCCCAGCCAGCGTGTTAGATTAAAATGTCACCTTTATACACTATTTAATGAGGAAATATTCAAGTTTTGTAGTTTATATTTATTAATTTTATCCATTTAGGAATATCAGTTAGTAACTATGCAGTTTCTTTGCATACGTTTTATGAATACATTAAATGTGGCCCTTACATTTATAAATCTGTGTAAGAGTTTAGCGTTAGCCTCCCAGGTGTTGGCCTTTTTTTGTTCCTGTATCCTTGGTCTGTGCAGAGGCCAGCTGACATCAACCAAGGTGACAGTAGGGGTGCAGCAAGTAGCTTCAATGTCCCTGGTGTAGGGAGACACAGATTTAGCTTATTACTAAATGCAATCCTACCAGCCCTCTAGAAGCTGGAATGCCCCCAGTCTTCCACCCGCCCCCCCCCCCCCCAACCTCCATGTTTAAACAGCCTGCCAGCACGCTTTGCCGATACTCACACATCAATAATGGACAACTGGATGAGATACGATCAGCCTCATGGAAGCAGCAAGGACTCAATGCCTTCAGGTGAAGAAAACAAGAGTTCCTTTTAAATTTATTGAATCCCCTTTTTTAATGTGTACACCAATGGGTTTAACTCTCTCCCAACACTAGTCTTAGCACACTGGCTAACTCATTCACACAATCTCCATGCTGCACTATTTAAATGCAGAAGTTAACTTGTTTAAAATAAACAGGTTAAGTAATGTAATAACTCAGCTGGGAATTTATGCGCATTGTAAATATATAAATATTTGCAGGAAACATGAAATGAAACATCACATGGGAACTGTGATCATGTTGAAACTCTGAAGCTGGCTGTTTCTGTTGGACATTAAAAGACGAGATTTTTCCATATTACTTGGCATAAATTTGCATGATGTTTGGATATGTTTTACATTGTGGATAGAAACGTTGATGGCGTGTTGTTTGGGATGCTGTTATACACCTGAAATACAGAAATCATTGAGGGACTGTGGTTACACACTGTCCTTTCACCTCTGGGACCTGACTTTGAATCCACCCCAAACTGATAGCAAATGGAGGACTTTCATCCTATCTGTTAAGAGCCCTTAATGTGAAATTAAGTCTCAATCTAGGTCTTAACGGAACTGGGGGCATAGCACAAAACTGCACAAATTTCAACCCTAATTTGGCTGTGATTTCACATGTACTCAAATAGCTAACACTCACTGTCTAAGCTCACACATGAGCTATATTTGTGATGCAGCAGTGTTCCAGCATGAGTCAGTCAGTCCCTTCAAGAGAGAAGGGGAAAACCATTACACAATATTTTTACTTTAATCGAAAGTGTAGTCATTTAGTTATCATAAAATTTCTATGACACAGTTTATTCATAAAAATCATCTGATTATTCAAAACTGATTCAGAATTTAGTCATACAGAAACAGCACTCAGGGTTCGACATTTAGAGTTACCATTTTGTCTGGGCTGTTTAGATCTTGACTCAAGTCTGGGTCTCATTTATTTCCTCCTGTGCCTCTTCTGATTCTGTTCAGAGGTCACGACTGATGCATGCCAGAGAAACTGAAAGAGAAACAAAAGTAGGCAAAATGGATAGGAAAACAAAGGAAGAAAAGGAGAAATTAAATTAAATGAAAAGAAAGGGGAACAAGGGAAATAAAAAAAGAAAGCTTACGGGACCAATTTTCACACAGAAGATGCCGCAAAAACCACATGAATCCGTTTTAAATAAAGTTGGTTGAAGGTGAAATGTTGCCAGGGTGCTGGAGGAACTCCCTGCTCTTCCTTGAGCAGTGCCTTAGCATGTTTTTAGATCCACCTGAGCAGGCAGAAAGGGCCTCAGTGGCACCTCTGACAATATCGCACTCCCTCAGTATTGCACTGCAGTTTGAGTATATGCTCATTCCTGGAGCGCGGCACAAACCCACAGCCTTCCGACTGAGAAGTAAAAGTGCTACCAACTGAGCCAAGGTGGCACTACTGATTGTACCAAGGTGGCAATACTGAGCCAAGGTGGCAATACTGAGCCAAGGTGGCAATACTGACTGAGCCAAGGTGGCAATACTGAGCCAAGCTGGCAATACTGACTGAGCCAAGGTGGCAATACTGAGCCAAGGTGGCAATACTGAGCCAAGGTGGCAATACTGAGCCAAGGTGGCAATACTGACTGAGCCAAGCTGGCACTACTGACTGAGCCAAGGTGGCAATACTGAGCCAAGCTGGCAATACTGACTGAGCCAAGGTGGCAATACTGAGCCAAGGTGGCAATACTGAGCCAAGGTGGCAATACTGAGCCAAGCTAGCAATACTGACTGAGCCAAGCGAGCACTACTGATTGTACCAAGGTGGCAATACTGAGCCAAGGTGGCAATACTGACTGAGCCAAGCTGGCAATACTGACTGAGCCAAGCTGGCAATACTGACTGAGCCAAGGTGGCAATACTGACTGAGCCAAGGTGGCAATACTGACTGAGCCAAACTTAACAGCATAAATTCCAGGAGATAATTCATGGACACTGGCTCCCAGAGTCCAAATTAAAAGCGCACCATAAAGGAGCGACTATGAAGCAGAGCTTGACAGTTACTGCAAGTAGTGATTAAAATGTAAATTGTAACATTGATTAAACGGGTGTATAACGGTCTGTTTGAAATATATATATATATATTTGCAAAGCATTTCGTCATTTTTTCATTTAAAAATCATGTGCTAGCCTTGGCAAGAGAAACATAGATATTCTAAATAAATTCAAAAGATGTGTTGTAATTTTAAAAATACCACGCGCGCAGCCCCAGCAAAACATAGCCAAGTGAGGAGGATTTATACAAGATAGAAGAATGCAAGTGCTAAAAAAAATGTCAGAAGTTCTAGCCATTATTGAGCTTTTTTTTGCAGTTGTTTAATTTGTTCCTCCAGTATTGTAAGTTATTGGTGTCAAGGGCAGTCACTCTCGCCTCACCTCTGGAATTCAGCTAAGTTGTCCATGTTTGGACCAAGGCTGTAATGAGGTCTGAAGCCACGTGGTCCTGTTGGAACCCAAACTGAGCATCAGTGGGTGAACAGGTTATTGGTGGAATCATACCTAGCACAAAGGAAGATGGTTGTGGTTGTTGGACGCCAATCATCTCAGGCCTAGGACATCGCTGCAGGAGTTCCTCAGGGCAGTGTCCTAGGCCCAACCATCTTCACCTGCTTCATCAATGACCTTCCCTCCATCATAGGGTCAGAAATTTGCACAGTGTTCAGTTCCATTTGCAACTCCTCAGATAATGAAGCAGTCCGTGCCCGCATTTCCAGTTGGAAATGGCTTGACAATGAGGTGTTGTAGCATCAATGTGCCTCCCCTTTACGTACTGAATAAAACCTGTGCCATACATGACTGGGAATTAGACTGGCCCCGATATTGGTCCACCTGTTGAGCATTAAGCCAATGAGCAGCAGTTTTAGCACCGAAATCAAGACTATAATCATGTTAATGAGTGAGCATGAATTTTGCGTGCTACCTAGATCATTTTGAGGTATCGCACCTTAACACTGCCTGTTTCGTGGCTATATCCACTTTCTAGGCCACTGTTTTATAACTGTAGGGGTAACACCAGGGCCACTGATTAGTGACTGAATAAGTCAAATCCCACTTTTTGAATTGGTATTCTGGATTTATACTAGTGCTTTGGTTTTGAAAATGAGTGGCCTTTATTTTTCATATATATATTTAAAGCTGCGAATACACAGCAAAATGCACCAAGATATTTGTGAGATGTATTAATTGGACAAAAGTAGACCCAACAATGAACCCTGTGGTACACTGATTCCAATCCTTCTCCGATCTGAGCAAAGCCCATTAACCCTAACTTTTCTTGTCTGTCACTTTCTGTCCATACTGCTACATCTCCACTTATACCGTATACCTGGATTTTTCTAACAAGCCTCCTGTGAGGCAATAAATTGAATGCCTTTTGAAAATTCAAATACACTGCTTCCACATCATTCCCTTTATCTGTACAATAAGTCACTTCTTCAAAAAGACTTGTCAAACATGATTTAACCGTTAACAGACCCATGGTGGCTGCCCTTGATTATCCCATACATCTCCAAATTCTCACTAACTGATCTTGGATTATGGATTCTATGGATTTGCCATGCCAAGAGCTTTAGCTCCAATGAAACTTTTTTACTTCAGGTAATGGTTTGACGTGACCTTTGTTTTGTAGTTTGTATATTCTTTATGCTGGTATAGTGTTAACATTTTGAATTAGATTATTCTATATTAATCTTGAAATTGTTCCCATGCTCATTTTGAATTGGTGTAAACCAAATCCAAAACTTCAGTCCCTATCGACCACATGCCTCTACACCCTACCTCCCTTGCTTTTGAGAACTTAATACAAATTGTTTTATGAACTTGGTCAGTTGTAAGTATTTTAACTTTTCACTTCATAGAATCATAGAAGCTTACAGCACAGAAGGAGGCCTTTCGCTCCATTGGGCCTGTGTCAGCTCTTTGAAAGAGCTCTCCAATTAGTCCCTCTCCCCCACTCTCTCCCCACAGCCCTGCTCCTTTTCAAGTATATATCCTTGATGTTGATCCTGTACAGTTTTGACCAATATTGTAAAGTGATCTCTAAAATATAAACTATCAATTGGAGTATTCCACTATCTGTCTTATATTTGCTATGTCACCTTAACCTTATCACATGCTCAGGATGTCCCAAAGTGCTTAACAACCAATGAATTACGGTCCACACCGCCTATAGCGGGTGCATGGGTGTCAATGCAATTTGCCTGCTATACATGGTGGCTGGTGTAGCCAAAAATAATTAAATCCTGGAGGTGGCGGGACAACAAGAAATTTAGCTGCACTGAAAGGAAGGAGAGAACCTTCATCCTCCGTATCTCCATTTCCCGCTCTCCCCCCTCACAGTAAGATTCCCCTTCACTCCCCTCCCGCTCTCCCCCCTCACAGTGAGATTCCCCTTCACTCCCCACCCGCTCTTCCCCCTCACAGTAAGATTCCCCCTCACAGTAAGATTCCCCTTCACTCCCCTCCCGCTCTCCCCCCTCACAGTAAGATTCCCCTTCACTCCCCTCCCGCTCTCCCCCCTCACAGTAAGATTCCCCTTCACTCCCCTCCCGCTCTGCCCCCCTCACAGTAAGATTCCCCTCCCGCTCTGCCCCCCTCACAGTAAGATTCCCCTTCACTCCCCTCCCGCTCTGCCCCCCTCACAGTAAGATTCCCCTTCACTCCCCTCCCGCTCTGCCCCCCTCACAGTAAGATTCCCCTTCACTCCCCACCCGCTCTGCCCCCTGTTAAATGTTTAGTTACTGATGTGAAAATGCGCTAAATGACGACAGTCACACCGTGGAAATGATCCAAACGGGAAATGTAGCAACAGTTTTAAGGCTTTGTCCATATTGATTTTTTGCACAACTCACCATCAGCTCTTCCTCAGCAACTTGGGTTGGCCCTAGAACCGTTTCAGAGACTTTATTCCCCACTGTTACAGACGCAGTTTGAAAGCGAGCGGAGGAAGAACCAAATTTAAACCTGATTGTAAAACAGAGCCTGGAATTTAGTTACAGCCTGCCAACCCGAAAATGACCCGTTTATTCCTACTCTCTGTTTTCTGTCCGTTAACCAATCCTCAATCCATGCTAGTATCTCTCCATGGCCTCGCCCCTTCCTATCTCTGTCATCTCCTTCAGTCAAACAACTCCCCAAGATATCTGTGCTCCTCTAATTCTGCCCTCTTGAGCATCCCTGATTATAATCACTCAACCTTTGGTGGTTGTGCCTTCTGTTGCCTAGGCCCTAAGCTCTGGAATTCCCTCCCTAAACCTCTCTGCCTCGCTACCTCTGTTTCCTCCTTTAAGACGCTCCTTAAAACCTACCTCTTTGACCAAGCTTTTGGTCACCTGCCCTAATTTATCCTTATGTGGATCGGTGTCAAATTTGTTGTCTTAAAATACTCCTGTGCAGCGCCTTGGGATGTTTTACTATGTTAAAGGCGCTATATAAGTACAAGTTGTTGTTATTGTTGTTGTTGTAGTATATTACCCCCATCCCATGAGCCCTAATTTTGTTTAATAATCTCTTATGTGGCACCTTATCGAATGCCTTCTGAAAATCCAAATACACCACATCCACTGGTTCCCCCTTATCTATTCTGCTAGTTACAACCTCAAAAAACTCTAAACAGATTCATCAAACACAATTTCCCTTTCATAAATCCTTGTTGACTCTGCGCAAACCTATTATTATTTTCAAAGTGCCCTGTTACCACATCCTTCATAATAGATTCTAGCATTTTCCCTGTTTCTGATGTCAGGCTAACTGGTCTGTCGTTCCCCGCTTTCTCTCTCCCTCCTTTCTTAAATAGTGGGGTTACATTTGCTACCTTCCAATCTGCGGAAACCATTCTAGAATCTATGGAATTTTGGAAAATCAACCAATGCATCCACTATCTCTCTTTCAAAGCTACCTCTTTCAACACCCTAGGATGTAGGCCATCAGGTCCAGGGGATTTATCAGCTTTCAGTCCCAAGAATTTCACCAGTACTATTTTTTTACTAATACTAATTTCTTTCAGTTCCTCATTCTTGCTAAACCCTTGGTTCTCCTCTATTTCCGGGAAGCTTTTTGTGTCTTCTTCCATGAAGACAGACACAAAGGTCGCAATTTTCTCAGCGGTGTCGGGATGGTGACAGGAGAGCTGGTTGCCGGGTTCCAGTCACGATCCCGGCTGCAGCCGCTCTGTCAAAGGGATTTTCCCTTGATTGGCCTTGTTAAGCCCGCCCTGCTGGCTTCCCACCCAATTAACAGGAAGCGGGTCTGATGACGTCATTTGATGACGCATCATCAACCGGTTTCCTTAAAGGGACCACAGCCACATTGAGTTTGACAGTTGTTCTGTCAGTGTTTGACAGCATTGAGGTGCTGCAAACACTGACAAGCACTGCACAAAGCTAGAGGCTTGCACCCAGGCTCTCAAATGACTCCCTCCATATGTTTATGGTGGGAGTAACAGCACGCAGGGAGGTTCTCTTGCCTTCCAAGGGCGGAAGAGACCCCCCCAGGACAGCAACGCAGCCTGGTTGCACATTGCACAGGAGGGCAAAAGCAGGGATGTCATCAGGGGTCCCTGGCTGCAGTGGCGCCAACCTTTCAATGATCTCAGTGGATCACGAAACGTTACTGCAAAGCCACACTCAAACTCACCCCGCTGTGCCACTCAATGCATGCCCATCACTCTGCCTTCCATACCCTTCTCCTGCACATCCTTACTCACACCAACTTACCTTGCACCTCCACCCATCCCTCTCTATCTACTTTATCACTTCCCCATCTCACTAGCCACCCCTAGTGAGAATTTATAATGGGGAATGAGGAAATGGCCGAGAAATTAAATAAATACTTTGTTTCTGTCTTCACGGAGGAAGACACAAAAAACCTCCCAGAAATACGAGAAAAGCAAGGGTGTGGCGAGAATGAGGAACTTAAAGAAATTATTATTAGTAAAAAAACAGTACTAGCAAAATTAATGGGACTAAAAGTCGATAAATCCCAAGGACCGGATGACCTACATCCTAGGGTTTTGAAAGAGGTGGCCATTGGGATAGTGGACGCATTGGTTGTCATCTTTCAAAATTCTATAGATTCTGGAATGGTTCCTGCAGATTGGAGGATAGCAAATGTAACCTCGCTATTTAAGAAAGGAGGGAGAGAGAAAACGGGGAACTACAGACCTGTTAGCCTCACATCAGTAGTTGGGAAAATGCTGGAATCTATTATAAAGGATGCAATAACTGAGCACTTAGAAACTAATAGTAAGATTGGGCAGAGTCAACATGGATTTATGAAAGGGAAATCCTGTTTAACAAACCTATTGGAGTTCTTTGAGGATGTAACTAGTGGAGTAGACAAAGGGGAACCGGTAGATGTGGTGTATTTGGATTTTCAGAAGGCCTTCGATAAGGTCCCACACAAGAGGTTGGTGAACAAAATTAGGGCATATGGAATTGGGGGTAATATACTAGCATGGATTGAGAATTGGTTAACAGACAGAAAACAAAGAGTAGGGATAAATGAGTCTTTTTCAAGATGGCAGGCTGTGACTAGTGGGGTACCGTAAGGATCGGTGCTTGGGCCCAAGCTATTCATAATCTATATCAATGATTTGGATGAGGGGACTAAATGTAACATTTCCAAATTTGCTGATGATACAAAGCTAGGTGGCAGTGTCAGTTGTGAAGAGGATGTGAAGAGGCTTCAAGGGGATCTCGACAGGCTCAGTGAGTGGGCGAGAACATGGCAGATGGAATATAATGTGGATAAATGTGAAGTTATCCACTTTGGTCGAAAAAACAGAAAGGCAGAGTATTTCCTAAATGGTGAAAGATTGGGGAATGCAGATGCTCAAAGGGACCTGGGTGTCCTTGTACATGAGTCACTGAAAGTGAATGTGCAGGTGCAGCAAGCCATTAGGAAGGCAAATGGTATGCTGGCCTTCATTACAAGTGGATTTGAGTACAGGAGTAAAGAAGTCTTACTCCAATGATATAGGGCCTTGGTGAAACCACGCCTGGAGTACTGTGTACAATTTTGGTCTCCTTACTGAAAGAAGGATATACTTGCCATAGAGGGAGTGCAACAAAGGATCATGAGATTGATTCCTGGGATGGCAGGACTGTTGTATGAGAAGAGATTGAGTAAACGAGGCCTGTATTCTCTTGAATTCAGAAGTATGAGAGAGGATCTCATTGAAGCATACAAAATTATTACAGGGCTTGATAGGATGGATGCTGGGAGAATGTTTCCCTTGGCTGGGGAGCCTAGAACCAGGGGCCACAACCTCAGGATAAAGGGTAGGCCATTCAGCACTGAGATGAGGAGAAATTTCTTCACACAGAGGGTGGTGAATCTTTGGAATTCTCTACCCCAGAGGGTTGTGGAGGCTCAGTCATTGGGTATATTCAAAACAGAAGTCGATAGATTTCTGACTAGTAAGGGCATCAAGGGATATGGCAATAGGGCCGGTGAATGGAGTTGAGGCAGAATATCAGCCATGATCTCATTAAATGGCGGAGCAGGCTCGAGGGGCCGAATGGCCTACTCCTGCTCCTATTCCTTATGTCCTTATGTCCCTCACACTCATCCTCATCCTACTGCAAGCATACCAACTAACAACACACAAGGGTAGGCACTTGAGAGGTTTAGCCAATGTCCATGTGAAGTTTCTGGTAATGTGTTGTCATACAGTGAGATCTATTTTTCCAACACTCCCCCTTATTGGACAGATCTGAGCGCACCTTGAGAAGTGTCTTACTGAGTTTCAGTGAATGTTCAGACATAACTTCCCCCCTCCCTCCCCCCGCTATAGTGATGAGTGTGCATGGAATGGCTTGGACATTAAAGGGATGCTTTATGGTGCTGGTGTGGGATGGTGTCAACCTGACGCATCATATGGCAGCCAGGGTTAACAGCGTCAAGTGAAGTAAATCTGGCCATGGTGATGCCATCTCTGGCCTCCAGGGCAGCAGTGTTGTCAGGGGCTGATGCCCTGTGTCCTGTGCAGTATCAGGTGATGGCGGAGAAGGTTGGTGTTGTTGTTGGTGATGTTGGTGTACCTGGTGATGTTGGTGTTGGGGCTGATCGTGGAAGGATTCGGAGGACCAAGGTCAGATTTTTTCAATGTTGCTGCAATAGATGGCAGCTGCAGGTGAGATGACAGAAGCGATCTGTCAATGGTGAGAGAGGTTGTTCCAATGAGGTGGCACTGGACATACAGTTGGCTCTAAACACTTGCAAGCTAAAGAAATCTCTATATGTATTACAAATGCAGTATCCAAAAGTTTCTGCGCTCTGAAACTGACCATTTGCAACATGGCCTCCTTCACACCACTTCTGCAGCTGTCAGCTTATCAGAAACATCAGACCAGACTCAAATCATAGAATCATAGAAGATAGGAGCAGGAGTAGGCCATTCGGCCCCTCGAGCCTGCTCCACCATTCGATGAGATCATGGCTGATCATCCAAACTCAGTTCTCTGTACCTGCCTTCTCTCCATATCCCTTGATACCTTTAGCTTTAAGAAATATATCTAACTCATTCTTGAATATATTTAATGACTTGGCCTCAACTACCTTCTGTGGTAGAGAATTCCACAGGTTCACCACTCTCTGGGTGAAGAAATTCCTCCTCATTTCTGTCCGAAATGGCTTACCCCTTATCCTTAGATTATGACCCCTGGTTCTGGACTCTCCGACCATCGGGAACATTCTTCCTGCATCTAGTTTGTCCAGACCTGTCAGAATTTTATATGTTTCGATGAGATCCCCTCTCATTCTTCTATACTCCAGCGAGTATAAGCCCAATCGACCCAATCTCTCCTCATATGTCATTCCTGCCATCCCAGGTATCAGCCTTGTGAATCTTCGCTGAACTCCCTCCATGGCAAGAACATCCTTCCTCAGATAAGGTGACCAAAACTGCACACAGTACTCAAGGTGTGGTCTCACCAAGGCCCTGTACAGAGTGAGCTGGCGTGTTCCCCGAGCAGCGGGTAACCCGTGGAGAAGCACGTAAAATTGGAAGGAAGCCTCAAAATACCATTAAATTGGCTCTTAACAAGCCATTTAATGAGCTCAATGGTCTCCCCGCCACTTGGTGTCGGGTCAGTTCTCCGCTGACAGACCCGACAGCTGGGAGACTCGCGTGGAGGCGGGTTGACAGCGGGTTTCCTACCCGCTGTCAATCTTCGCTATTTTGACAACGAACCCACCTCCAAACTCACCCTCTGAGCGCCGACAAAATTCCAGCCAAAGGCCGCGATTTTGCCGGCGCTAAGAGAGCGGGATTGGAGGCAGGTCAGAGGTTAAATTCGCAATGATTGACGGCGGGTTCCGAACCCACCGTGATCCCGCCTCACGCAACTTTCCCGAGTGTCAGGTCTCCGATTTGCAAAAGGACCCGACACCAAGGGGCAGGAAAGGGTGTAAAGGCACTTCACTGCCTATTAAGTGGTAGTTTAGAGCTGTTTTCACAGGATTTTTGGATTTTCCAGCTTCTGGGTCGGGTTTCACGACGTTCCAAGAACACGCCGGGTAAGTGAGGCGTGAACACCAGCGAGCTGGAAACTTAAGAGCTGCAACTGCAGAGTAAAAGCTGCACTCTCAAATCTTGTCATTTAGAAATCTGTGAGGTTGCTGATTGAATAATTTGGGGGGCATATTCTGTGTTTAGGCTGCAAGTTTATGTTGTGCACTATAGATCCACTGCAACCTGCATCGCTGGATTTTAAAGGCGCACTTACCCTAAACTGTGCCACCTCTAATTGTCAGCAACGATGCCAAACCTTCGTTCTACATCAATTTATTACAATATTGGCAAAGAACAGAAACTTTACAAATAAATCTATCATAACACCCAAGTGAGAACCCTTGTGATTATTAACGTGACATCTTCCTCTCACGTGTGCTTCTACATTGTGAGAACCCTGTGGCTTCAGCATATGTGGAGGCAGCCTGCTCACTTCCCTGCTGCTCCTGCTTAGACACCTTTGGCGGCTGTCCTCTGGTTTTGCGAGCCTTGGAGGGCCCTGCCAAAGTCTGCTCCTCCTGCGGCTGTGCGGGGGCAGACTCGGCCATCTCTGTTGGCTCAGGCAGATGGGGCTCTGACCGAGGGCTCAGCAGCAGCAAGGGAGTGTGAGCGCTTGGAGAGGAGCCCCCACTTCCTTGTGCTCGAAGAACCACCGTCCCTCTCATGGGTCACCCGCACTTCACTGCTAGCAAAGTGCTGGAGAGCACCTTGCTGCACATCGGTGGGGCCATGTGGACCCATCTCTGTACTGACAGTCCTCATAACCGGGACGTCCATGTGCCTCTGGTTCCTCTCCACAATAGATGGCCTTCTATCCTCCATAGCTGACCATCTATCTAGAGGAGCCACCATGTTGGCTTGTGTCTGGCGAGTTAGGACCTCTATGGAGGTTGCCATCCTTTCCATGGCGTCACCTAGATTGCCCATAGCGTTCACCACAGCATTGCTAATGTTTAAGGTGGACTCCTCCATGCTCTGCACACTCGCAGTTACCGTGGAAGCAAACCCACTCAGAGCCTCCAGCACTTGTTTCTGAAGTTCCAGCACCGCTCTCTTTCTGGATGGCCCCTGAGGCTCAGCGTCTACATGCAGCTGAGCAGAGCTTGGAGTGCCCTGCGGCCTCCGACGAGGACTCTCCACTGCTGTACCTGTCTCCAACATCTGCTCCTGCTCACTTGTGAGCTGTGATACACCAGGTGGCAACACTAGTCTATCTCGCAAAAAACCCATCGAGGTGTGCGTCTGCGCTGGTGCTGGGTGAACTGAATGCTGGTGACTCTGCTCCCTCAGAGGCTGGTGGTTCCTCTGAGGAATGCTCCTGCTCTTCCTCCTGGACAGTGGGGAGCGGGGCTCTCGATGGTCCTGTGGGGGAGTAAAGGCATGAGTTAGACAAGTGAAATGTATGTTGCAGACACATCCCATTGTGCAGCTGCTTAGCACTCAATCTCTATGAACATCATATCGCATATTAGTCACTCTTGAATGCTAAATCATAGGGTTGGAAATCAATTGTGTCACCAGCTTGCTCTTCTACACCCGTCTCTCCGTCCCCCACTTCCAGCTCCTCTGCACCTCTGACGATCTCCAGGGCTGCCTCCTCAGTGCTCGTTAGATGCGCCAGGGATGGTGGGCTTCCTCCTATCCTCCCCCTCTCCCTTTAATTGTGGGCTCTCTTCTCCTGTAATGAGGGACACAAGTGGAGTTTGAGACAGATTGATGGAGTGAGTGATTACATAGATGTTTAGAGGGAGACTATGAAGGAGTGAGGTGCACAAACAAGTTCCCTCCCTGTGCGTTGTTGTTGGCATTGCATAGAGTGTGAGTGGTGCATAGTAAGATGGTGACATGATTCTGTACAGAGAAAGAGAGGGATGGTGAGGGTGCAAGGGATGTTAGAGTGAGTTGGGATGTGCAGGGGAAGGTTGCCAATGCAGAGTGATGGGGATGAGAAGAGATGAGAGGCAGATGGAAGGTAAGTGTGATGTTATACTCACTTTTGCTGATCGCAACAGATCATTAAACCTCTTGCGACACTGCACCCAGGTGCGTATGCAGACGGACCTCGAACTGACCTCCTCAGCAATTTGCAGCCAAGTTGCCTTGGTATGCTGAGGAGGCCTCCTCCTTCCGTCTCCAGGGAAGAGGACCTCCTTACGTCCTCTCACTCCCTCCACAAGAGCATGGAGGGAGTCCTGATCGAAGCGGGGAGCAGCCTTAGGTTTTTACGCTGCCATACCTGCAGCAGCCAGCACTTCAGGGAACAAAATGGAAATGAATCTGCAGAGGGGACATGGCCCCTTTAAATAATCAGTCCAGCATCACTTCATCAGACGCGAGCAGCTGACCCGCACCCAGCAATTGCCTTGGAGAACCCGCACGTCGGCCTTAACGAGGTCAATCAACGGAAAATTTCAACTGCAGGGCGGCGGGAACTGGGAGCGGGTCCGGAACCCGCCCAACAGCGGACCCGTCTCCATCCCGCCTCCAGGCACAAAATCGCAGCCAAAGTATTTGTTTAATTTCTCAGCCATTTCCTTATTTTTTCCACTATTTCCAGGAAGTTTTTTGCGTCTTCTTCCGTGAAGACAGACACAATGGGCGTGATTTTGCAAATGGATGCAGCTTGGGAGCGGGTCAGCTGGTTTCCGGGTTTCCGCCCTGCCCCCAACTGCATCTGGCCAACGGACGTGATTTTACGTCGATTGGCCTTGTTAAGCCAGCCAATTAAGAAGAAGCCGGTCAGATGACGTAATTTGATGACGTGTCATCTGCCGGTTTTCTTAAAGAAACCATGCACAATTTTTCTTTGACAGCTCATTTCTCAGTGTTTGACAGCATTGAGGTGCTGCAAACACTGACAATGACAGGTGAGCTCTTGCACCCAGGCTCTCCAGTGACTCCCTCCTTAGGCTAGAACAGATGGCAGCTGCAGGTGAGGTTACAGAAGCGATCTGTCACTGGTGAGAGAGGTTCTCCCAATGAGGTGGGACTAAGCCAATTCAAAACTTGTTACCTACAGAAAAGTGTAAATGCATTAAAAATAATTTTCCCAACATTTCCTTACCTCTGAAACTCACCAGTGCACCATTGGATCCTTCACACCACTTCTGCAGCTGTCATCAATGCAGAAACATTACAGCAGACTCACAACGCGCCACACTTACCTGGCGTGGTGTCCGGACGTCGGGGAATCCGAGGCAGAAGAGGTAAAATTGAAAAAGAACCTGTTAACAAGTATCAAATATCTGTTAACAGCCAGGTAAGTGGCTATAATCCTCTTCCCGCCGCTAGGTGTCAGGTCCATGTGCAAATCGAGGACCCAACACTTGGGAAGATTGATTGGAGGCGGGTTGACAGCGGGTTTCCTGCCCGCTGTCAATCTTTGCCATTTTGACAGCGGTCCCGCCTCCAATCCCACACTCTGAGGACCGGCAAAATTCCAGCCAAAGTATTTGTTTAATTTCTCTGCCATTTCCTTATTCCCCATTATAACTTCTCCTGTTTCAGCCTGTAAGGGACCCACATTTAATTTCACTAATCTTTTCCTTGTTACATACCTATAGAAGCTTTTACAGTCTGTTTTTATGTCTCTCGCTAGTTTACTCTCATTCTATTTTTCCTTTCTTTATCAATTTCTTGGTCCTCCTTTGCTGAATTCTTAAATCCTCCCAATCCTCAAGCTTACTACTCTTTTTGGCAACATAATAAGCCTCTTCCTTTGATCTAATACTATCTTTAACTTCTCTTGTTAGCCACAGTTGGACCACTTTTCCTGTGGGGTTTTTGCGCCTTAAAGGAATGTATATTTGTTGTAAATTATGTATTAATTCTTTAAATGCTAGCCATTGCTTGTCTACTGTCATACCTTTTAATGTAGTTTCCCAATCTAGCTTAGCCAACTCTCCCCTCATACCTACGTAGTTTGCTTTGTTTAGATTTAAGACCCTCGTTTCGGATTTAACTAAATCACTTTCAAACTCAATATAAAATTCTATCATATTATGGTCACTCTTCCCTAAAGGCCCCTTTACTAAAAGGTTATTAATTAACCCTTTCTCGTTGCACAACACTAGATCTAAAATAGCCTGTTCCCTAGTTGGTTCCTCAACATACTGATCTAGAAAACTATCTTGCATACATTCCATGAATTCGTCCTCCACACTATTACTGCAAATTTAGTTTGCCCAGTCTATATGTAGATTAAAGTTCCCCATGATTACTGTATTGCCCTTGTTACATGCGCCTCTAATTTCCTGATTTATACTCTGCCCTACATTACAACTACTGTTTGGTGGCCTATAAACAACTCCCATCAATGTTTTCTGCCCCTTGCTGTTTCTTAGCTCCACCCAAACTGATTCTACTTCTTGATTTTCAGAGCTAAGATCCTTTCTCTCTACTGTCTTTAACCCATCCTTTATTATCAGGGCTACCCCTCCTCCTTTTCCATTTTGCCTATCTCTTCTAAAAGTTAAATATCCTGGAATATTTAGTTCCCAACCTTGGCCACTTTGCAACCACATCTCCGTAATGGCTATTAGATCAAACCTATTAATTTCTATCTGCGCTATTAATTTATCTATTTTGTTATGAATGCTTCGCGCAGATATAGTGCCTTTAGCTTTGACTTATTTCTATTTTTCCCTGATGTCACCTTAGTCACTGATGCCTTAGTACCTTTGTTACTCTCTCTGTCCTTTCCTGACCCACTCTGCTTATTTTTACCCAAAACTCTACTCTGCTGTAGGGCTCTTGCATTTGCAGGAGTTCTAGCATGTACGGGGTGGAGTTGGGGGGCGGTGGGGGGGGTGCGGGGGGTGGTGGGGGCTGTGGGCGGTGGTGACTGAAGCAAGTTGATGAAATCATGAAAGGACTTAATGACAGATAGATCACTTAAGGTAATTGCATTTTAACAAGGTGGAAACAGCTACTTGAACTGCCTGAAATAGTCACCGTGTTTAATACAGTTTGAGCGGTGCCTTTGTAATTGACTCCAATGGTAACGGCAAATGGTTAGCGCCATTTGACCGATATAGGCGGCTGTCCGGGATAAGCACAGACGGTGTAAGTGGAGGGAACTGTACTTCTAAAGAGCAATCAATGTTATTATGTAAGGTAAATGCAGCAGTGAATTTGTGCACAGTGAACTCCCACAAACAAATGAGATGACTGACCAGTTAATCTGTTTTTGATGGTTTTGGTTGAGAAAGAATATTGGTCAGGATACTGGGGAGAACTCCCTTCTCTTCTTCGAATAGTGCCATGGGATCTTTTACGTCCACCTGAGAGGGAAAACTGGGCTTTTGTTTAACATCTCATCGTATTGCGAAACATTACAAGTATCTATTTAAAAATTAAGATAATGAATTTTAAAGGTGCTGTTTGTAAATTTTGCCTCTTTACTTTCTACATGGCTTTGGATGGTATGAACCAGGATTTGTTGATCTGTATTAGACTTGTGCTTTCAAAAGGTCTTTGAAAAGTCATACTCTGTTCTATGGTGAGGAACTGTACCCAGATACTCTGGTGTTATTTCTAGAAGGTTCCCCCGCCCCCACAAGTTGTAGTCACAGAGTTTTGACGATGGGTAACATTTTCAGAACTTGACTTGCGCAATGATTTTCCGCAGAGTTCTGAACTCATCTCCTCCCACGCAGTATCAAAACTGCGACAATTTTCATAATGTCAACTCGCAAGATAAAAAAACAGTTTACATCAGTTTTAACTTGACATGACAAAAAAGCAGAGGAAAAACATACTATGTATATATGAGGGGCGGTGTGATGGCGGGAAGCAGCAAGCGTTGCGACGCAGGGTTCACCCCCATAATAAGCTCACTGCGAGTTTCTGATGTATTGGTGTCATCGTGGAAAAAGTACAAAATGGAGTCAGGTGCTATCCCCGTGAGGGTAGCTAGTCACCCCAACCTATAGTCAGGCATCCTGTAATGACCGGTTTCATTGACAGGTTGCCTACCTGTCTACTACCCTCTTAGTTGTGGACAGGCCATGATGTGGTGAGACCAAGGTGGAGAAAAGGAAGAACATAATTTAAAATCAGTGTCACCTTCACAGAAAGATGCATGTGTATCCTAAAATGGATCAACGCAAACATTGGTTGTGACCTTTTTTTCTAATGTTCTTTCTTTTCCCCGACCTGAAGGCACTAATTCATGGCAGGTTCACTCCACTGTTGTTTGCAAACCTTTGTTTTGCTGCTCAAATGGATTTGCTTCACATTGTGAGCAGAGATAGTGAGCAACAGCTTTCCAACTGAGGTGTAATGGGAGTTGTAGGATATGGATGTCCTTGATGAACATCAGTTTGAGGGAATCTGTAATTGGTCTCTTGTTCATTTCATTCATCCTTAAAACTCCTCACTCTGCCTGGCTTAAAATTCATATTTGTTTTTCCTTATAAACTTAATGTGCAGAGCATACCTGATTAATCTAACACAACACAATTTTTGAAAATATCTTTCAAGGAATTTGTAGAATTCCATACATTGTAAGATTCTACACATTGTAGAATTCCATTCACCAGATAGCATTAACTCCTTGCTATGGTGCAATTCCACAGACATCCTTTTGTGTGAGCCTTGTCTGGCTGTTCACTATGTGGATATTGGGTGAGGATAGAACCACATTGGGGCATCGCAACCAAGCCCATTTCTGTTTTCACCCACTGTCTACACACGCGCATTCCCAGCAGGGGCTGGTAGACAATGATCAGGAGTGGGAAACCTGTCCTTCCACTCTCAAACCCAAAGACACTGTAGGCATCTGTAACACTCCTACCTGGCTGAGATCAGCTATCTCAGCACGGACCAGAGAGTGAACCTGGGATATTCAGGCTCAGGTGTTTACAGCCTAAACTCACCAATCCATCAGTGGAGCCCAGAATTGTCCTTGTTTCTGCTGCATTTCGACAGTTTTTATTTATGTGTGGGACATTGAAGTGTTCTGTTTGCATTCGTTGGGGGCTTGAGCTTTTCAGTGTCTAACGCAAATATTGTATATTAAGTGAATGGAGTGAGGAAAAGCTGTGTTGGCGAGGAAGCAATCAGTGTACATTTGTATCACATCACACACAATCATAAAAGTGTATGAATACCAGCCTTATCCTGTACCAGCACCGTATTGCTCCTGTGTGATACAGGGACTAATGGTAACTTTTATGCACCGTGCCCATATTAATTTAATGTATTGGACAGAATTTAGTACAGTATTGGAAAAAAGTAAAAGGGGATCATTTTGAAATGATGAACATTAGGCCAAAGTAGTAGGTAATTACTTAAGAACATAAGAATACTCAGAATGGATATGTAAAGCAGTCAGCCCATCAAACCCTCCCCTAGATAGATTTTTAGACTCTAGGGGAATCAAGGGATATGGAGATCGGGCGGGAAAGTGGAGTTGAGGTCGATGATCGGCCATGATCTTATTGAATGGCGGAGCAGGCTCGAGGGGCCGTATGGTCTACTCCTGCTCCTAATTCTTATGTTCTTATGTTCCGTAAACTCGGCTGCCCGTGTACTAACTTGCACCAAGTCCTGTTCAACCATCACCCCTGTGCCTGCTGACCTACATTGGATCCTAGTTAAGCAACGCCTCGATTTTAAAATTCTCATCCTTGTTTTCAAATCCCTCCATGGCCTCGCCCCTCCCTATCTCTGTAATCTCCTTCAGCCCCACAACCCCTCCGAGATATCTGCGCTCCTCTAATTCTGCCCTCTTGAGCATCCCTGATTATAATCGCTCAACCTTTGGTGGCCGTGCCTTCTGTTGCCTGGGCCCTAAGCTCTGGAATTCCCTGCCTAAACCTCTCTGCCTCGCTACCTCTCTTTCCTCCTTTAAGACGCTCCTTAAAACCTACCTCTTTGACTAAGCTTTTGGCCATCTGTCCTAATTTCTCCTTATGTGGCTCAGTGTCAAATTTTTTGTCTTAAAATACTCCTGTGAAGCACCTTGGGACGTTTTACTACGTTAAAAGCTCTATATAAATGCAAGTTGTTGTTGTTCTATTAACCATTGTCAGTTAGGTGATGATTTCTCTCACAATTTAAAGGGGTTTGCGGTGGTACAAGTTCTGCATTTTCGAACTAGACACAAGGCCCATAGAATTCTTAAAGGAATTTTTAAGAAATTTATCTTTTGTTTTTCATCAACTTTCTCCAGCTCAAGGTGGGAGCCCCATCACCTGACACGTACACACACTTTCAGCAAGGATCACTGACAAGTGATCAGGAGTGAGAACCCGCGCTGATTTTCTTCATCCTAAACCAGGGTTGCCGAGGTCAGTTGTACTGCTCCCTAGAGATCAGCTAACTTTTCTTTTAATTTCTTCTCAGGATGTGGGCGACACTGGCAAGGCTGCCATTTATTGTACATCCTTAGTTTCCCTGAGAAGGTGATGAGGGGCTTTCTCCTTGACCCGCTGCAGTCTGTGCGGTGATGCTCCCACAATACTGGTGGGTAAGGAGTTCCAGGATCTTGACCCAGCGACAATGAAGGAACTCCGCTACATGCAGAGTCAGATGGTGTATGACTTGGAGGGGAACTTGTAGGTGATGGTGCTGAAGGGATTGAATCTGGGACCATCCTGATTTATATGCAGCGGCTCCACTGTGGGTAGTATTTTCACCAACTGACCGAGTGGGTGTCCTTTAGGAATTTGTTTTTTTAAATCACTACACTTTCTGTCTTGGCTGCCAATTTTACATCAGTTCCAAGGAAGAAGTGGACCCATGATGTTTGTCAATCACCTTTGGCTCCTAGCAACCCTCCCAATCCTCCTGGAATAACAGGAGATAACAGAGAATTAGTGCCACAGAGGGCAGTGTACGCCAGCTCATTAAATATATTTAAGAGGGAATTAGATATATTTCTACAGGCAAAAGGGGTTAAGGGTTACGGAGAGAAGGCGGGGACGGGATACTGAATTGGAGGATCAGCCATGATCTCATTAAATGGCGGAGAAGGCTCGAAGGGCCGGATGGCCTACTCCTGCTCCTATCTTCTATGTATCTATGTATCTATGTATTACGTTTCCACATTCAGCATTCAAAGGGGTTGAAATGAGTCCGGGCCCATTTTCAGGCCCAGCACGGGCAGAGTGCCCTTCAACTGGGAGGCCTGAGTCCGGCCCAAACTTGGTGCTCGGACCTCATGAACATTTTCTGCACACGTTGCCGTGGCCGATCGCGCCTCCACAGGCAGCTCAATCATTTGAAGGGGATGAAAGTCGGGTCGCTATCAGTGAGGCAAGTCCTGGGAGCTAGTTTGCAGTGTGTGGGGGGGGGGGGGTCGCAAGGACTGGATTCGGGGGGCACTCCTGCTCCTCCTTGCTCCGCAGGAAAGCTTTCCTAAATCTTTAAAAAAATTCAATCATACCTTTTGTTGGTGGCCGCTGAAGAATCCTGAGCGGAGCAGGCCCGGCATCGGCTCTGCTCGTTGGAAATAAATTTCCCAGAGGGGTTCTTAAACGGGCGTGAGGCCATTAACCCTAATTAACACATGTGGGAGGCCTAACGCCTGGGCGGCTGCCTGAATAATGGACCCAGCAAATTTAGCAGTGGCTCGAAAACATGCGCAGTTTGAGCGTGAGCCAACCCACTGCTAAAATTTTCAGAGTTGGGCCCATTTTATGTCCGAAAAACAGGTGAAACACACATACTAATTTCTACCCCAAAATATTGTGAAGACGATGACCTCCCTGGACACCAGCCACTGCATCGTAGTTTTGGGAGAAAAAATGTTTAGTAGGGAATAATGGCCTAGAAATTCGAACCTTTAGTGCCAGCCAATAAGGTTGGTTTCGAAGAAAAAATGGCGGCCGCTTCACTTCCACCCACTGCCAGTGCGGAACGCGGCAGCCGTATTGGTCAGGCCGGCAGTGCTGCCATTGCCTGCGCTCGCCGCAAGTATTTTAATTACCAGGAGCGTGACATCAATGGGCGTGCAACGCCGAACTAACGCACGCTCATCGATTTTGGACGCCGTCGCTCCTCTTACCGCCCGCTCCAAAGCACACCCGTGCGTGCAGCCGTTGACAGCACGGAGAACCGGGAGAAAGCGGCGCTGAGCTATAAACCGTACAGTAAATAGCTGCTGAGATTACTGGGAACTATGGAGAGCTCAGACTATGTAATCTCAGAAAGAAATCAAAGCTGCATTTCCTTAAATTTTATAACTTGGGTTTCCTAGTTTAGGAACTGATATAATATGCAAAGTTTTGAAGTCTGTTTTTAAAAGACCCTGGGGGAGAAATTCGATATCGCCCTGTTTGGGGCGCTAACTTTTAAAAGTTGAAAAAGTTAGCACCAGGCGCTAATGTTTTACAATTTAAAAAAATTCGGTTTTGCGTCCAGGAAGGAAGTGAGGCGTTAATTCAAGCACTCCACTTCCTTCCTGGAGCACAACAGGCAGCCGGAGGGGCGGTAGGTGTGCAGCTGCACACTGGGCCGTGCTGCGCTGCCGCGTTGGAAGGCTCCTTCCCTCCCTTAAAGAGAAGGGCCATCGCTGCAGGCTCTGCAAGAGCAAAACTTACCTGGTCCCCAACGGCAGCCGCCATCCGGCCCGATCAGCCCGTGGCACTGCTGATCGATCGCTGGTGAAGAAAAATGAAAAAAAACAGAAACAGCATTTCACAATTTTTTTCACTTACCTCGGCCACCTCGCCTTTAAGTATCGTCCCGGAATCGCCCGGCCTCCCGATCAACGCAGCTGCAGCTGCCGGTGTTGTTGCAGCACGGGTCGGAACCGAAGTTCGGGTCCAGGGCGATGTGCACGCCGATGACGTCACGATCTCCGGGCGAAGGAGATCAGGGTGCAACGCCATACCGCCGCCGCAAACCGCCCGCCGAATATAGCGGGAGTCGATCTTCTCGCCACGCCCGGTCGGTAAGTGATTAGTGCCCCGTTATCGCCCCCCAGAGGCGATAACAGGAGGCTCTAAGGTGCTCAATTTCTGGCCCCAAGAATTAAGGAAAATTTAACACCATATTCTCACCAAGAGTTCTTCAAAAGTCTGCTGTTGTTAAAAATTGAATTGAACTCTCTTCTGCACAATTTACACCAGTAAACTCGTGGACAAGAGGTTATTGTTTCCTATTTTAAAATGTATTTCAGTTGATTTCTCATGCAACAGTTTAACGACATTATGCCACAGTCTTTCACTGTTAATAGGGGACTGCCCGAGAACGCTGCACCAATTCTTTAGACATGACCTTCGGCCTCCTGCTGATGTTAGCGCCGGAAAGTGCGCGTTGCACGGGGGATTCTGCGCTCCGCTCATTTAAATCAGCAGGTAGCACGAAATTACTGGCGCTGCCTGCGCTCTATTGACGGGCTGCCGTTAACCTTGGCCCGCGCTGGCACCGCCTGTTTTCAGACTTAATCGAATTTCTAGGCCAATAATTTTTAAAAGTTACATACCCAGTATATTTTTCTAATACTTCAGGATGGAGTCTCGATCGCAGCGTATTTTAACTGGACTCTTCTTTACCTAAAAGTTTTTTCTTGGGATATCGCATTTATTGCCCATCCTTAGTTGCCCTGAAAAAGAATGAACTTGTATTTATATAACGGCATTCACAACCTCAAAATGTCCAAAGCGCTTTACAACCAATTAAATACTTTTGAAGTGTAGTCACTGTTGCAATGCAGGAAACACAACAGCCAATTAGAACACAGCAAGCTCCCACAAACAGCAATGAAATAAATGACCAGACATTCTGTTTTAGTGAATGTTGGTTGAGGGATAAATGTTGGCCAGGACACGAGGGAGAATTCCTCTTCTCTTCTTCAAAATAGTGCCGTGGGATCGTTTACATCCACCTGAGAAGGCAGGCGGGGCCTCGGTTTAACGTCTCATCTGAAGGCAGCACCTCCGACAGTGCAGCACTGAAGTGTCAGACTGGATTATGTGCTCAAATCTCTGGAGTGGGACTATGAACCCACAACCTTCTAATTCAGTGGTGAGAGTGCTACCACTGAGCCACAGCTGATATTGTGGTGGTGGGACATCTTGAACCGCTGCAGTCCTTGTGCTGATGGTGCTCCTACAATGGTGTCAGGCAGTGAATTCCAGGATATCGAGCAAGTGACGATAAAGAAACGGCGATATACATCCAAGTCAGGCTAGTGTGTGACTTGAGGGGATGTCTTCCCTTTCTTATAGTGATGGCAAACTTTAAGAAGCTGTATGATTATATCGAGTGTATTAAAAAACATTCTTTGTGGTTTGATGCTTTATCTTTGCTTCAAGTGGCTGATCTCATAGGTCTCTGTGGCAGTCCAGCAGTGGTCTGGGGACAGATGTGGTAGCAACACATCCGATCTGCCTCTGTTATATGCACTACAATTCACAGAGGGTTTAGCAGCTGCTGGCTAGAAATGGACAGCTGGAACTCCCTGACCTAGTGGAGTGTTTAACCAGGCAGTAATTCTAGGGCATTCCACCCTTGTTTATTAGTTCTTTTTAAAAAATGGTAAGCTTTTCTAAAGTACTAAAGAATATGTTTATTTTTCTATCTTGTTGGTGGTAGGGTCAGCGTGTTACCATTTCTGCAATTAAAGGCTCAAACTTGGCAGGACAGCGGGTTTGAGGAAGTGAAGATCTTTAATTGATGCCTTGTCTTTTTTTCACTTTAAAGGGGCAGCATCATCAAGAAAAAGTCTTCAGCAAACCTTTGTCCATTTGTCCACAAACACGCCAAATCACATTGTCACATCACTCGCCTGTGACACCCTTGTGGTGAAAATAACACTCGACCACTCCTCAAACAAGAAACAAGCTTGTCAAACACTGTTCTGAGAGGGTAGTGCCCCTTTAATAGCAATATTACGCGCTACAGAATAGTCTGCTGACTGAAAAAAAACATGATGCAGTGTTGTAATTCATCAGTCATGCAGGAGAATTGACTGATAGTGAATTAACTGGAATTTTAATTAAACTAAACTCTGCTTTTGCTTGTTTCCCATCACAATTCCTCCACTGTGTTTACTAATTGGTTTACAGACTATTTCAAGCTCCACAGCTTCCTATTTGGGTCTATGTAAATACCACAATCATCACAGTCTTATTTTTAGTGAGGTCTGAAAGTTCTGGTCTTTATGCATGATTGGGTCTACAATAAAGGTTGAATAACTTGCATCTTAATAAAGACACATTTTCATGTAAACACAGCACTCAAATAGTGTCACTGGACAAGTGTAGGTCCAGCTTGTTTAATAAGCTTGTGAAGTTTTAGAGTTGAATGCAGGAGTGAAGAAGTGTTACAACCTCAGCTCTTTTTTCTCCAAATAGTTTCCTGTAAATGTACTTAGTTCTTTACAGTCCTGGAACTGTGCCTTTCCAATGTTCTCTTCTTACAGAGGTGCACAATTATTTAACTGCCTGGACTCAGTGCTGGCAAAGTGTGACACCATTATTTTCAGCTCTGGCCTGGAGCGAACTCCATCACCTTCCCTAGCTGCTCTGAGGCTGAGTTCATTGGTGTTTTCTTTGAATCAGAGCTGAGTTACCTGCCACATACTTGCTCTGTTACCACAGTAGTTCCGAATTACACCTCTACCTCACCCCGTTCGCTGCTGACACCTCCTGACCTCAGCTTCACCAGCTCCAGGATCAAGCCCTCAAATACTTCCCTCATCAGTTTGCCTGTCTGCACCCTTCACAAACTTCAGCTAATACAGGACGCCACAGTCTTGAGTTCTCTCTCCCACAAAGTCCAGCACACTTATCACCTCCCCATCTTCATCCAGCTCCCTTTGCCCAGACAAGTTAATTTCAAGGTGCCCATGTTCATTTTCAGATCCCTCCAGGCTCACCCTGCCTTATTTGGAAAATCTTTCCCAGCCATATGTCAGCTTGCCCCCTCCATTCCGCTATATTTGACTGATGCTTGCCCCTCCACCCATTCTAGAGACAATGGCTAATCCTTCATCCTTTATACCCTGGCCATCTAAACTCTATTCCAAATGACCTCATCTATTTCTTGAAATGTGTTTTCAGATTATTTGGGGAGAATTTTAATCCCCCGGGACAGGTGGGGGAGTGGGTGTTAAATTCTTAAAAAAGGGAAACCCAACCCCAAGCTGCCATGAACACGCCTGCCTGCGAGTTAACCTGGGCGGGTTGGGGGTTGGTCGAGTAATCTGCTCTGAGAGGCCGGTCAGTAATTATAATCTTTAAATGAGGCTGTATGCCTCAGATTTCAGCAGCCACGTGGATTTAACAGATACGATCGGCCAACCCCCCCGCCCCACCGCAACCGCTCCCCCCCCCCACGATGTCTCACCCCCACGATCGCGCCCTCCCTCCCTCTTCTCTGGTTCCTGGCTGTGGCCTTGTACAGGGGGCTCTCCTGCCCGCCAGCCAGCCAGCCTCTCAATCTGGCTGGATGTCGTGTGGCAAACTGAGTAAAAAAATTAAAATGAGGTCCTGCCATTAAATTCGGCAACACCTCCGCCTTTCCCGCATTTCCGCTGACAGTTGCCCCCTTTCCCTCGCAGCCTTCACGTAAATATTGGGACCTTCCTCTCTCTCCGCGCCCTCCCCCACCCCCGCCATCAATTCCATCACTTCTTGCTCAAGTTCAGCCCTTTAAATTTAGCCTGTCTCTAAATCGTCAGATTGTTTGTCTGACATCAAGTACTGGATGAGCAGAAATTTCCTCCAACTAAATATTGGGAAGACCGAAGCCATTGTTAAGGAAGTGGTAACGGGCCACTTAAAAAATCATAACATAATTAGGCAGAGTCAACATGGTTTTATGAAAGGGAAATCATGTTTGACAAATTTATTAGAGTTTTTGAGGATGTAACTAGCAAGGTAGATAAAGGGGAACCAGTGGATGTAGTATATTTGGATTTCCAAAAGGCATTCGATAAGGTGCCACATAAAAGGTTATTACACAAGATTAGGGCTCATGGAGTTGGGGGTAATATAGTAGCAGGGATAGAGGATTGGTTAATGGACAGAAAACAGAGAGTAGGGATAAACGGATCTTTTTCAGGTTGGCAGGCTGTAACTAGTGGGGTGCCACAAGGATCAGTGTTGGAGCCTCAGTTATTTACAATCTATATTAATGACCTAGATGAAGGGACCGAGTGTAATGTATCCAAGTTTGCTGATGATACAAAGCTAGGTGGGACAGTAAGCTGTGAGGAGAACACAGAGTCTGCAAAGGGATATAGATAGACTAAGTGAGTGGGCAGGCTGTAAGGTGGCAGATGGAGTATAATGTAGGAAAATGTGAGGTTATTCACTTTGGGAGGAAGAATAGAAAAACAATATTTTTTAAATGGTGAGAAACTTTCAAATGTTGGTGTTCAGAGAGATTTGGGTGTCCTCGTGCAAGAAACACAGAAAGCTAGCATGCAGGTACAGCAAGCAATAAGGAAGGCAAATGGCATGTTGGCCTTTATTGCAAGGGGGTTGGAGTATAAGAGTAAGGAAGTCTTGCTATAATTGTACAGGGCCTTGGTGAGACCAAACTGTGCACAGTTTTGGTCTCCTTATCTAAGGAAGGATATACTTGCCTTGGAGGCGGTGCAACGAAGTTTCACTAGATTGATTCCTGGGATGAGAGGGCTGTCCTATGAGGAGAGATTGTGTAGAATGGGCCGATACTCTCTGGAGTTTAGAAGAATGAGAGGTGATCTCATTGAAACATATAAGATTCTGAGGGGGGATTGACAGGGTAGATGCTGAGAGGTTGTTTCCCCTGGCTGGAGTGTCTAAAACTAGGGGGCATAGTCTCAGGATAAGGGGTCGGCCATTTAAGACTGAGAGGAGGAGGAATTTCTTCACTCAGAGGGTTGTGAATCTTTGGAAGTCACTGCCCCAAAGGGCTGTGAATGCTGAGTCTTTGAGTATATTCAAGGCTGAGATAAATAGATTTTTGGACTCATGGGGAATCAAGGGATATAGAGATCGGGCGGGAAAATGGAGTTGAGGTCGATGATCAGCCATGATCTTACTGAATGGCGGAGCAGGCTCGAGGGGCCATGTGGCCTACTCCTGCTCTTACTTCTTACGTTCTTATGTTCTTATTGTCTTTGGTCCCCACCACAAACTCCGTTCCCTAGCCGCCGACTCCATCCTTCTCCATGGCAAATGTCTGAGGCTGAATAGCAAACTCCTCCTATTCAAATTTTTGTTTACCCTCAAACAAGACCTTGTCGTACTTGACCCCGAGGTGAGCTTCCAACCACATATCCGCGCCATCACTAAGATCGCCTATTTCCACCTCTGTAACATCGCCTGACTCCGCCTCTGCCTCAGCTCATTTGCTGCTGAAACCCTCATTACCTTTGCTACCTCTAGACTTGACTATTTCAATGCTCTCCTGGCATTCCCACCTTCCACCCTCCATAAACTGAAGCTCATTCAAGACTCCGATGCCTGTCATCTAACTCGCACCAAGTCCCATTCACCCAACACCCCTGTGCTCGCTGACCTACATTGGCTCCCAGTTAAGCAACGCTTCGATTTTAAAATTCACATCCTTGTTTTTAAATCCCTCCATGCCCTCCCTATCACTGTAACCTCCTACAACCCTCCGAGATCTCTGCGCTCCTGCAATTCTGGCCTCTTGTGCATCCCCGATTGTAATTGCTCCACCATTGGCAGCTGTGCCTTCACCTGTTGAGGTCCTATGCTCTGGAATTCCCTTCCTAAACCTCTCTGCCTCTCTACCTCTCTTTCCTCCTTTAAGACGCTCCTTAAACCTACCTCCAAGACCATCTGCCCTAATATCCTCTTATGTGGCTCAGTGTCAAATTTTGTTTTGATAATGCTCCCGTGAAGCACCTTGGGATGTTTTACTACATTAAAGGCGCTATATAAATGCAAGTTGCTGTTATTGTTGCTCTGCAATGTTCTTTTATGTGAGTAATGATATATAAATGCAAGTTGTTTTACCTGAAGTTCAACAACTACCCCAGTTACAGTAATCTGCTCAGTTATTTTTACGTAGCCTTGCACTGTGCATTGCTACCTATCATTCTTCAAAATGCTGACTATTACCACACATACCAGAGTTTTACAAAATAAAGCTCATCAAATCTTTATTTGCAATTATTAAATAGTAATAGGAAGTACAAAAAATTCACTAAAAATAAAAGTTCCGTGTATTTAACATACATGTACAAAAGAAGTCAATTACCCTTCATAAGAGTGATGTCGAGAGTCTTGGGGGGAATTTTCTGGGGGATCAGCGGGCGGGACCGGTGGTGGGTCGGGTGGGAAAGTGTTATTTTTTTTGACAGGGGGTCGGGAACCCGCTGTCAACCCGCCGCCACGCACCTTTACCAAATGTCGGGTCTGTCAGCGCTGAGCAGACCCGACAGGCAGTGGCGAGGGAGGCAATTCAGGTCATTATGACCTTGTTAACAGAGGATTAACAACAACTTTGAGCTCACCTTTAGAATTTACCAGCTCGCCAACAGGGTCCACACTGCTCGGGGATCACGTTTGTTAAGCTGGGCGGGAGTTGAATGGCCATGGAATTATCTCATTACTTGACAGCTTGAAATGTGCTATAAAAACTCCCATCTCACAGCTCTTCACTATCCAAGCTTAGAAGCTGTTGCTTACAGCATTTGGAAGACAGATTGAGCTTTATGCAGGTTGCAAGTGTTTGGAGCAAATTCTCTATCCAGTGTCACCTCATTGGAACAACCTCTCTCACCATTGACAGATTGCTTCTGTCATCTCAAGTTCACCTGCCATCTATTCCATCAGCATGGGTACGGTTTATACTCTCCCACCTTGGTCCTCAGAATCTGACCACGATCAGCCCCAACACCAGCATCACCAGGCACACCAGCAGCACCAACAACCACACCAACCGCAATCACCTGATGCTGCACAGGACAGAGGGCATCAGCACCCGACCACATTGCTGCCTGGGACTCCAGGGATGGCCTCACATGGCCAGATTTACTTCACTTGATGCTGTACACCCTGGCTGCCACATGATGCGCCAGGTTGGCACCACCCCACACCAACACCATAAAGCATCCCTACAACTCCCTGAAATTTACAAGGGTTACATAGTTTACAATTTCTTTAAGTATCTGTCTTCCTGCATTGTCTTCAGTCTATTCACGTCCATACAACACCCTTCCATTACAAATATACTCCTTGCTATTTTCCCATAGAGTCGAGTGGCTTACGACAGTTTTTACTTTAGTGAGATCAATGTAGTAATGTATAGGAACCAGTGTAGGCCATTCAGCCCCTCGAGCCTGCTCTGCCATTCAATTAGATCATGGCTGATCTGTACCTCAACTCCATTTACCCATCTTTATTCCATATCCCTTGATACCCTTACCTAACAAAAATCTGTCATTCTCAATTTCAATTGACTCAGCATCCACAGCCTTTTGGGGGGCGTAAGTTCCAGGTTTCCTCTACCCTTTGTGTGAAAAAGTGCTTTCTGATTTCATTTTTGAATGGCCTAACTCTAATTTTAAGATTGTGCCCTCTTGTTCTGGATTCCCCCACCAGAGGAACTAGCTTCACTGTGTTTACACTATCGAATCCCTTTATTATTTTAAACACCTCAATTAGATCACCCCTCAACCGTCTAAACTCAAGGGAATACAAGCCAAGTTTACGCAACCTGTCCTCATAATTTGGTCCCTTAGCAGCAAAAAAAATGGCCTGTGCAGCCTTTAGTACATATACCAGCTGTTTGCTGCCATCTGTAAATGGGTGGAAGATCGAAATGTGTTCAGCACGATTTTCACATGAGGGCTGATTCCTCGATTGGATGCTTCCAGTAAGAAGCTGTACTCGCAAAGACTGAATGCTGGGAAATTATGGTCATACAGCCAATAATTTTCTGTCCATTAATTTTCCAAACTGAGATTCCTGAGAGCACCGATCATGGGATCGGCCTTGTAGGGATAGAAATATTATTTTCTTTGCATTATTATAAACCAGTAGGCATTCACTTCTGGCCAGAAACAGCTGAAACAAAAGGGGGAAAAAAAGCAAATTAAGAGAAGCTCTATAGAACAATAGAGTGCCTCTAAATTCACAGCATCCTCAGAGTAAATATAAGTTTACTTTTAATTTGGTGTTAACATTTTATGTATTAATTAAAAAGTTGACTTGGAGCCACAACAGTTAAGTTTCTTGCGTGTAACACCGAACTCTCTTGATTATTTCACAGGTCCTGCTGTCAGGTTCAGTGACTTCAAGGTAGCAAATCCAAAGCCACCGCCTCTGATTGGCCAGCACACAGTTGAGGTACTGAAGACTATGCTGGGTTATAGTGAGAGCTATATCAATGAATTGCTCGCAGCTGGAACAGTCAACCAGCACACACTGCACTAAAGGCTAATCTCTCTTACACAAGCTTTTTTGACCTTTCTAAGATCAGCTACCTTCACAGTTCAGACAAGACCATTTATAATTGCACATGCACAAATGAATTAAGGTAAACATCACTTCGGGTTGTTGCAAGGCAAATCAGCACTGTTAGCCTTAATATAGTGAAATGCAGAATGGTTAATGAAAATAAATGATAGATATAATCACTGTATGGTAAAATACAGTTAGTCGCAGACCTTGTCTAATGAAATTCAAAATGGTTGTTCAGAAATCTTGAACCAGATGTCCATTAACTATATAGAGTGTATGAATACTGTACTGTTTGACTTTGTGGAAATTCACCCACTTTTACTGAATGGAAAGTTGACTTTCACAAGCCAACAACATTGTCTGACTTGTAGCTGAGACACAAAATGTAGGTGATAATAAATCCAAGGCCACTGTGGATCTGCCAGAACCCTGCTGCTAAAAGCTGCTCTTAAAATTGCACAGTCCAGTGCAATTCAGCAAAATTAAATTTTTTTAATGACAAATCTTTTCTATTATTGTAATGCAAACAAAAGCGATTGATGAGAATTTTTTAAGAGGTTGATCTTTGTACTGCTGCACAGTGTTGAACGTTTACTGATAAAACTGTCATTGTATCCCACATTTCTTACTGGAATCAATTATCTGCACTACAGTATGTAAATTGTTTACATATCATTAGTTTGGAAAAGCTAACAGATATTGTCGGAATAAACATTTCTATCTGTTTCATGTGGCTTTCTTTAATACAAATATTTTAAAGTCGGATGAAGAACCTTGAAGGAATTCATGTTGAGTTTCAATGCTGGAACTGTATACGGAGTTCAAGTATAGTTTCATAGTCAGCTTTGACAGTGGCTATTGAAGTAACTTTAAAAAGACAGGCACTGCACCTAAAAAATGTGCATTCCTTCAAAAAAGAGTCTGGGCTTGGAAGCTGTCCAGATATTAAATACCAGATCACAAAAGTCACCCATGTCATTCCTAGAATCAATTCAATGGTGGGGGGGTCAAAGGTGCTGTGCGCTCTCGAGAAAACTGCACGCAGTAATCCCGCCCCCTGCAATCTGTGGCATTCCCTCAGCACTGAGCTTGCCCCCAGATCAAGGACAGGAATAATACACAATATGGGAACAGCAAACAAATGCTCAATGCAACATTTTAAAAGCACATTTGTCCCTGGGTTTTTCTGTTATTTCCTCATTCTCCTTGAAGCAGCTCTCAGTATCTGTGTTTGTTTGGCTGCAGTGATTTTTTGAATAGTGGATGTTTGTTTGAGGTGACATGTTCATCATTAGCGCTGCCATGAAAAATTTACTGAAATATTTCTTTATGACGTAAAATTAACACAACAAAGTTAAGGCTGTCTAGTTCTGATATGGAAGAACGTATTGCAAATTCCATTTTCTGCGTATCAAATCAAATGGTTTTTAAGTTGTTTTAAAATGAAAGTATTTGGGAAGTTTATTTTATTGTGTTTCTAAACAAATTCTCATGTCAGTATATTCGTCATTTATTTGTTTAGGATTAATATTTTATGGCAAATAGTTTTGAATTAGTACATACATCCAGATGAATAAACAGAAGAAAAACAAGAGGTTTAATTTGTACTAAGGTCACTGTACATTAAATTATTAAAAAATAATTTGCAAATATATATATATATATATTTTCATATCCTCAGAATGTCCCAAAGCACTTTGCAGTCAATTAATAACTTTTGAAGCGCAGCTACTGTTGCTTTATAGGCAGACATGGTAACCAGTTTGCACACAGCAAGATCGCACAAACAGCAATGAGAGAAATAACCAGTTAATCTGTTTTTGGTGGTATTAGTTGAGGGACAGGTGTTAGCCAGAAGACTGGGAGAACTACCCTATTCTAGTCTTCTTCGAATAGTGTCATCCTGAGCAAGCAAGCAGGCCTTGGTTTAATGTTTCATCAAAAAATAACCTCCTCTGACAATGCAGCGCTCCCTAAGTACTGCACTGAACCATCACCTTAGCTTATGTGCTCAAATCTTGGAGTGACACTCAAATCTACGACCTTCTGATTCAGGAGAGAGTGCTAAATAAATAGCATCAATCCCATTATCCACTGCACAAATTAAAGCATTAATGGGAGGAGTAAGGGATAGAAAGGGCCTCTTTACTGATGAGGTCGTTGAGACTATTCTGAATGTTGTCAGGGAAAGGAAAATTCATCTGTATGGGTTAGAAGGACCACCCACTGTTGAGCAGTGTCCAGCAAAGTTGGGAGATTAATGCAATTCCATAAGCTGCCATGATTGGAGGGATGTGCAGAAGAAAGGGTCTGATTTGAAGAAAGCGGCCAAGGTAAGCATTGAGGACATTGTCAGTTATGTAATGCGGCTATATACGGGTATGACTACCAATTACTTCACAGTGCTATATATGGGGGTGGCAACAAATTATCCTATATTGGCAGAAAATATCTTTCCAAGGATGCAGACATCAACTGTTTGCCTGAATAGTTTCACATAAGAGTATTGTTAATCTGAATTTAGTCAGTACATTACTAGAAGTGAGGCACAAAAGGAATAATTAAGATATATCACAACAGGCTAGGAAAGGTAAACTTACCAGCAGCTGAGAATGATTGTTCACCAACTATCCTTATGTACAGTCGCACTGACTATAAAAGTACCCCATCTTTTCCATCTACTTGACAATTCATTGTGCAGGTTCTGGCACTGGATACTCTCCGCAAAACTTTGAGGCAAGTAAATAGAAAAGAGAAAGACTTAAATTTACCTATTTACCTAACTCCTTTCACAACCTCAGGACATCCCAAAGCACTTTACAGCCAATGAAGTACTTCTGAAGTGTAGTCACAGTTGTAATGTGGGAAACACAACAGATAATTTGTTTTTTAGTGATGTTGGTTGAGGGATAAATGGCCAGGACACTGGGGAGAACTCATCTGCTCTTCTTTGAAATAGTGCCGTGGAATCTTTAACGTCCACCTAAGAGGGCAGACAGGGCCTCGGTTAAATGTTGTTAATCTGAAAGACACTCTCTCAATACTGCACTGGAATGCCAGCCTAGATTATTTGTGGTCAAGTCTCTGAAGTGGGACTATGAACCCCCAACCTTCTGACTCAGAGGTGAGAGTGCTAACACTGAGCCACAGCTGACACTAAGCTACACTGTGCCGCACTCACACACACACATCAATTTCTGAAAGGAAACTTCTTAAATTTGTTGTGATCTGGAATGCGCTGCCTGAAAGGGCGGTGGAAGCAGATTCAACAGTAACTTTCAAAAAGGAATTGGATAAATACTTGAAAAGGAATAATTGTGCAGGGCTATGGGGAAAGAGCAGGGGAGTGGAACTAATTGGAGAGCTCTTTCAAAGAGCCAGCACAGGCACGATGGGCCAAATGACCTCTTTCTGTGCTGTAACATCCAATGAAATGTGGCAATGTCTTTCAATAAACTCAGAAGCTAAGACCCTGTTGCATCCTCCTGTAAAGCTTACTGTTGCATAGGACCAGGAGTAGGCCATTTAACCCCTCGAGCCTGTTCCGCCATTCAGTGAGATCTTGGCTGAACTATGACCTAGTGCAGGCAAATAAATAGGCAGACAGTGTGATTGTGACTTTATTTATTGGACAAATCAGTTACTTTTTCACACTCAGCATTCAATGATTCCGATTCCCAGCTCTCAATTATTTTGGAAAGTTAAATGATCTTTCCTTTTAACATGAGGTGAGGTATAAGCAATAACATCACTCAAAGAGCAACATAAACTTGACAATAAAACTGAAAGGACATTTCATTCTATAAAATATGCTACTTGGTTCACGAGTTAGAATGTTAGTTGTTTAGGTAAAGGGCTTATTTTATGTTAGTAAAAAGTAGCTTAGAATATCATACTCCGTTAATTTAAACAACAACAACAGCAACAGCTTACATTTATATAGCAGCTTTATCATAGTAAAACCTCCCAAGGCGTTTCACAGGAGCGTTATCAGACAAAATTTGACATCGAGCCACATAAGGAGATATTAGGACAGGTGACCATAAGGTTGGTCAAAGAGGTGGGTTTTAAGGAGAAGAGTGAGGTCGAGAGGCTGAGAGATTTGGGATGGGAATTCCAGAGCTTAATCTGCATTCAATCTTATGGAGCGGTTTCCTCCAATAATTTATGTCAATGGGCGAAGACTTTCAACTGCTGGCCACCTGTTTCTCCTCTCTCCGGTCTCCTCAGCAGCGACACACCTCTTCCTCTCACAGCGACCGAGACTTCTCTCAGCAGCCACAGCTCACACCTTTTCGAGTCACACCCAATTTACAACTGCTCACTCTTGTAATTGCGCTGGTTGATGGCCGCTGCCATCACCAATTTCGAGGTAAGCATGGGCCCCCTTCTTTAAATGGCACAACCAATAAAAACTGTAACTTAACCAAACTTAAAAGGAAACTTAACAAATTAAATCAAAATTCTATTTCCCGGGGTGATGATGCACTCCAGTCCCTCCGGTGCCCACCGGTCGTGGAAGGCCTCGAGCGTGCCGGCAGACACCGCGTGCTCCATCTCCACGGACACCCGGGCGCGAACGTGGCCGCAGAAGAGAGCAGGCAGTCGGGCCGAACGACCCCCTCGACCGCCCGCTGCCCGGACCTGTTAATGGCCACCTGAAAACAGGTCTGGTGGAGCACAAGAGGCCAGAATTGGAGGATGGCAGAGTTTTTGTAGGGCTGGAGGAGGTTACAGAGATTGTGAGGGGCAAGGCCATGGTGGGATTTGAACACGAGGATGAGAATTTTAAAATAGAATTAAATCCAGTCTCACAATTACAATGATCAGTATAAAAGAAGACAGGAGTACTTTTCATAACCGGGTCAATCACGGAAAACTATATGGTGGAGCAAACATGTCCTTTTAAATCAAACAAACGAACAATGTTGCTAATTAAATAAAGGAAACAAATCAATTTGATGTTTTTAGCACGTGAAACTTTGCTACACACGTAATAGACTCTTTGGGAGAGACTTTCAACTGTCCGCCATCCGATTCTCACCTAAAAAACGGGCAACTACAGTTGAAAATCTAGTGGGGGGCCTTGTGCTCCCATTTTCCCGCGTGGATCAACTTCCAGGCAGGATTTTAAATGGGCGCCCAGCCCTCTCGGCCAAAACAGGTGGGAGGCCGTTTAAATATGCAAATCCTGCCTATTGTTGGACTTTAATTGCAACCGTGGTCGGAGCATGCACAGCGCAATGCAGTCCCATTTCTCCAGGTGTTGAGAGGCCTACACGGCCATCCTTAAAGGGACCACTAGAGGCCTCTCCAAAAAGGTCAGTATTTTTTTTTAAAGATTTTTGTGCGACCAGGAGGAGCAGGAGTGCAACCAAAATCCTCTTCCTTTCCCAGCTCGTCAATGGAAGCTCATTCATCATCTGCATGGTTCATCAGAACAAAAGAAATAGGAGCAGGAGTCGGCCATTCGGCCCCTCGGGCCTGCTCCACCATTCAATAAGATCATGGCTGATCATCGACCTCAACTCCACTTTCCTGCACTATCCCCATATCCCTTGATTCCCTTAATATCCAAAAATCTATCGCTCTCTGTCTTGAATATACTCATCGACTGAGCCTCCACAACCCTCTGGGGTAGAGAATTGCAAAGATTCACCACCTTCTGAGTGACTCCCCAGCCAGGGGAAACATCCTCCCTGCATCTACCCTGTAAGAATTTTGTATGTTTCAATGAGATCACCTCTCATTCTTCTAAACTCCATGGGTTGGATTTTGAACCTGGGGTCGGGTTGGGGTCGGGAATCACACATTCTGGCTTGTGAACCCGCCTCCATCGAGATGTGGCCAACCCACTGTATCTTCCCTTGATTGACCTTGTTGAGCCCGCCCAGTGGGCTCAGCAGGCCAATTAAGGGCCACCCGGCAACAGGTGACATCACAGATTGACATTTCATCTGTCAAGAGCTTTTGACAGATGAAATATCAGCGTTTGACAGCTCTGTGAAGCTGTCAAACACTGACAATATGATTTCTAACTTCAGTCCTTCCTCTCAGGCTGAATTAGAAATCATTCCACCACAGAAAACAGAAGGCTGCAGTTTTTGACAGAACCACGGCTTTCCTGCTTTCTGTGCCGGTGAGATTTCTGACTCCCGAGAACTGAAGGGCTGACACCTGCAGGAGGAAGTTAAGGTAAGTAAAACTTTTTCCAACACTTAGCACTTACCTTACACACTTACCTCTGCACACATGCACCCATCACTCACCTGCCCACCAGACATATCGACCCCTCCAACCCCTGCAGACCCACGGTCCGCCCCGATAACTTGGCGTGGTTGCCACCTGTCGGGAAGCCTACATTTCACCTGTCAAAATAGGGATTATGCAAAAAACTGCCTGTTAACTACCTGTTAACAGGCAGTTAACTGTCACTAATCCCTTCCCGCCTCGGGGAGTCGGGTCTCAGCACAGGTCGGGTACCCGCCGCCAGCGAAACTGGCATGGAGTCAGGATGGGGTCGGGACCCCCGAATCTGCAACTTTAACCCCCCACACGCCTCCAAACCCGACTCCACGGGTCATTGAAAATCTAGCCCCATGTTTTCAATAATGAAACATTATGTATACATAAATTAAACACCACACAGTACTGCCCCCCAATTATCAAAATCCACGACAAGGCCTTGGACAACGTGGACCACTTTCCATACCTCGGGAGCCTACTGTCAACAAGGGCAGACGTCGATGACGAAGTCCAACACCGCCTTCAGTGTGCCAGTGCAGCCTTCGGTCGCCTGAGGAAGTGAGTGTTTGAAGACCAGGACCTCAAACCCGGCACCAAGCTCATGGTCTACAGAGCAGTAGTGATACCCACCCTCCTGTATGCCTCAGAGACATGGACCATGTACAGCAGGCACCTCAAAGCACTGGAGAGGTACCACCAACGCTGCCTCTGCAAGATCCTGCAAATCTATTGGCAGGATAGGCGTACCAACATAAGTGTTCTCGCTCAGGCCAACATCCCCAGCATCGAAGCTTTGACCATGCTCGATCAGCTCCGATGGATGGGTCACATCGTCCGCATGCCCGATACAAGACTCTCAAAACAAGCGCTCTACTCGGAGCACCGACACGGCAAGAGAGCCCCAGGTGGGCAGAGGAAACGCTTCAAGGACACCCTCAAAGCCTCCTTGAAAAAGTGTAACATCCCCACTGACACCTGGGAATCCCTGGCCCAAGACCGCACAAAGTGGAGGAGAAGCATCCGGGAAGGCGCCGAACACCTCGAGTCTCTTCGTCGGGAGCAAGCGGAAGCCAAGTGCAAGGAGCGCAAGGAGCACACGTCAACCCAAGCACCCCACCCACCCGCCCCTTCAACCACCGTCTGCCCCACCTGTGACAGAGACTGTTGGTCCCGCAATGGACTCATCAGTCACCTGCGAACTCATTTTTAATGTGGAAGCATGTCATCCTCGGTTCCGAGGGACTGCCTAAGAAGAAGAAGACATAAATTAAAATCCATCTGCCATACCTTATTAGTTGGTTCAGATTCTGTCAATGCTGTCAGACTGAATCAAGACTAGTCTCAAGCACAGAAGCTAAAACAACTTATGCTTCTGTAGAGCTCCTGACAGGCAAGCTACAGGTCAGGGAGAGGGCCATAACATTGTAGCCTGATTCTCTGACACGTATTCCCTGCAAGCGCGGCACTACTAAGTGCTTGGGATCACGGAATTACCAATTTAATGTAGTGAAACATCCTAAGGCACGTCACTAGATGGAAACATTTGGATACTAAGCAGGTTTTAGGTGAGGAGGTAGGGAAGTGACCCCAAGGTGTGGCCAAAGAGGTAAGGGAATTCTGTGAGCACCCATTGGAAAATCATGGGCCTATCCGTTGAAATAAACACATGCTCATGATGTGCAAGGTACTGCACCACATGTAATGACTTGGTAAATCTACCCTATAATTTTACATAGAAATTAATTTCCTTTTTTCACCATCCATAGAAGCTATGTGGCCTGATTCTCTCTTTTCAAAGGCTACAAACAAACTCAGATTCGAAAAAGATAGGCTGATAAATACCTTCAGAAAAGTGACCAGGCCTGACCGAATTTGAAGTATAGTCTGCTAAATTAAAAAAGAAAGCTGCCAATCAAGCACATATTTCAACCAATCCCAAAATGTGTTTGTATTTGAATTGAATGATATGGCTCCTCCTTTGGACGTGTTTCAAATAAACCAACTACAGGAAACTCTTTATTAACCGGCACCCAAATATCCGGAAATCTCTCTTAACCGGCAAAATTCTTGAGTAGGTAACTGGGGTTTTCCTTCATCTCTCGTTTAAAATTAACTTTAAAAAAAACCCCAAGGCATTTGCCTTGTATCGGAGCGTGTAGATTGGGAGGGGAATGTGCAGCCCGGGTAGGCAGCGGACACGACAGATGGTCAGCTGGCGGTCCCCGGGGAGACGGAGCTCCGAATGCAGGCGCATGTCAATGTGTACGGGGCTCTCGTACGTTGGGAGATATAACTCTCCATTATCCGGACTTTTTGATTAACCGGCACCACGCCGGTCCTGTCGGTGCCAGTTAATAAAGAGTTTCCTGTAATTGTTTCCTGCAGTGGTCTGGGTGAGATATTGACAGAAGTGGGCGACATTGCAAAGGTGCAGATATGTGTGCTTTTTGGCGATGGACTCGATGTGGGATTTTGTGCTGATGGTTGAACATGGTGCCCAGGGTTACTGGATGGATTATCATGGAGAGCATGCCCGCAATTTCCTGATGTGCATTCCCAATGGGCAAGCCGCTATCGAGACTGCAAATTTATAAAATCAGCTCTTCGGGCTGCAAAATAGAAAGTTTGCAGCCCTAAGCACTGATGTTGAGTGAGGGTAGACAGCTGTAGGTGAGGAACTAGCACTGATATGGCTGATGAGCTGGAAGCCCCCATCCTATAAAGTCTATAATACACTATGAGCACAATACATCACCAAATTTTGACCATTTTCTTTAAAGAACACACATATTAGCTAAATCACTGGCCATTTTCTTTTTGTTGCTTATTTCCTTTCATATTCACGGGCCTATCTCATCCAGTCCATGTGCCGTTGCCACATTTATTTCTTTACGTTTCTTTATAACGTGCGGCTTACCAATTCAACAAAAGCTACCGATTCCCAAGCCAATTTGGCTGGATTTGGAATGTGAAGACTGATGGGAAGAATTATTTCAACACATCTGCCATTTCCTGATTCCCCAAAAATATCTCTCTCCAACTTGTCCCTTAAAAGACCTGCCTGTTCTTTAACACTCCATCTACTTTTTGCATAGCCAAACATTTTCTTTGGCTCCTTCTGACTGCTATCTATCATCTGCTTTTCTACTGCCCTCTTACCTCTCCTAATACCAGTGTGGTTATCCTCAATTAACCTTTGTATGACTTCTACGCCTCACTACTTTTAGTTTCCCTACATCTGTTAAAATAATTTTCCTTAGCCGCTAAGTTTTGTGACCTCCTTATTCATTGACTATGTCTTGGTCTTACCATTTTCTCACAGGGAAACTTCATTCCCACATCCCTTGAAGGAATTCTGTTTTTCTTATTATTTTTATAGCACTGTTTCCCACTTAATCCTCTGCAGCACTCTCCCCATATCCTGCCTTTTGTTCTTCTAAAGTCTGGTACACTTGCATTGTTGTTCTTGGCGGTAATCTTTATGATGCGATTGAATCTAACTGTACAGCGATTGCTCAAACTCATGATTTATTCCCATATCCCTGAGTTGAAGATTATTTTTTTTATTGGTTTTTTTCGGCATGAACTGCTGAGGAAAATTTTTCCGCCTGGTGGCGTGTCTTAAGTAGTAATGTGAGGTGCCGTTTGTGATGTACCAGCTCTTGTCTTCAGAATGCTACATCTGCAACACAGTACTGAAGTCTGAGAGAAAGAAAGAAAGAAAGAAAGAGAATGAAAGAAAGAAAAAGAGAAAGAACATGCATTTATCGCGCACCTTTCACGACCTCAGGACTTCCCAATTTACAGCCAATTAAGTACTTTTGAAGTATCGTCACTATTGTAAGAATTTTTTTTTTGCTCTACCTCCCAAAGCAGATTTGCAGTATTTATTTAAGATGCAAGGAGTTGGTTTATTTGTTATCCTTCTTCTTCCTCAAAACTGTCTTTCTTTCTCAGTTATTGACATGATTATTGATGTGAATGTCAATATATTGGCGTGCTCTTTGACACTGACAAGAGGCTCTCTGGCAGGCCTGCCATTGCACCTAGCAATTCGGTGTGCATGCCCATCACCCTTCTTCTGAAGGCCGCCCCATCGAGGTCATCACCTGAGTCCTGTGCAGCAGAACCCGTGCGCAAACTCACCCTCCCAGGAGCTGGCCCCTGGGCTTCCCTTTCCCCCTGGCTTTGCTGCAGCCCACTCATGCCCAGAGCCTCACCATGTGCAGATCTCGCATCTATACTACCTTCTACATTCCGCGCAGTGCCAGTTTCTGACCTGGTGTCTGCGAGTGTCAGATGCAGTGACTCTGTGCCTTCTTCTTCATCTCCACTCTCCTCCATTACTTTGGGGACAGGCTGTGCGGGTCATCTGAAAGCAGAATGGCACGAGTCGGGTTATGGTGAGGTGGCAGGGGGGAAAGCAAGATATCCATGCATACACCATCAGCAGCTTGTAAGTGAGAAGAAATTGTGAGATGAGGAGGAAGTGGGATGTGAGAAGAAAAGGATGACCATTATTGTCCCCAAGGGCTTCAACTTCGCCCGTTGCCACGGCCTCAGTGACTTCCCCCCCACCCCCCCAATGATATCGAACACTGTCGCCTCCAGTTGGCTCAAGGCCTGTAAAGCAGCTTGAATGCCTTCCGCTGCTCGCAGCGATTGTGAGCCACCTTGGCCTGCAAGAGAAAGGGTAGTGTGTCAGTGAGTGTGGTGCAGTGTGCTTGGGTGATGTGCCTGCCATGGTTGAACAGCTGGCAGTGTGTGCAAAGTGTGAGATGTAAGTGTGAGTGTTGTAGCAGTGGTAAGTGTGTGAGGGTGAAGTGAAGCTATGAATTTGAGGTATGAGTGGTGAAAGGTAGAGATTGTTGGTAGGTGAGTGCTGGGGGTGTGATGCGTTGAGCAGTGTGTGAGGCTTGTGGTGCAGTTGGTGGGATATGGCATTTGCTGAAGCCTTCACTCACCTTGACCTGCTGTGTGAGGTCATTAAACTTCTTACGGCACTGGATCCATATCTGCGGTACGACACTGTTGGCTGTGACGTACCCAGCTATCTCTTGCCACAGTCTTCTTGAAGTATGCGCTGATGGCTTCCTGCCACCCTGCGGGAACAGGACAGCCCGCCTCCTCTCCAAGACCAGTACCAATGCCTCCAGAGCCGCATCAGAGATCCTTCTGGCTCGTTCTCTTTGCTGCTGCTGAGCCTTGTCTTCCAAATCCAATTTCAATGACAATGAGGTGCTGCTGCATCAAAGCACCTCCCCTTTAAGTAGTGGAGTAAGACTAGGCCAAACATTACTGGCCATTAGACTGCACCTGATATTGGCTCACCTGTTCAGCAGCAAGCCAATCAGCATCGCGTTTAGCGCTGAGATCAGCACTCCAATCGTGTAAATGAGCAGGCAGCACGAATTTTGCATGCTGCCTGGACCACTTGAACAGGCGCAGCCAAATAGCGCTGGGCCATGACACCGCCCGTTTTCGGGCCATATCCAATTTCTAGGCCAGAATTCCTTCAAGGGATGTGGGAATTAAGTTTCCCTAGGAGATAATGGTAAAACCAAGCTGTGCTTAAACCTGCAGCTAAGCACTGGGAAGTTTCACAGTGAGGGTAAAGGGGTAATTTTTGAAAGGGGTTTTGCATTATATTATTGTACAGAGCCCTATTAAAAGTGCATACCTCTTTGTTTCATTGTTTTAGGGAATCTGTAGGGGAGAAATTCGGTTGGTTAGCGCCTCCTGTTAGCGCCTCCGGGGGGGCGATAATGGGGCACTAATGACTTACCGCCTGGGCGCGGTGAAAGAAACGACTCCCGCTAAATTCACCTGGAGGTTTGCAGCGGCGGTAACCCCTGCGCCCAGAGATCGTGACGTCATCGTCCTGCGCATCGCCCCGGTAGCACCCCGGACCTGAAATTTGGTTCCGCTCTCTGCAGCATCGCCGGGCGACAACACCGACAGCTGCAGGAGGCGTTGTTCGGGAGGCCGGGCGCTTCGGGAGCGCTGTTTAAAGGGGATGATGGTTGCGGGGGGGAAATATTTTTTGTGAAGCCTAACGTTAATTTTTCATTATTTTCTTGGGCCGCGATCGATCAGCCCTGCGCTCTGCTCGAGTGTCGGATCGCGGCTGCCGTCGGTGACGAGGGACCTCGTTTTAATGCAGAGCCTGCAGCGATGGCCCTTCCCTTTAAGGGAGGGAAGGAGCCTCCGTTCCCGCAGCGCCGTCCTCAACATTGGGCAACGCTGCACCGCTACTGCCCCTCTTGCCGGCTTTAGCGCTCCAAGGGAAGTGATAGCGCTTGATTTAGCGCTCCACTTCCGTCCTGGAGCACTAACAGCCAATTACGTGGAAGCTGAGAATCATTAGCGCCTGCCGCTAATTTTTCAGGATTTCAAAATTTACCGCCCCAAACGGACGACACTGAATTTCTCCCCCTGTGATCTGGTGCTCCAGCACAGAAACTTATCACAGGAAATGAATGGGTGGAAAATCACAAGCAGTCTCCCAAAGTGCAACCCCTGGGGGTGTGGGTTTGTGGAATCTCACTTATTTTCTGGCCCCTAAGTCTAGTGATGCAGGAGTGGTATTGGTGCTGTGGAAACAGAAAATCTGGCTAAGATACATCTAGCTGAATCTTCACCGTCACATATGTTTCCCAGCAGGCCTTTCAGACCAGCCTAAATTTGTCTCACCAAAAAGGTAACATAGCTCCATTTAAATATTATAATGTATTTAAATGAGGACTAGTGAGATTTACTGTCCACTTGAACCAAGTAGGAGCTGACTGTCCCTTCACCCCTTCGATTTGAGATGAAGGAAAGCTCCACAAACAATGGTGCTCTGTAAGGATTCAAGGCTTTAACCTCTTATTTTGCACTAAAGGCTTCTGTTATTAATTCTTATTAATGTTTCTGTGAAAAATGTTTCCATCAGTATAAAAACACTCCTAGCTTTATATGGATTATAAGGTATCTGGATCTTGTCTTAATTCACTGGGAAGTGGACTGTAACCGAAGCATTTAGAGAATTTCAACAGAACAGCTGAAAAAGAGGGAACCAAAAAGAAGAGTTGTTACAATACAAGTTGAGCCATTAAAGTTAGTGATGGGGTTGATTTCGTTATTTCATCTGGACAATCCATTGATGATTTGGCCGACCATATTATAAGACCGTTAAGTTGTGCAAGGTGAAAGAAGGCATGCCAGGGAAAACAGCAGGCCCCAGAACCAGATAACCTGCAGCCACCATTGCGTCACCAACCATACATGCAAATCTCCGCAGACTCCAAGTCAGCATGGGGCCACTTGCAGCCCTGTGTCATTTTCTGCAGGGATACCTATAGCCAACCTGCAAGAATGGAACGGGGCTGATCGTGAGAGTCAAGGCCACCTCCTTCCTCAACATTTTGCTACCACCTTCCTCTAAGAATGCTGCACTGGGGAGCATGCCAAACACAGGAACCCTTCACATACCCACTTGCAGCTGCACCTCCACTATGCCAGCCTTCAACCATACAGACTCCATTACTTTCATCCCATGCTTATACCAGCAGCCATTGAGCTTTGAGAGAGACTTTCTTGCTTCAAACGACCTTTGGATGGGCCAAAATATCAGCAATATTAACATTTGCAATATTAGCCTTCACAAAGGCTAAAACAAAAAAATGCTCTATACATTTAATTGGCCACATACCCTTTAACTTTTGTCATCAGCTGTTTAAAGGTTATTCACTTGTGCAGTTTCATATTTTCTCCCCCTCTACACACACATATTTAGCGAGCTTTTGGCATCAGCCCCGATATGGGCGGTGAAATCATTGTGAATATTGAATTAGGCTTGACCCTAGGGAATCCAGGAGGGCAGCCGAACGTGGAATCAGAGAACATCAAGCTTCCTGTTACATCCGTTACATTGCTGTTTTCTGAACAGTTAAATATCTCTCTTTTATATGCTTATAATTGCAGAGCCTGGGAAGCTGGTGCAATACATCCATTCAAGTTGTTCAGGTGGCTGCTGTTTCCAAGATCTTGCCCAATTTCCCAAACACTTTGGGCTGGATTTTGTCTTGGGGTCGGGTTGGGGTCGTGTTACCCACATTCCGTGTTGCCCCCCCGACTCCAGATTAATGTGAATTAATGATGCGATTTTAACTTAATTGGCCAATTGAGTTCCAACATGTGGGAACCCATGGCCAATGAGTTATTCCAGTCTGAAAGTCGCCTCCGATGACGTCATCATTGCTGCTGCATTTAAGGTCTGCAACAAGCCTTGCTTCCTCTGCAGGCTGCCAAGCTTTTGGACCTCATATCTAAGCACCTGCAGCAGGAATGGCCCGCCAACGGCCCAGGGCTGCTCCCAGGTTCCATGACGTTGCCCTTCAGGCTTTGGTGGATGGAGCAAGAGCCAACAAGGAGGTGCTCTTCCCCTCCTCAGGGAGGAAGAAGCCTCCCCAGCAGACAAAGGTTGTGTGGGTCCAGATCGCCCAGGAGGTCACCTCCTTATCTTTGACATGCAGAACCTGGATCCAGTGCAGGAAGAGGTTTCATGACCTTCTATGTACTGCTAAAGTGAGTATGACTTTCCCTTCACCCTCAATCTGATCCCCATTGCCTCTCCTCACCAGCACTCAGCTTTAGCAACCTCTTCCTCCATATCCCACTTGACACTGACATCCATGCACCCTTACCCATTCCCTCTCCCTCTATGGTCACATTCACCTTACTATTCGACTATGCAGCCCTCACACTCCCTATCACTGTCATGCTTTGAAAACAACTTACAACACACAGGGAGGGCCCTTAGTCTCGCCAGCTCAATCCATCTTTGTCTCCTTCTAAGCATCTGTGCTATGGATTCTCTACACTCACTCCTTCAATCTCACTCAAACTCCACTTGTCTCCCTCATTGCAGGAAAAGAGAGCTCACAATAAAAGGGAAAGAGCCAGGACAGGAGGAGGGCCACCCTCATTAGCCCAGCTCACCCCCTGGGAGGACGCGGTCCTGGAGATCGTGGGCGTCCAGGAGGAAACGCAAGTGGGGGACGGACAGACGGGTGCAGCAGAGCAAGTTGGTGACTGAATAGTGTTCCATCTCTCTCATTGACATTGCATGAGTTGCTGATAATGAATCTGAAGCTCTAACAGATGGATTTATGATCATCTGCAATATGCAATGTGCATATAACCTTGGCATCTCATCTCTGACTCTTTCCTTTACTCCCCCACAGGACCATCGCAAGCACCTGTCCCCACTAGCCAGGAGGAAGAGCCTGAGCAGACAGACTCCTCAGAGGAAGCTGCAACCTCTGAGGGCGCAGCGTCAGCAGAACTAAGCGCACCCAGCGCAGAGACTCACACCTCGGTGGGACTCTCGGGACATAGAGTAGTGTTGTCACCTGGTGTATCACAGCTCACAAGTGAGCATCAGCAGATGGTGGAGACAGGGACAGCAGTGGAGAGTCCTAGTCGGAGGGCGCAGGACTCTCCTAGCTCGGCTCAGCTGCATGTCGACCCTCTGCCTCTGGGTCCATCCATAAGATCAGCGGTGCTGGGACTCCAGGAACAGATGCAGGAGTCTCTGACAGGTTTTATCTCCAGGGTCGCTGCGAGTGTGGAGCGAATGGAGGAGTCCATAGCGAACATGAGCAGAGCCTTTGTGGAGTCATTGGCGCATGAACGCATCACCATGGAAAGGATGGCAACCTCCATGGAGGTGATAAGTCGCCAGAGTGCAGAAAACATGGTGATTGTTCTGAATAGAATGACATCTCTGGAGGAGCGATGGTCATCTATTGAACAGAGAAACCAGACCTTTATGGAAGTCCTTCTGAGTAGGACTTCCAGTGCAGATACGGGTCCCCATGGCCCCCCTGATGTGCAGCAAGGTGCTCTCAAGCCACTTGCAAGCGCTTTGGTGGACCTGACCCATGAGAGGGATGTTGGTGGCACACAACAAGGAGGTGGGGGCTCCTCTCCAAGCGCTCACACTTCCATGCCACTGACAGGTCCTCGCTCAGAGCCCCACCTGAGTCCGCACCGAAGTGAGATCGGCGTCTCAACCCCTGCCCAGCCATAGGAGCAGCAGACTGTTGCCAAGCCCTCGCAGGTTCGCAACCCCAGAGGATGCCCGCCAAAGGAGTCGAGACAGGAGCAGCAACAAAGTGAGCAGGGGGCCTCCACTTCTGCTGAAGCCACAGGGGAAGCACCACGTAGGAGCATGCATAAGAGAAAGAAACTGCACAAATAGTCACAAGGGTAGTCACTTGGGTGAACTTTGATGTGTATTGTTAAAAAGCCATCAGGCCTAAAGTTTAAATAAAAACTCTGATGGCTACAGCTGCAGTTGTGGCATCTGTCATTTCGCTAATGGGACTTCCACAATGAGGTCTTAGGATAACTTGCAATTGTCAGTATGGTGGTCATATTGTTAGGGATCCACTGGGTCTGGGCCATTGTCGTAGCTCTGGTAAGAAGCTGCGAGGCAAAAGTGCTTTCTTGTCTAGGCTAAGCAAATCTGGCCAAGATGAGTGCGTTCCTTGCATTCCGGGCAGCAATGGTCTCGCGTAATGCTGCCGCTGGTTGAGGGGCCTCTGCAAGTTGTTCGTTCTCTCTCTCCTCCTCCTCCTCCTCATCTGAGGAGGCTATGTGAGGAGCCACTTGGTCCTCCGGCATCTGTAAGCCACGACGCTGTGCCATGTTGTGAAGTGCACAGCAAACCACGACGATTCTGGAGACCCTGGCTGCTGAGTATTGCAGGGCTCCACCTGATCTATCCAGGCATCTGAAGCGCATCTTCAGCATACCGATGGTTTGCTCGATTATGGATCTGGTGGAAATGTGGCTGGAGTTGTAGCTCTCCTCAGCTGCGTTGGATGGGCTCCTCAACGGCGTCATTAGCCACGTCTTCAGGGGATAGCCCTTGTCTCCAAGTAGCCATCCGTGAAGTTGGTCTGGCGGACTGAATAGCGGAGGCACACTAGACTGGCGCAGTATGAAGGAGTCATGGCAACTGCCAGGGTGCTTGGCACAAACATGCAGAACTTCCTTGTTGTGGTCACACACCAGCTGAACGTTGAGGGAGTGGAAGCCCTTGCGGTTGACAAAAATACCTGGATTGCGATGGGGTGCCTTAAGGGCCACATGTGTGCAGTCAACGACGCCCTGCACCCTTGGAAAGCCTGCCAGGTTAGCTAATCCAACCACACGCGCCGTGACACTTGCTCGATCCTTGGTGAAATGGATGTGATTGTGCGCGATGGCAAAGAGGGCATCGGTTACCTGCGTGATGCAGGTGTGTGCGGCCGCCTGGGAGATGCCGCTGATGTCTGCTGCTGATCCCTGGAATGAGCCTGAGGCAAAAAAGTTGAGTGCGGTGGTGACTTTGACGGCCACTGGTAAGGGGCGTCCACCTGGTCCTCTGGGCTCCAGGTCTTGTTGCAGCATTGCGCAGATGTCACCCACTACCTCTCGAGAAAGTCGGAGCCGCCTTTGGCACTGCTGCTCAGACATGTTGAGGTAGCTGACCCTCTGTCTGTAGACCCTGTTTGTGGGGTATCTCCTGCGCCGATGGCCTTCCATGCGCTGGCCCCTTCTGGCCTGTGCAGCTTCAGGTGGTTGAGCAACAGCTTGGCGCTCCTGCTGTTGCTGCTGCTGTTGTTCATGGTTCTGCTGGTGCCGCGACTGCTGTTCCTCCTCATCGGATGCCCAGGAGGGAAGAAATAAATGGCTCCCATGCCTCTGGTATATGTCTCAGTTGAGGAAGCCCTCAATGAGGGTGGCGAGAGGGGGTTTCCCAGGAGGTCACACTGCAGATGGGTGTCAGGCTCCAAACTTCCAGAGCTGTGGTTATGCCTTCTAAAAGTTCCCCCAGACCTGTTACAACAAAGTCCTGCCACCTGCAATTGATGGCTGATCAAATCTCCTATTTAATGGTTGAGCTGCAGCTGAGAGTCAGCAATCCACTTGTGCTCTCGCCAGGTTTCACTGGAGTGTTTCCCATCAGGCGTGCTTCACGTGGGAAAAGGGTTAAACTACCTAAAATGCTTCAAAATGGCATTACTGAGCCACTTTAGGGATAGTTAAGAGCGCTAATGGCCTCTCGCGCCTCTTGGAGGCGGGACGGAGTCAGGAACCCCGCGACCCATTTTGTCAAAATTGCGAGGAGGCGTGTTGGAGTCGGGATGGGGTCGGGATCCCCGAATCTGCTACATTAACCCCCCACACGCCTCCAAACCCGACTCCACGGGTCATTCAAAATCCAGCCCACTGTTTCGAATAACACATCCGTCCCGTCCACTTCCAATATTGGAGACACCCGTTTGATTGATCCCAGGCTCGTCCTTGCTCCCGAAACTCTGGGTCCATGCTCCCATCACTCTGGGTCCATCCTCCCATCACTCTGGGTCCCTGCTCCCATCACTCTGGGTCCATCCTCCCATCACTCTGGGTCCATCCTCCCATCACTCTGGGTCCTTGGTCCCATCACTCTGGGTCCATCCTCCCATCACTCTGGGTCCATCCTCCCATCACTCTGGGTCCTTGCTCCCATCACTCTGGGTCCTTCCTCCCATCACTCTGGGTCCCTGCTCCCATCACTCTGGGTCCTTCCTCCCATCACTCTGGGTCGTTGCTCCCATCACTCTGGGTTGTTGCTCCCATCACTCTGGGTCCTTCCTCCCATCACTCTGGGTCCATCCTCCCATCACTCTGGGTCCTTGCTCCCATCACTCTGGGTCCATCCTCCCATCACTCTGGGTCGTTGCTCCCATCACTCTGGGTCCTTGCTCCCATCACTCTGGGTCCTTGCTCCCATCACTCTGGGTCCTCCCATCACTCTGGGTCCATCCTCCCATCACTCTGGGTCCATCCTCCCATCACTCTGGGTCGTTGCTCCCATCACTCTGGGTCCTTGCTCCCATCACTCTGGGTCCTTGCTCCCATCACTCTGGGTCCTCCCATCACTCTGGGTCCTTCCTCCCATCACTCTGGGTCCATCCTCCCATCACTCTGGGTCGTTGCTCCCATCACTCTGGGTCCATCCTCCCATCACTCTGGGTCCTCCCATCACTCTGGGTCCTTCCTCCCATCACTCTGGGTCCATTCTCCCATCACTCTGGGTCGTTGCTCCCATCACTCTGGGTCCTTGCTCCCATCACTAGTTTTCTCTGCACCATATCTCTCCTCTCTGCTGCTGCATCCTGGTGCCCCTCCCCCTGCCAAATGAGTGTAAACCCTCCCCCACAACACTAGTTAACCTCCCCATGAGGACATCGGTCCCAGGACTGTTCAGGTGCAACACGTCAGGCTTGTACAGATCCCTCCAGCCCCAGAATTGGTCCCAATGCCCCAGGAATCTGCAACCCTTCCTCCTGCACCACTTATCCAGCCATGCATTCACCTGCCCTATCTTTCAGTTTCTGTACTCACTAGCACGTGTCACTGGGAGTACCCAGAGATTACCACCTTTGAGGTCCTGTTCTTTAATCCTTTTCCTAGCCCCTGAAAATCTGCTTGTAGGACCTCAACCCTTTCCCTACCCATGTCATTGCTTCCAACATGGACCACGACTTCTGGCTGTTCCCCTTCCCTCGCAGAATGTCCTGCGCCTGTTCAACGATATCCTTTACCCTGGCACCAGGGAGGCAACACACCATCCCGTACTCAGGATTGCAGAAATGCCTGTCTATCCCCCTGACTATCGAATCCCCTATAACAACTGCATTTCTACACTTTCTTCTGCCTCCCTGGGCAGCCGAGTCTCCCATGATGCCGTGGATTTGCTTCTGACTGCACTCCCCTGAGGTGTCATCAGCCTCACTGGTATTCAACATTGAATACTGGCTTGTGAGTGCCACACTCCCAGGGGATTGCTGCACTACTTGCCTGTTCTTCCTAGTCTGCCTGGTGGTCACCCCCCTCCTGAACTCTTTGTAGCTGTAGGATGAACACCTCCTGAACTGTGCTATCTCCCTGAAAGATTCTTTCTTGCTGTTAACGACATAAAGACCACCTGATCATCTCTTACTCCTGTGCTGGACGTGAGCCTGGACTTGGGGTCCCTTCTCCATAATGTTTCACTGTTGCTCCCTATCAGGCAATATTGATACAGTTTCTTCCCCCATCCTCAAAGTTATCTCAGTTTTTAGCTCCAATTCCTGGTCCCTTTTCGCTGTTGTATTTTCTACTTAGAGTCATAGTCATAGGGGTAGAAATTAGGTCGCGCCCCATTTGGGGCGCAAATATCGTCCGCGCGCAAATATTAGCGCCTGGCGCTAATTATCGGCACTGACAGGAAACTTCACTTTTACCGCCCCGGGAGGTGAGTGGAGCGCTAAATTAGGCGCTGCACACCTCTCTTAAGGCGCAAAGGCCTAGGAGTGAGGCGCTAACTCAGCGCACGAGCGCAGCGCAGCTGCTGCCAGTTAGCGAGGGAACACAGACACACTGGCGCCGGACACTTCTTAAAGCGGGGGGGGCCACTTGCTCCCCAGCCACACCCTGCTCATTGCAGCCTTGAATCTCAGCCTGGAGAGACCTGTAATCCATTTTGCTGCCAAGCATGGAGAGGGTGAGAGAACGCGCTCATCGCTTCACCGAGCGGGCCTTGGATGCTCTGGTTGACGCAGTGGAGCGCAGACGATGCATGCTGTTCCCAGAGAGTGGCAGGAGGCCTTTGCCACGCGAGTTCAGAAGAGTGTGGAGGGAGGTGGCTCAGAGCGTCTCCTCCAGGAGCATGGTGCCCAGGACCCATGTCCAGTGCCGCAAAAAGTTCAACGACCTCACTCGGGTCGTCAGGGTGAGTGGCTTTTTCTCAATACCTCTCCATCCCTCCATCTCAACCTCACTCTATGGCCAGAGGGTCTTAAAACCCAATGCACAACACTCATCCAACACCTATGGCCCTTTCATCAAACACACACACACATTCCACACTTTGCATACAGTAAGGGCTATTCACCTATGGGAGGCACATCAGGCAAGACCATGGCTGTATATTGTAAGGGCTATTCACCTATGGGAGGCACATCAGGCAAGACCATGGCTGTATATTGACTCAGATGCTGTCCTTTTTCTTGCAGGCTAAGCTGGCTCATAATCGGAGACAGCAGCAACGGACGGGTGGAGGGCGGCTTCAGCTGCAACCCCTCAGCGATCTGGAGGAGCGCGTCCACAGGATTGTGGCAAGCCGGGTGATCGGTCCCGTCGCCACTGGAGACGCCGACCCCGTTGTGGACAGCAATGGTAAGGTCATCACCTTTTTGTCCTCTGTCCTTCCACTTGTCCCTCACAATACCAGCCTTTGACACTTTCAATCCAACTTGCTAACTCGCTGCACTTATTCCTCCCTTACTGCCACCCTGTCCTCACGCTAAAGCCACTCTTGTACCTCCCTGCTTTCAGATGGTGATTCACCAGCTGAGGAGATGGTCCCTGAAGCTGCCACTGGGAGTGATGCTGCAGCTGAGGAGGAAGAGGAAGCCGGAGCATCAGTGCCACCCTCTCCCGAGGAAGCCCATGGCCACACTGGGAACACGCCTTCCCCGGAGGGGAGCAGGGGGGAAGGGGCTGATGATGGTGAAGTTCCAGGACCCAGCGGGCTGCAGCAACGCCATGGGGGGGGGAGGGAAGAACGGGAGCCTTCTCCCCAGAGGGAGAGTATGCCAGACACTCCTAATGCAATGGACGCAGAGGAGGAGCGGCTGATTGCAGAAATGAACAGCCAGGCGGTGGTCATGCACACTGAGCTCATGGGTGCAGTGGGAAGGGTGCCCGAATGCATTGAGGCACTGGCAAGGAGTGTGGAGCACTTCGCTGTAGCACAGGCGGATGCCACACTAAAGCTTACTGCTGCAATTCAGTCACTGGCTGCCAGGAACCCATCTGAGCCTGCTCTCATGCAGACTCAGATTGAGGCCACGCGAGCACTGACTGCTGCCATCCTCGATGGTTCGTGCACATGTCCCCGGGGCTGTCACCGCGCCGCAGCAGGCCAGCAATCTGTTCTCAGGCAAATTGCTCCGGATGCTGAAGTGCTGCCCCGTGGGAGTGCCAGTGTGTCGGGCGAGCAGGGAGTTGCTGTCCTCTCTCACGATGACAGCATTCCTGCTGCCAACACTGTCACTTCTCCACTGCACTTGCCACCGCCTGTAGGACAGACTGCTGCCGCCCATGCAGAGTTGGTGCAGTCTGCAGCCGGGCCCTCCAGGCCCAGAAGTGGTCGAGGCCGTCCTTCAGGGGCATCTGCAGTGTCAGGGTCTGACAAGCAGCAGCCTTCCACCAGCCTTGCTGCAGCCACTGAGGTCCCATTACGGAGGAGCAGTAGGGTTAGAAGGGGGGAAGTGCGCAAGGGAAGGAGATCACCCTCGAAGGGCAAAAAGTAGGAGGTGTGCCAAAATGCTGGTCATTTTTTTATTAAAGGCCGAGGTTCATGGCCCAACTTTTGTTTAGTGTTTTGGACATTATCTCCAGGTTGTGAGAACCAGTTATGTTATTGACTGTTTTTTTGTGTTTATTTCTATGAGTTTGTCATGAGGAATTGACACACACAGAGTTTGTACAATAAATAAGTTTCTGTATTCAAAATATACATGGCTGGTGGTTGGAATTATTGGTGCCTTGGCCGGCTTAGGGGTTGCGTGCTGGGTTGATTCGTGTTTGTAGCACTGGCAGGGGCCCTAGAAGCGGCTTGCTATTAGTCGTTGACGGACGGCCCTTGCAGTTTGACCATTGTGGGCCGCCCTCCTGCCTTGGTGCTGCTGCTGATCATCGTCCTCGGCCAGTTCCTCCTCTTCCTCCTCCTCCTCTTGTGGTGCTGCAAGGCCTGGTGGCATTGGCTGCGTCCTGAGGATTGCCATGTTGTGCAACATGCAGCACACCACTACGAATTTGGAAACTTGCTCAGGCGAGTACTGCAGGGCTCCTCCGGAATGGTCCAGACAGCGGAATCGTTGTTTGAGCACGCCGATTGTGCGCTCAATAATGTTCCTCGTTGCTTGTTGGCTTTCCTGGTACCGCAGCTCAGCAGGGGTGTTTGGCGCACGGAGCGGTGTCATCAGCCAGGTGCTCAATGCGTACCCCTTGTCCCCCAGAAGCCAACCGACTGGCTGATGCGGTGCCTCGAAAATTTCTGCCACAGTACTCTGGCGCAGGATGAAAGCATCGTGGCAGCTGCCCGGATAGTGGGCATTGACAGCGAGAATCACCTGTCTGTGGTCACAGACCAACTGCACATTCAAGGAATGGAACCCTTTTCTGTTCCGGAACTCCTCTGCATTCTCTCGCGGAGCACGCAAAGCCACATGCGTGCAGTCAATGGCGCCCTGCACCATGGGGAAGCCCGCTACCCTCGCAAAGCCCATAGCACGGTCATGCTGCTTGTCTGGGGTCATAGGGAAGGAGATGAAGTCTCGTCTCCTTGTGAAGAGGGCATTGGTGACCTGCCGGATGCAGCGATGCACCGCAAACTGGGAGATATTGGCGAGGTCCCCAACAGCAGCTTGGAATGAGCCAGTGGCGTAGAAGTTCAAGGCCACTGTGACCTTCACTGCCACCGACAGAGACGTCCTGGACCTCAGCTGAGGCTGCAGATCTGGCTGCAGCAGGTGGCAGAGCTCAGTGACCACCTCCTTGCTGAATCGCAGCCTTCGCAAACACAGCTCCTCGGACATGTGGATGTAGGAGAGCTGTTCACGATATACCCTGGGAGGGTAAGCTCTCCTGTACATGCGCCTGATGGGCCTCCTCCGTCTGGCCATCATTGCCACTCTCTGTCTGCGTCTCACTCTGCTCCGATTGAGCTGGAGCAGGACGACGCCCCCAATCATTGCAGCCCCCATCTTCTCTTTGCCAGAAAAGTAATGAGGTACAGCAACGAAAGTAGCAGCAAAGTTAGGATGAACTAGGCAAAACTACCTCACAAAGCGTTGAGTCAATGTAGAAGTCTCTCTCTCTCTCTCTCCGAATCTCTCTCTCTCTCTCAGAACGAGTGGTGCATAAATGTCGACCACAGAAAAAGACAGGAAGAGGCCCCCTTTAAATAGCGCCCCCCCCAGCCCCAGACCGATTGATAACGTTCCAGTCTTCCGGTCGTTGGAAGCGCCAGGCGGTAAGGCAGGGGGCGCCACTCAATTTCCGCTCCGGGGCGCCCCAACGGCGTTGCACCACGGACTGACGTCACAATCTGCGCGCGCAGGTGGTCGCAGCGGTAAGTTTTAGCGCCGCCGCACAATCTCAAGTTAAGTTCTCGAGCGGCGCAAACAGCGCCGCGCCCGGGCGTTAGCGCCTTAACGCCCCATTAGCGCCCATTTAAGGCGCTAACGGGAGGCGCAACCAACTGAATTTTTACCCCATAGAGTCATAACGGCACAGAAGGAGACCATTCGGCCCATCGAGTCCATGCCGGCTCCCTGTAGAGCAATCCAGTCAGTCCCATTCCCCCGCTCTATCCCTGTAGCCCTACAAGTTTATTTCCCTCAAGTGCCCATCCAGTCTCCCCTTGAAAACATTGAGTGTCTCCGTTTCCACCACTTCCGTCGGCAGCGAGTTCCAGGTCCTCACCACTCGCTGCGTAAAAAAGTTTTTCCTCACATCCCCCCCCCCCCCCCGTATCTCTTGCCCAAAACCTTAAATCTGTGTCCCCTAGTCCTTGTACCAGCCTTTCCCCGTCTAGCCTTTCCAAACCCGTCATAATCTTGTACACCTCTATCAAATCACCCCTCAACCTCCTTTGCTCTAATGAAAACAAATCCAACCTGTCCTTGTAGCTAAGATCCCCCATCCCCGGAACCATTCTGGTAAATCTCCTCTGCACCCTCTCAAGGACCTTCACATCCTTCCTAAAGTGTGGTGACCAGAACTGGACGCAATACACCAGTTGTGGCCTAACCAGCGCTTTTTAAAGGTTCAACATAACTTCTCTACTTTTGTACACAATACCTCTATTTATGAAGCCCAAGATCCCATATGCTTTGTTAACCACTCTCTCAATATGTCCTGCCACCTTCAGGGACCTATGCACATTAACTCCGAGGTCCCTGTGTCCCTGCACACTCTTTAAAACTGTGCCATTAAGTGTATATTGCCTCTCCTGTTCCTTCTGCCAAAATGCATCACCTCACACTTCTTACATGATTGAGTTATATAACTTGACTGACAATTTTTCACACACTTTCTCGTTCTTTGCAGGAAGTAATTTGGTTAGATCAAAGCTGCCTTCAGCAGTCTGCATTCAACAACAACAACAACTTGCATTTATGTAGCGCCTTTAATGTAGTAAAACGTCCCAAGGCGCTTCACAGGAGCGTTATCAAACAGAATTTGACACCGAGCCTAAGGAGATATTGGTTTTAAGGAGCGTCTTAAAGGAGGAAAGAGAGGTAGAGAGGCGGAGAGGTTTAGGGAGGGAGCGAGCTTAGGGCCTTGGCAGCTGAGGTCACCTCAATGGTGGAGCGATTAAAATGGGGGATGCCAGAATTGGAGGAGCGCAGATATCTCGGAGTGTTGTAGGGCTGGAGGAGGTTACAGAGATAGGGAGGGTTGTAGGGCCGGAGGAGATTACAGAGATAGGGAGGACTGTAGGGCTGGAGGAGATTACAGAGATAGGGAGGGTTGTAGGGGCTGGAGGAGGTTACAGAGATAGGGAGGGTTGTAGGGCTGGAGGAGATTACAGAGATAGGGAGGGTTGTAGGGCTGGAGGAGATTACAGAGATAGGGAGGGTTGTAGGGCTGGAGGAGATTACAGAGATACGGAGGGTTGTAGGGCCGGAGGAGATTACAGAGATAGGGAGGGTTGTAGGGCCGGAGGAGATTACAGAGATAGGGAGGGTTGCAGGGGCTGGGGGAGGTTACAGAGATAGGGAGGGTTGTAGGGCTGGAGGAGATTACAGAGATAGGGAGGGTTGTAGGGCTGGAGGAGATTACAGAGATAGGGAGGGTTGTAGGGCCGGAGGAGATTACAGAGATAGGGAGGGTTGTAGGGGCTGGGGGAGGTTACAGAGATAGGGAGGGGCGAGGTGTGTATAAGAGCTACATAATCAGCACCACCTAATGCACATGATCCAGGAGAATTTCTGACTGACTTTGTTGGACTGCATCTAAATTGTGCAGTGCACCAAATGTGTGTTTGCAGGGCTCTGACTAGGGGCTTTTACATGGACACAACTATAAAGCAGTAGGGGTTTAAAATTTTCCACGGAAGATCAGTAGGAATCCCAGAGAAATTGCAGGAGATTGGGGAACACCTGTGGAAATTTTGCCAAAGGATATATTTAAAACCTAATGTGGGACACATACATGGGTAACGAGTTTATATGCAAAATGTGTATTCCCTATAATAACGATTTCCTTTGAAGGAGCTCTCTCTTCATGAAAGAGCGGAAACCATTTTTGTTGAAGTTCGAACCCCATGAGATTTATCCATTGTAATGGTATCACAGATATATACATACAGACGTACATCAGTGCACAGTATTTGCAAACACTTTTGTGACGACAGTGCCCCTTTAACTAGTGCCCTGTAACCACTTCCTTAATAATGATTCCAGCATTTTCCCAATGACTGATGTCAGGCTAACTGGCCTCTAGTTCTCTGTTTATGCTCTCCCTCCTTTCTTTAATAGCGGTGTTACATTTGCTACCTTCCAATCCACTGGGACTGTTCCAGAATCTGTGGAATTTTTGAAGATCACAACCAATGCATCCACTATCTCTGCAGCCACCTCTTTTAGAACACTAGGATGTATGTGGTCAAGCCCAGGGGATTTGTCGGCCTTAGTCCCATTAATTTCTCCAGTACTTTTTCTTTACTAATATTAATTACTTTAAGTTCCTCATTCTCACTATTTCTGGTATATTTATTGTGTCTTCTACTGTGAAGACAGATACAACGGGCTGAATTTTGCTGCCGTTCAGAGGGTGGGTTTGGAGGCGGGTCCGCTGTCAAAATCAAAAAGATTGACAGCGGGCCGGTATCCCGCTCTGAACCCGCCTCCTTGTGAGTTTCCCTAGTGTCGGCTCTGCCTGTGCGTTGCAGACCCAGCACTAAGCGGTGGGTCAAGCAATTCTGATAGTTAACAGGGTAGTTAAGGCAATTGAATCAACATTTTAGCAGGTTCGAAGTATTTTCCCAAGTTTTCCTCGAGGTTCCTGTCACTCGGGGATCACGCCAGGTAAGTATGTCGGGTTCTGAACAACTCTCCATTTGTTTCATTAGGTCACAGCTGCGAAGGTGGTATAAAAGCCACCATTTTACAGCTGGTCACTTTCCAATCTCAGAAGCTTCAGCCTTCAGTATTTGGAACCCATTTTTGAGCTTTATGCACTTTTGAAGTGTTTGGAGTAATCTCTCTATCCTCTGTCACCTCCTTGGAACAACCCATCTGAACATTGACAGATTACTTCTGTCATCTCAACCTCACCTGCCATCTATTCCATTAGCATCGGTGCCCTTGAAAAAATCTCACCTTGGTCCTCAGAATCCCAAAACAATCAGCCCCAACACCAGAACACCGGGCACACCAGCAGCACCAACATCCACACCAACCTTCTCCGCAATCAACTGATGCTACACTGGACACAGGGAATCATCACCTGTGCACATTGCTGCCCGGGACGCCAGCGATGGCCTCACCATGTCCAGATTTATTTCGCTTGACGCTGTACACCCTGGCTGCCACATGATGCACCAGGTTGGCACCACCCCACACCAACACCATAAAGCATCCCTACAATGTCCAAGCCAATCCTTTCACACTCATCACCATTGGTGGGGTGGGGGAGGGGGACATTATGTCTCACCATTCACTGCAACTCACTAAGACACTTCCAAAGGTGCACACAAATCTGTCCAAGAACGCAAAGTGTTGAAAATAAAGATTTCAATGTTTACCAGAAACTTCACATGAACATTGGCGAAAACACCCAAGTGCCTACCCTTGTGTGCTGTTAGTTGGTATGCTTGGATGAAGGTGAGCGTGAGGGGTGGCTAGTGAGATGCGGAAGTGATAATGTAGATAGAGAGGGATGGGTGGAGGTGCAAGATAAGTTGGTGTGAGTAAGGATGTGCAGGAGTAGGGTAGGGAAGGCAGAGTGATGGGAATGTGATGAGGGGTACAGCAGGATGAGGTTGAGTGTGGCTTTGCAGTAACGTTTCGTGATCTACTGAGATCATCGAAAGGTTTGCACCACTGCAGCCAGGTCCTCCTGACAACATCCCTGCTTGTGCCCTCCTGTGCAATATGCAACCAGGCTGCGTTGATGTCCTGGGGAGGTGTCTTCGCCCATTGGAAGGGAAGAGAACCTCCCTGCGTGTTGTGACTCCCTCCATAAACGTATGGAGGGAGTCATGGGAGAGCCTGGGTGTGGCCGTGCAATTTTGTGCAGTGCTTGTCAGTGTTTGCAGCACCTCAATGCTGTAGAACACTGACAGCACAACTGTCAAAATCAATTTGGACATGGCCCCTTTAAGGAAACCAGCTGATGACGCATCATCAAATGACATCATTTGACCCGCTTCCTATTAATTGGCCGGAAACCTCGCAGGGCGGGCTTAACAAGCCCCATCATCGGAATATCTTCTCGGAGGCCAGGATCAACACAGATGCGAGGTCTCCACCACCACCGACATCGCCCGCCCTGGACCCACCAAGGTTAGAAAAATCTAACCTAACATCTCTGCCATTTCCTTATTCCCCATTATAATTTCTCCTGTTTCAATCTCTAAGGCAGCGTTTCCCAACCTGTGGTCCGCGAGGGTACTGCAGATGGTCCGTGAAAAAAAATATATAAGTTTGACTCCTGTCAGCCATAGGCTGTTAAAAAAAATTTAAACGTCTGGTGGTCCGCAGAAGCAATTTTTAAACGGCTGGTGGTCCACATGAAGGAAAAGGTTGGGAACCGCTGCTCTAAGGGACTCACATTTACTTCCGCTACTCTCTTCCTTTTTACATACTTGTAGAAGCTCTTACAATCTGATTTTATATTTCTTGCTAGTTTACTCTCATTCTATTTTCTCCCTGTTCATCATTTTTTTTGGACATCCTTTGCTGTTTTCTAAAACACTCCCAATCCACAAGCTTACTACTCTTTTTGACAACATTATAAGCCTCTTCTTTTAATCTAATGCTATCCTTAACTTCTTTAGTTAGCCACGGTTGGATCACTTTTCCTTTGGAGTTTTTATTTCTCAATGGAATGTATATTCGTTCAGAATAATAAAATATTTCTTTAAATGTTTGCCATTGCTTATCTACCATCCGTCCCTTTAAATCTAATTTCCCAATCTACCTTAACAAACTCGCCGCTCATACCTATGTAATTGGCTTTATTTAAGTTTAATCATCTAGTTTCGGACTTAAGTACGTCACTTTTCCCCAAATGATCCCTTACTATGAGATTACTAATTAACCCTGTCTCATTACATAATATAAGATCTAAAATAGCCTCTTTCCTGCTTGGTCCACAATGTATTGTTCTGGTAAACTGTCTCGAATGCATTCCATGAACTCATCCTCCAAACTACTTTTGCCAATTTGATTTGTCCAGTCTATATGAAGATTAAAGTCCCCCTCGATTATAGCATTACCCTTGTTACAAGCTCCTCTTATTTCTTGATGAATACTCTGTACAACAGTATAGCTACTGTTAGGGTGCCTATAAACTACTCCTGCCAGTGTTTTCTGTCCCTTGTTATTTCTTATCTCCACCCATACTAATTCTACTTCCTGCTCTTCCAAGCCAAGATCATTCCTCACTACAGTCCTTATTATCAGAGCTACCCCCACCCCCCTTTTCCATTTTTTCTGTCTTTTTGAAATGTCAAGTACTCAGGAATATTTAGTTCCCAACCTTGGTCACCTTGTAAGCACATCTCTGAAATGGTTATTAGATAAAACCCATTTATCTCTATTTGTGCCATTAATTCATCTATCTTGCTATGAATGCTTTGTGCATTCAGATATAGTGCCTTTAATTTTAACTTTTTAACATTCTTCCTCGATTTGACCTTATTCACAGATGTACAATTACTGTTAAACTCATTGTTCCTTCCTGTCACACTCTGCTTATCTTTACCCAAATCACTGCACTGCTCTATGGCCTTAACCTTTCTCTTTAAATTTATAAATTTCCCCTCACCTGAACCCTCCCCCACCCCCTTTTTATTTTAAAGCCCTATCTACAGCCCCAGTTATTCGATTCACCAGGATACTGGTCCCAGCCTTGTTTAAGTGGAGCCCGTCCCAACGGAACAGCTCCCTCTTTGCCCAGTACTTGTGCCAGTGCCCCATGAATCGAAACCCCTTCCTCCCACACCACTCTTTGAGTCACGCATTCAACTCTCTGATCTGTCTGACACTATGTCAATGTGCGCGTGGCTCAGGTAGTAATCTAGAGATTATTACCTTTGAGGTTTTGCTTATTAATTTCTTGCAGTATAGTTTCCACCAGGACTCTATACTGTGACTGTGCTGTGCACACATGCAAAGCATTATTCTTAGCTACTAGGCTAGTCATGGCAATTAAAGCTGGATTCTTTTCCTTCTCATTTGTTCTGAATTGTGCTAGATTATGTTTGCTGTTGGGGGCCAGCTAGTGAAGAGTTTTTGCACTGAGGGGGAAATTTTAATTCCTCCCACTTGATAGAAACCGGGTTGGGGGAGGGGGGGGTTGTGGGGGGCGGGCGGAGAGGATACAGTTAAAATGGAGCAGGTGAATTACCCACTCTGTTGAAATTTTAAAATTCCTAATTTTTCAGGCGTATGAGGCACCTGCCTCAGTCTTACATTTGTGCAAATTGGGGTCCTATTACATCAATCTTAACCAGGAAGCCACCCTGACAGTGAGAACCTTTTTTTTCTAATGTGGAGGTGTGTGTCTGTATTGGCATTGCAATTAATGAATAGCCCCTCCGCACCCACACACACATCTATATACACCCATCATAACTTACCAGCACTCTCTTACTTTGATGTACAACCTCACTGGGTCACCGTACAGCTTGTAATGCAATTCTATAACTTACGGCCTTTCAAAACCATTTGAACCAGATCAAACATAGCATTTAAACTTCACACTGATGTAGGTAAAATGAGATCAGCAAGGGCAAGCAGCAGCGTTCTAAGAAAATGTGGAATTAACCCTCATACCTTGAGCATAGCCAGATATAGATCAGGATGAAAAGATTAATAAATAGAATTTCGCAATTACAACAACAATTTACATTTATATAGCGTCTTTAACGTAGCAAAATGTCCCAGGGCGTTTCACAGGAGCGTTATCGAAAACAAAATTTGACATCGAGCCACATAAGGAGATCTTACAGCAGATGTCCCAAAGCTTGGTCAAAGAGGTAGGTATTAAGGAGGAAAAAAGTAAAGAGGCGGAGAGGTCGAGGGAAGGAATTCCAGAGCCTCCCGCTCAAACATCCCCACCCCCTTGCTTTAGACACCTCTCACCACTAACCCTCTGTTACTTCCACACCTGCTTCATATCCCACTCAATGCCTTTTTCCCACACCAGGAAACACATCCACAACTAGCGCCCAGGCCCACCCAAATCTGAGCCTGCGAGGATGCTGCAGCAGCGGAGTGTCGATCTCCCCAAGTTAGCAATCAGACACGAGCACAGCAGCAAAGCCCAGCCTTAAAATGGCCACCATGAGGGAGACTGGCCACTGATCAGAATAACAGATAACACGAGCGGGCATGGGTTGAACCTCTAGACATACGATCCTGTGTATCTGTCTCTGAAACGTTTCAACCCTGCGTCCATTAAAACAAATTGGTGACTGCAGTTATTTGTAGGATATGATTCACTGTGACATCAGACCTTTTGTCGCTGGCACAGGCCCACCCAAATTTCTGTTCCTCGCTACGCCTCTGCCTCGCACCCAAGGTGCTACATGATTGTTTCCCTCCGTCAGTAATTCTGCTTTTTCCATCCACTGCTTCTCAGTCCCCCTCCCCACCTCCGCAACCCATCTCTTTCTCCGTAGCTGTATGACTGTTTCTATTTCCCCCACCACCACCACAGTAGGTGTGCTGTTCCTCTCTCTTGGCCTGGCAGTTGCTGTTTTGCCAGATCTACCTAACATCACTGCAGGCAGCCAACAGGAGAGTGGTGAGAGTCTGTCAGGCTGGCACCTGAAGGTCTGCCTCATTCTGACAGCTCAACTGGAAACAGGCTCAGTAACACTGGTAAAACAAGCAAATTATTGCTGACCAGACCACGACCAAATGGATGCCAGGGCCTGCCCGGGACATTAGTTCAACTTTCTGTCGCACGTCAGCTTTGTGTGGCAAATAGGATCATCCCTGGAGAAGAGGATTAGATTTCAGCACCCTTTTCAGCAAAAGTTAGATGAATTTATTCTGTTTCCCAAAGAGAAAGGCTAAATAAATTATCTTTAGTGTGATTTTATCTTAAGGTATCATGTTTAAGATATCCTGTAATTTTTCTAATGGATTTTGAGAAAGTTGTTGCTAGGGCCTTTAATTTTATTTTCCTAAAAATAGGACCTACAAGTATATGTACACACCATGTACAATGCTACAAATACATATATGCACCATATATAATGATAAACATTTATGTATATAACATTGCAAGTATATGTATACACCATATAATGTTACATATATGTACACCCCACATATAATGTTACAAGTATATGCATGCACCATGTACAGTGTTTCAAGAATAGGTATATACGTACCATGCATAATATTACAAGAATGTACATGCACCATGTATACTGCTACAAGTATATGCATGAACCATATACAATGTCACAAATACAAGTACACACTATAGATAATGCTATACATTTATCCATATACCATGTAAATAGTACAAGTATATGCATGCACCACATATAATGCTCCAAGTATATGTATGCAACATATATATAACCTGGCCCTGTATAACCCAGTGGTGCTGATTTCAGTGTGTGGGGTCATGGTGCTTTTCAATATCCACTGATTTATTTAGTGGACCTGAACATGGATCCATTGGGTAACTCTAACAATGCAGGGCTTTGTTATTTAATTTTTCGGAATAAGAACATAAGAAATAGGAGCAGGAATAGGCCACTTGGCCCCTCGAGCCTGCTCCGTCATTCTATAAGATCACGGCTGATCTTGGGCTCAAAGCCACTTCCCGCCCGCTCCCCACAACCCTTCACTCCCTTATCTTGCAAAAATCTGTCTATCTCCACCTTAAATGTATTTAATGACCCAGCCTCCACAGCTCTCAGGGACAGAGAATTCCACAGATTTATGACCCTCTGAGAGAAGAAATTCCTCCTCATCTCAGTTCTAAAAGGGCGACCCTTTATTCTGAAACTATGCCCCCGAGTTCTAGATTTCCCCACGAGGGGAAACATCCTCTCTGCATCTACCTTGTCGAGCCCCCTCAGCATCTTATATGTTTCAATAAGACCACCTCTCATTCTTCCAAATTCCAATGAGTATAGGCCCAACCTGTTCAACCTTTCCTCATAAGTCAACCCCCTCATCTCTGGAATTAACCTAGTGAATCGTCTCTGAACTGCCTCCAATGCAAGTATATCCTTCCTTAAATATGGAGACCAAAACTGTACGCAGTACTCAAGGTGTGGTCTCACCAATACCCTGTACAGTTGTAGCAGGACTTCCCTGCTTTTATACTCCAACCCCCTTGAAATAAAGGCCAACATTCCATTTGCCTTTTTGATTACTTGCTGTACCTGCATGCTAACTTTTTGTGTTTCATGCACAAGGACCCCCAGGTCCCTCTGAACTGTAGCATTTTGTAATCTCTCTCCATTTAAATAATAATTAGCTTTTTTATTTTTCCTGCCAAAGTGTATAACCTCGCACTTTCCCACATTATACTCCATCTGCCAAATGTTTGCCCACTCACTTAGCCTGTCTATATCCCTTTGCAGGTTCTTTGAGTCCTCTGCACAACTTGCTTTCCCACCCATCTTTGTATCATCCACAAACTTGGCTACATTACACTCGGTCCCTTCATCCAAGTCATTAATGTAGATTGTAAATAGTTGAGGCCCCAGCACTGATCCCTGTGGCACCCCACTAGTTTGCCAACCAGAAAATGACCCATTTATCCCGACTCTCTGCTTTCTGTTAGTTAGCCAATTCTCTATCCATGCTAATATATTACCCCCAACTCCGTGAGCTCTTATCTTATGCAGTAACCTTTTATGTGGCACCTTATCGAATGCCTTCTGGAAATCCAAATACACCACATCCACTGGCTCACCTTTGTCCACCCTGCTCGTTACATCCTCAAAGAACTCCAGCAAATTTGTTAAACATGATTTCCCTTTCATAAAACTATGCTGACTCTGCTTGACTGCATTATGATTTTCCAAATGCCATGCTACTGCTTCCTTAATGAAGGACTCCAGCATTTTCCCAATGACAGATGTTAGGCTAACTGGTCTATAGTTTCCTGCTTTCTGTCTCCCTCCTTTCTTAAATAGGGGTGTTACATTTGTGGGTTTCCAATCCGCTGAGAACTCTCCAGAGTCCAGGGAATTTTGGTATATTGCAACCAATGCATCCACTATCTCTGCAGCCACTTCTTTTAAGACCCTGGGATGCAGGCCATCTGGTCCAGGGGACTTGTCGTCTTTTAGTCCCATTATTTTACCAAGTACTATTTCCTTAGTGATAGTGATTGTCTTTAGTTCCCCCCTCCCTGTGGCCCCTTGATTATCCATTATTGGGATGTTGTTAGTGTCTTCTACCGTGAAGACAGATACAAAATATTTGTTCAGAGTCTCTGCCATTTCCCCGTTCCCCATGATTAATTCCCCAGTCTCATCCTCTAAGGGACCAACATTTACTTTAGCTACTCTCTTCCTTTTTATATACCTGTAGAAGCTCTTACTATCTGTTTTAATATTTCTTGCCAGTTTACTCTCATAATTCATCTTCTCTCTATATTATTTTTTTAGTCATCCTTTGCTGGTTTTTAAAAATTTCCCAATCCTCTGGTCTCCCACCAATCTTGGCAACATTGTATGCCTTCGTTTTCAATTTGATACCATCCTTTACTTTCTTAGTTAGCCACGGATGGTGCTCCCTTCTCTTAAAATCTTTCTTTCTCACGGGAATATATTTTTGTTGAGTTATGAAATATCTCCTTAAATGTCCACCACTGCATTTCAACTGGGGGATATGGTCCCCTCATGGAGCAAAAGTAGTTTGGGGGAGTCTGACGATAATGAGATTTGTTTGAGGCCGATGCTCCTATTGTCTATCCCTTGGTATGTAATGAGAATCAGCCTCTTTTCAGTTTGGATGTTTCCTGGAGCCCTATTCACTGGGTAGCTCCACCTTTGTCAGTTGTTAATTGTTTCTGATTACAACTCCTGCCCCCCACAGATGTGAATTATCTGAAGTTTTAAATAAACCCACACAGAATGTCAGAAGGGCCAATCATCCCACCAAGGGGCAGAAAATGGTTGCCTTCTCCTGATAAGAAAAGCCCAAATTGCTTTTTCTTGGAAGAGACTCACTTCTGCACAAGAAGCCAATAAAGATTATTCCAGGCGGCGCTGGGTTGCTCCGAAAAGGACAGAAGTTGTGAATTGAGACCACAAAGTAAATACAGTTCAGGCCTGAGACACAGGCAGCTAAATCAGAGGGCTGCTTCATTCTGATTCATTTAACAGTAACCTGTATATTCTTGCTTTAGGATTCATCTTTAATCTTTTCTAAATGCAGCTTTTGGGTGACTGTTGAGTGCCATGAGTGAACTGAACCCCAGTGTCACAATCCAATTCCCACTGGATTGAAAAGACGGTCCTCGATTTTAATCCCCCGATGGACGGGAGAGGGTCGGGATCTGCTCCAGTAACAGATCTCCCCCCTGCCAATGAATCCATCGAGTGCAGTACCTTCCCCTGGAAATAACCACTACCAGTTAAGGAAATAAAGCCACTCCCAGAAATAAATTCACCCTAATCCCAGGCCCATCTTTATCCCTAACCCCAAGTCTAATCCTTAACCCAAGCATAGCCCTCAACCAAGCTATAGCCCCCAGCCCAAACCCTAACCCCCAGCCCAAACCCTAACCCACAGCCCAAACCCTAACCCACAGCACAAACCCTAACCCTAACCCTAACCCACAGCCCAAACCCTAACCCACAGCCCAAACCCTAACCCACAGCCCAAACCCTAACCCACAGCCCAAACCCTAACCCACAGCCCAAACCCTAACCCGCAGCCCAAACCCTAACCCACAGCCCAAACCCTAACCCACAGCCCAAACCCTAACCCAGAGTCCAAACCCTAATCCACAGCCCAAACCCTAACCCACAGCCCAAACCCTAACCCACAGCCCAAACCCTAACCCAGAGTCCAAACCCTAATCCACAGCCCAAACCCTAACCCCCAGCCCAAACCCTAACCCGCAGCCCAAACCCACAGCCCAAACCCTAACCCGCAGCCCAAACCCACAGCCCAAACCCTAACCCTAACCCAAACCCTAACCCACAGCCCAAACCCTAATCCACAGCCCAAACCCTAACCCCCAGCCCAAACCCTAACCCGCAGCCCAAACCCTAATCCACAGCCCAAACCCTAACCCACAGCCCAAACCCTAATCCACAGCCCAAAATCTAACCCCCAGCCCAAACCCTAACCCACAGCCCAAACCCTAACCCTAACCCAAACCCTAACCCACAGCCCAAACCCTAACCCCCAGCCCAAACCCTAACCCACAGCCCAAACCCCAACCCAGAGTCCAAACCCCAACCCAGAGTCCAAACCCTAACCCACAGCCCAAACCCTAACCCACAGCCCAAACCCTAACCCACAGCCCAAACCCTAACCCACAGCCCAAACCCTAGCCCACAGCCCAAACCCTAACCCACAGCCCAAACCCCAACCCAGAGTCCAAACCCTAACCCACAGCCCAAACCCTAACCCAGAGTCCAAACCCTAACCCACAGCCCAAACCCTAACCCACAGCCCAAACCCCAACCCAGAGTCCAAACCTCAGACCTACCTAACCCTCAGCCCAAACCCCACCCACAGCCCAAACCCCAACCCAGAGTCCAAACCCCAACCCAGAGTCCAAACCCCAACCCAGAGTCCAAACCCCAACCCAGAGTCCAAACCCTAACCCACAGCCCAAACCCACAGCCCAAACCCTAACCCACAGCCCAAACCCTAACCCACAGCCCAAATCCTAACCCACAGCCCAAACCCTAACCCCAGCCCAAACCCTAACCCACAGCCCAAACCCTAACCCTCAGCTCAAGCCATAAACCCCATCTTAAAAAAGACAAAGTCCCCCCAATCTTAATTCAGGAAGATTTTATTCGGAGGGCGGATTACGAGGCTGGCGGGAACATAGGCTAAATGGGAGGGACAGGCAATGATATATGAGATAAGCTTGAATCAGTTAAAGTTAAGAGGGCTGGTAATTCTTGATCCAGCCACTGTATTTGTACAAGTAACCCTAAAAAATACCTTCCTGCCGTGACGAGCGATTAAAGAATATCTTTTTTAACTAAAGCTATGACCTTGTCAAGTTTAACATGCTTGTACTACTTTCCTAGCTTTATGCCTGTGTTAAACTCTTTAAAATAAGTGGAATAATTCCTGCTTAAAAGGGCACAAAAGAATGTAGTACAAGCACATTAAGTGTTTGTAAGTGAACTTGTACTTTCTCAGCTTCACAATGGTGAGTGTCAAGCTGCAATTAGATACCACAATATGCTGACCAAATCCTCAGACAGTTGCCTACCCCACTGTCCACTAGACTACTCTAAAGGGGTCATTTTAACTGGGAGTGGGATTCAGACTGACAACCGGGGTGCAGGCGACCGCCAAATGTGCGCAATGTCGTCACCAGCCTTTTTAACTACCGGACCCCTCATCAGCTGTCCGCCCAAAAAGGGCACATCGTGGCGGCCGGCCAGTGGGAAAGGAAGTTCAGGCGACAGGAGATCGCCAGCCAGCACCAAAGGAGGACTCGCCTACAAAAAGGTAGATCACTGGGGGGAGGTTTCGGGTCTTGTTGGAGATAAGAGGGGAAAGCCTGGAGTTGGGGGAGTCCTGAACTTTCCTTGTAAGGCCCAGAGGAGCACTCCTGCGCCTCCTGGTCCCACAAGAAAAGTTAAAAAATACTTAATTGAACGGCCTATTCTGGTCCTAGGTTCTCTTCCTGCCCTGCTCAGGCCAAAGTTAAAATTGCAGTCATGTCCCAATGACATCATCAGACCCTGATCTGAAGGACCCCGATGGCCTTGAGGGGACCTTTGACGCCTGCTCATAAAAGCAGGTTAAAATCAGGATCAGTGTGAAGCAAGTGGTAAGTGAGCGGATCAGTCACCCGGGACATTTTAACTGCTGGTTTCCGCCAGCCAGGTAGGATTAAAATCATCCCCACAGTGTCAGTAAACTTACCTGCACAAGTCGAGGGATGGACTGGAAACTGAAGAGCCAAACACTGATCTCGTGAAAACCAACAACCAATGAAAAAACAACTTTGGGAATCTCACTAGAAAATAATGAAGCTCTACTCTAAGTACCCAGTGAGAGAATAACTGGAACACTGTCCTGGCCTACTTTGAAGTATTTTAGTCTTAAGTTTTAGCTTGGTATGTTCTTCCCTAATTGTCATGGTACATAAGAGGTTAAAAAATCAGCTTCACCCACAGAAATCATTTAACTTGATACATTGGTTGCAGCAATTAGTCAGGTTGTGGTTAGCCAGTTGCCTGAGGAAGGATCCGAGTATTTCAATTCAAATACAAACATATTGTGATTTGTTGAAATAAATGTTTGATTGGCAGCTCTCAACAGACAGTTATTCCCCTGGGTCATAGTCACCATTTTGAAAATGTTTCTCAGTCTGTCTTTATCAAATTCATGAGTGCATCTGGAACCTTCAAAGAGATATAGTTAGGCCAGTCAGCTTTCATGGATGATGGCGAAAAGAAAATGATCACTACAAAGGAAAGTAGCTTATATCCTAGTTTAGCAAAATTTGCAAACTATTGTTTTCTACTATACAAGGAGCTAGTTAAGCATAGCAATGACTGTGTGTTACTGCATCTATTCACTTGTTCCATTATTGTTTAATCTATTTATTTGGCAGTTAAAGTCTAGTTTAATGTTATTCTGCCACCTTCTGAAGACAAGGAGGACCCGTGAAGGCGAAGTATGAGCCAGCAGCAGACATAATCTGAAAAGGGCTCTCTGTTCATTCCCTGGGCATGCTACAATACCAGGGCCAAGGGAAAACACTCTGGGGCATGGGTGGAGGTAGGGTTCTCCTATAAGAATAATCTGCAACACAGAAGACAAAAATATAAGGAGTGCGTGGGTATGTATAGAATTATATGCATAGACTTTGGTGTACAGAGAATTTACAAAGAGTTTGTTTTGCAGTGATTTTGGTTTAAATAGAGTTTACATGGAGCTTGGTATACAGATAATTTGGTATATAAGGAGCTTGATATACTCGAATTTGGTATAGATTGTGTTTGGTATACAGAGCCTATCTCCCTAAACTGTCACCTGTAGCTTTTTATTTAATCGAGCACAAACCAGAGTCTGAAAGCCCTCACTGTAATAATAGATATAATTTGTGCAAAAGGAGATAAAGGCATCGTAAATCGGGTCAGTCAGTCTGTGCCAAAACCGTAAATAAGAAAAGTGTTTTTGTCAGGTCCTTTTCTTTTAAAGCCGTGTTAAATGGAACTGAGCGCGTTCCTTAGCAGGCTGGTGATCCCTGTCCTCAGACGACCGCAGTGCCTAGAAGTGCGTCTTAATGATGCACTCGCTGCTGGCCTACAAAATGAACTGCTGCCCATTATTGCAGCAAAATTGTATTGGCTCCATTTGGAATCAATTAAGTAAGGCTGCGTGTTTGATCAAACCTGTTGGGGGGTTCCAGTAAGCCTGACTTAAAGGAGCACGAGTACAAACTAAATTAACTTATAGGCTAAAATACTAAAAGGGGTGTCTCCGTATGTTATGAGGTACCCCGCAGAGCAGAGTTTTTCACATTCAGACGTGCTTTCAATTTTATGACAATCAAACATTGTCCATAAAAAGGACAAATAGTCATCTTGGTCAAAACAGAAAGCACACTAGTTTTGCATTCCGTGTAACCCCATGTTAAACCGACATGTTAGGCTATATATATGGCAGCATTGTTTGACAGCCAACACGCCAGCAAGTCCCAGTGCACTTAATGACATTCCGTGACGATTGACAAAAGTAACTCCAAGAGAATTTTTCTTTTAAAAAGGTTAATAAAACATAGCAAAATGACGGGAATAAAAAGTGGCTATTGAAAACAGATGTAAATTTGAACTAACTGGCAGGAGGTCACTGCAGACATATTCCCTTTGCCTATACCAAACTGTGCTGTAAATTAAAACTCTTAATTTGCCATTTTACACACTGCATGAGTCAAGCTAACTTGCTGAGCAGTCATCAGCCTCTGCTTCAAGACTGCCAATTTTAGATTAAGACTGAAATTTAAAATTGCTTACAATTCTGGCCAGAGATTCTTCTCCGATTTCACTTAGGGAGCTGTTTTTAGTTGTAAAACATTTATTGATGGTTTTAAATAATAAAGTGCAGAAATAATAAAATTAAACCAAGTGTCCGTCACCTGAAAACTGACAACACGCACTATTTTCCTACAGCTATCTTGTTTAAGTTTATTTGCTTTACCTAAATTGTGAAATGTACCAAAGCTGCACTTAGCTGATTCAATGGGCACAAATCGTGTTTTCATTTGGTCTCCTGTTAATTTCCTTGTGAATCCAGCTCATTTCACTCGTTTACCTCCAAGTCCTGAGAGACTTCAAGAAATACGTGACAATTGTGACTTCAAGCTAAGTAAAGCTACTCTTCCCTAAATTTTTGTTTGAAACCAAGATAGAAGTACAGAAACTGGAATAAGGGAATGTGAAGTCAAAGACTGTTTATTTCAGTGGAGGTTGTTTAAAGCATCACCTGCTTAACTGAATTACAATTACCTGTAGAGTATTACAGAATTGCACAAGAGGCCAGAGCATATGAGGAGGAGCTGTGGGATATGATTTATACCCACAAGTGGGCTGATCTGATAGTTCATGAGTCATAGTGGAGACTGAGTGACGAAGATTATAAATACAGCGTCCTCATCATTCATTCTGTTTATACTACACGTTAGGTATGTAATTAAAGTATTAAAAGTCAGATGTAAGTGTTAATTGTAAATGCTAACGGTGACATTTTCCACATTAATTTTAATGGATGGAAAATCAAGGGTTGAGGGTGTAAAATTTCATGACACGCACTGGGGGAACACAGAAATGGAACATTTACCAATATAAAATGCAACGTAAGCGTTCATTGTAAATATGAATGATAATGACACGCAGATCGTGGATCGACACTTATGATATCAGTGTAAAACAGTTTTGAAATTGCATGAAATACAAAACAAATCACACAGCATGGCATTGCTGCATGCGGAATAAACTATCCCTTGAACACTTTGGTGTACAGGCCTATTGTCTCAGCCACTATAAGCCTTGACAAAATCATTTTAGACTTTAGAAGTATGCAAATTCCTGATTTACCCACGTCATTTTCTGTCTTTTCTTTTGGAGCAGTTTCTTGTCAGTGAGTAAATGGAAACAACAGCAGTTTGAGGTGACTGCTCTTTACTGCGCTTTGTTGTAAGGACTCCATTTGCCACAGTTTCCACTGCCCGGCTTGGAGCAGTTCCAAAACCCAGAGAAGGACTTTTTCTGTCGAAAGCTACCAACACTTTGAAATAAATCTTTTTTTTGAGCCGTGCAATTTTGCTTAAAAGGTTGTGAGAGGATGGCCGAACTGACACTGATCGGAAGTGCGTCATAGGGCAATGTTTCCAAATAGCAACCGGTGTGTTCTAGACCATATCACACTACAGGAAACTTTCGTTTATCCGGCACCCAAATATCCGGAATTCTCGCTTAACCGGCAAAAATCATCCTCCGAAAACTCCTCTCAAATAACCGGCAATGTTGCCGAGTCGCAGTCGAGTCTCCGCGAACGCGAGTGCTCCGAAAACTCCTCTCAAATAACCGGCAATGTTGCCGATCCCGAGTCCGAGTCCGAGTCCGCGAACGCCGATTTAGTCAGTAGGGCAACTTTTCAAAAGTGGCACTACTCGGCCTCCTGGCGCTGTCGGAAGTCCGAAACACTGCAGTAGCAGGAGTTGATTCTCCCGCGCTGCCTGGAGTCTCTTTGTTAAAAATAGCCTCGGTAGATATAACTCTCCGTTATCCGGTACTTTCGATAAACCGGCACCACGCCGGTCCCGTCGATGCCGGATAAACGAAAGTTTCCTGTATTTGCTAGGTTGAACCAGTGACCTATATTACATCACTTTGTGTACTGGAAGAGAAGAGGAAGAGAATCTACAACGAAAACTAAGATGTAATAATTTGCCTTGTACTACCAAGAAGGTGAAGAGCAGCTTAAATCAAGACTTTTTGGGGTAATAGGAGCTGACCGCCTCCCACAGGCTCTTCCACTATTTGAGGAGCATCCCGGAATCGTAGCAGCTCCGAGTGAGAAAGCACTTAACCAACATATTTCTGTCCCTCACCAGAACAAGAATATTATTCATTTCTTCCAAGGAATCATTGTCTTAATTAGTCTTGAGTCTGATTTGATATTTGGTCACAGTATCATTATTTTGTTGCATATAAAAATAAAAATGCAGGATTATCCTTAATACTGAATATTAAATGCTCTAAACATTGATATGATTGACTATAAGGTCTATGTGTGGGTTATTCACTGACCTTTTTGTCAAGCTCATCATTAGTCTAACTACACTCTCTCTCTCTTTGTCTCTCTTTTTTCTCTGTACCGACAAGCTGCAAATGGAAGTCCAAAGACACCTGGGACAACAGGTCACCTGAGAGTTACAGGTAAGGTGAAGGCGGAGCACCACTGGTCTATGCAATTTAAAGGACTTGCTTTGATTGCCAGCGTCAGTGTGCATCAGCAACTGCATCCTTGAAAAATGAGGAATTAACTCCCAGAGAAGGAGGTCAATTAACACCTTTATATCGATATCTATTGAAAAGCGAACTGAGGGTTAGAAAGATAGTTAACAACACTGCTTGATTTTTTTTCAAAGGAAATTGGGGAAGGAAATTCGTGTCCCTTAAAGTGAGGGATCGACAGGTGTCGTGGGAAGAAAGTCCACGATGGAATAATCAGACATGAACTCCGGATGCAACGGGATTGATGGACCAAATGGCTTTTTCCTGCTCTGAATTTCTTATGATCAGATTTATAAATATAATCTGGATCTTTAACATGCTCTTCTTATCCTTTTATAACTTTAGGTAATCTCAACCAAATTGAACTTTTCTTGCATGCCATTGAGTCAGATGATTGTGGATTCAAGTCCAACTTCAGAGCCCTAAGCACAAAACCTAGGCTGACATCTCAGTGCAGTACTGAGAGAGTGCAGTACTGAGAGAGTGCTGCACTGTCGGAGGGGCTGCCTTTCAGATGAAATGTTAAACTGGGACCCCATCTGCCCTCTTGGGTGGATGTAAAAGATCCTATGGCATTATTCAAAGAAGAGCTGGAGAGTTCTGGCCAATATTTATTCATAAGAACATAAGAAATAGGAGCAGGAATAGGCCACTTGGCCCCTCGAGCCTGCTCCGCCATTCAATAAGATCATGGCTGATCTTGGGCTCAAAGCCACTTCCCCGCCCGCTCCCCAGAACCCTTCACTCCCTTATCTTGCAAAAATCTGTCTATCTCCACCTTAAACGTATTTAACGACCCAGCCTCCACAGCTCTCTGGGGCAGAGAATTCCACAGATTTACGACCCTCTGAGAGAAGAAATTCCTCCTCATCTCAGTTCTAAAAAGGTGACCCTTTATTCTGAAACTGTGCCCCCGCGTTCTAGATTTCCCCATGAGGGGAAACATCCTCTCTGCATCTACCCTGTCGAGCCCCCTCAGTATCTTATATGTTTCGATAAAATCACCTCTCATTCTTCTAAATTCCAATGAGTATAGGCCCAGCCTGCTCAACCTTTCCTCATAAGTCAACCCCATCATCTCTGGAATTAATCTAGTGAATCGTCTCTGAACTGCCTCCAATGCAAGTATATCCTTCCTTAAATAAAGAGACCAAAACTGTACGCAGTACTCCAGGTGTGGTCTCACCAATACCTTGTACAGTTATAGCAGGACTTCCCTGCTTTTATACTCCAACCCCCTTGAAATAAAGGCCAACATTCCATTTGCCTTTTTGATTACTTGCTGTACCTACATGCTAACTGATGTAAGAAAGCTACTAGGCACTTGGTCTAAGCGTTAAACAAAGCTTTAATCAACTGTTTTTCAACATGGAGATCTAGTTGTGTCCTTCACTAGTTCCTGTTGAGGAATGTCCTAAGCAAGCTGGGCCCATGCCTGAGTATTTATACTCTCCCTGGACAGCGCCACCAGCAGGCCGCCCAGTATTACTTCATACATGAATGACAAGATTCATGTTACTAACTTTTTGTGTTTCATGCACAAGGATCCCCAGGTCCCTCTGAACTGTAGCATTTTGTAATCTCTCTCCATTTAAATAATAGTTTGCTTTTTTTTTCCTGCCAAAGTGTATAACCTCGCACTTTCCCACATTAGACTCCATCTGCCAAATGTTTGCCCACTCACCTAACCTGTCTATATCCCTTTGCAGATTCTTTGGTCCTGCCAATTTCTGGTAGGGAGGGAATGTGACTGGATCTTCTGACCCTCCCCACATCAAGGGGGAGTTGCCAGGCTACCCAAGGAATTCTGCCCATTCCACCCTTATAAGGCTTCACTGGAACTCTCACTAGCCAAGACCTATAACAGGCAATGGTAATTGATCCCAGAGGCCATTGATTACCTTATTTTACAAGAATCCTGACTCCTGTTACAGATGACGATCTTTTTTGCTTAGTATTTCTTCAGCCCGGGAAAGCGCCTTGGGACCTTTCAGGCTGTGGGCCACCCCAAATTTCAAGGGTGAATCGTGGCGCGTGCCACTCAATCACCCTTCGAGGTGTTGGCAGCCTGCACTGACAAAGGAATCACCACATCCTAGGGTTGCCAACTCTGATTGGACGTATTCCTGGAGGTTGCATTACATGAACTCCAGCCTCCAACCACCAACCACCATGAACAGCCATTGGTTGTGCGACACGTCCATCTGCGTGGAGCACTGCCTTCACACACTAATTGGAAGCCAATTTTATGATTCATTACCTAATTGAATGATTGCTGAATGTCAAGCAGTCTTTTTACCCCACATCCAATATTTTTATAACTAATAAATGAAAGTGTTCAAAGAAAATGAATAAAAACTCAAAATTCTTTTAATGAATTGCCTCCTGGGTTGTTCACAACAGTGTCCAGGAGATTAATTCCTGGAGATTCCAGGGCAATCCTACCACATCTCCACTTTTTGGGATGAGGTCCACAGCTTTGTGTTTGGGCAAACAGGGAACTGCTTTATCATACTTGGGCTGGCAGAACTGGACCCCCAGAATCTCAGGCCCTTGGCGACCGAAGGGCTGACCTGCTCTCGTTACAGGAAGCTCTGCATTGAGTATGCTACTTCCTAAAATCTACCCTGTAAGAGAAAAGCTACAAGTGCTGGAAACCTGAAATCAAAACAGAAAGAGCTGGAAATGCATAGAATTGATCAGTGGGTCAGTAAGCGAAGGACACAGATTCAACATAATTCATAACAGATCCAGGGAGAAGATGAGGTGAATTTCTTTTTACACAGCAAGTTATGATTATCGGGAATGCACTTCCTGAAAGGGTGGTGGAAGCAGAATCAATAGTAACTTTCAAAAGGAAAGGATATATGCTTTAAAAAGAAACATTTGCAGGTTGTGGGGAGTGGGCCTAATTGGAGAGCTCTTTCAAAGAGCCGGCACTGACATGATATGATTCTATGACACCCGAGGCACTAACCTGTCTTCCTCTTTTCGGATGCTGACTGACATGTGAGCACACTTCTAGCAGCTTCTGTTTTAATGCATAGTATTTAGCTTAGCCAAAACCGCAATAGCAACAACTTGTATTTATATAGCGCCTTTAACATAGTAAAACATCCCAAGGCGCTTCAGAGGAGTGTTATCAAACAAAATTTGACACGAGCCACATAAGGAGATATTAGGACAGAAAAGAGGTAGGTTTTAAGGAGTGTCTTAAAGGGGGCAAGAGAGGCGGAGAGGCTTAGGAAGGGAATTCTAGAGCTTAGTGCCTTGGCAGCTGAAGGCATGGCCGACAATGGTGGAGCGATTAAAATCAGGATGCACAAGAGTCCAGAATGAGAGGAGCGCAGATATCTCGGAGGGCTGTAGGGCTGGAGAAGATTACAGAGATAGGGAGGGGCAAGGCCGTGGAGGGATTTGAAAACAAGGATGAGAATTTTAAAATCGAGGCGTTGCTTAACCGGGAACCAATGTGGGTCAGCGAGCACAGGGGTGATGGGTGAACAGGACTTGGTGCGAGTTAGGTACGTTCAGTATGCGGCCCATGGAACTTAGCATCTCAAAGGGGTAAACTGGCTTCACATCCTTGTTTTCAAATCCCTCCATGGCCTTGCCCCTCCCTATCTCTGTTATCTCCTCCAGCTCCACAACCCCCCGAGATATCTGTGCTCCTCTAATTCTGGCCTCTTGAGCACCCCCGATTTTAATCACTCCACCATTGGTGGCCATGCCTTCAGCTGCCAAGGCCCTTTAAACTAGCTTTAAGAGGAATATGGGTCTATTGCCTTAGTAACAACTAAAGAAATATCACATCGTTATTGGATTAATGGGCCAGCCGCTTTCTAATATTAAGAAGCCGAGCAAATGGCTGGGTGTGACCTAATTGGAATGTCACTAAGGCAGCAGAATAGCAGCCTGTAGAAAGTAAGTCATATAACCTGGGTATCCAGTGAGCAAATCGCATTATCTTTTTCTGAAAAGCAATTTATAAATATCTTCAAGAAGACAATAGTGCAATACCCAGTTGAATCCATAAGTGAGCTGTGTGGGTCTTTCTTCTGAGTGCAATAAGCTGAGTATTCCACTCTCCAAGTGTTTTCTGTTTATAATGTGGCTCTGGGGGAAAAAAATCTTATCAAAATAAAATAAATAATATAACATTTTTTACCCCCATTTTTTTCCCTCTCCTAAAGGTACTGACTCTTGCTGGAATCAGTTCCACAGGGAGCATCATCCTTCTACTGCCTTTCCAAATGGTCATTCTTCATGTCTGAGGGATGATTAAAGTGCTTTTCACTTTGGCACACTGGATCTTGAGAGAAAGCATGGCGAGTTCTCTGATTTGCACCAGCTCTTGCTCCTCCCTCCTTCCCTCCCAAGACTCCTAGATCCCAGAGCACTCTCTCTCTCTCTCCCCCTTATTCAAAATGCTCTCTTAGCCTCCTGCCCATGCCCCAGATTCTGCTGTACTCTCAATCTCTCTCCAGCCTAAGCCTCAGCTCCCATTGTGTGTTCTTACTCTCTCTCCTCCCTCTTGAGTTCTAACTCCCAAAGTTCTCTCTCTACCCCATCCCCATCTCACCCAAGTGTCCTAGATCCCACTGCACTCTCTGAATCAAAAGGTCATGGCTTGAGCACATAATCTAGGCTGGCACTTCAGTACAGTACTGAGGGACTACTGCACTGTCAGAGGTGCCATTTTTCAGATAAAAGGTTAATACTGAAGCCCCAGTCTGCCAGCTCAGGTGCATGTTAAAGATTCAATGACACTGTTCAAACAACAGTAGGGAGGTGTGCTGGCCAACATTCTTTTCTCAACCAAAAACATATTAACTGGTCATTCATTTGCTGTTTGTGAGACTAGAAGTGTCTAGACTTCAAAAAAAGTTGTCCATTGGGTCTAAAGAACTTTGGAACATCTGCGGACCTGATGTGGTGCTGTATAAATGGATGTCTCTTCTTTCTAGAGTCTGAAGCTCTCTGGATACCGAAAGACATGAATTGCATAGTTTATTTACCGTGAAGGGATTTTTAAAAAAGTTACAATTTTAAACTTAATTTTAACAACTCTTGCTCTTGTGTAACAGAATATCGAGTGTTAGAGTGGGGGGACCTGGAGTGGCAGTGATCCAGGCTCATCCTGTGGAGCCCGGAAGAGCTGACATGCCCTTCCCAGCTCCACAAAAATAAACACAGACTTACCTTTGAGCTCCTGTTCGGCTGGACCGCCAGCTCCGCCATGCCCAGTACTGTTCTAAAATGGCAAACAGGGTCCCTTCTACATCATAGGACCCTGATTTGTATTTAAAATGGGCCTACTGCCTGACTCAGGCAGGCACCCAGCAGCAGACCCGGGGGAAGATCGCAGAGGCCAACGCGATGGCAGGAACAGAATGCTGAGGGATGTGCTGTTCATCTCCAGCAACTGCTGCTGCTGCCCACACAATGAATCAGCTGTGCTTCTCAAATGTGCCAGCAGCCTTAAATTGCACAAAATGTGTTCTTTGGTAATAGTTCCTGATTTTGGGGAATATGGGAACGGTAAAGAGCACAACAGAAATTTGTCTTGATGGGGAAATGTTTTGAACCATACACAAAGCACAAGTATATGGAAATAGTGCAATGATTCTACAAAAACAGTTTAAATACTTTTCACATATTATGAGGGACTGCAGCTTTCTTAAGCTCTGTAATCAATAGTTTTCTGCTTAGACAATATTAGATGGTGATGTTAGTGTGTGGAGATATCTCACTAAAACGTGACTGATTGAGAAGGTAGAAATCCAATACTTGCTCGTCAGAGTGTGGATTGAAAATTCTGGCAAATTCTGGCAAACACTGCCGACGATTTGCCAACCTGGGGGGCAAAGAGGAATTTTCCAGATTTTTGTCCCATTTTAGCTGGCTAAAAAAAAACCTTATAAAAAGTAATAAATAAGAAAGAGAACTAACCAGCTTGAAAGACAGGCAACTACCCAAGTCTCATTAATTTGAAATTGAGCTGTAATGAGAACGAGATCGCACATGAGAGCAAATGTTCAGGGTGATGTCTGGAAGCACTTCTTCGCACAAAGGCTATTAGAAATATGGAATTCTCTTGCTCAAAAAGCTGCTGAGACTGGGGGTCAATTGAAAAATTCAAAACTGAGATTGATAGATTTTGGTTAGGTAAGGATATTATGGGTTATGGAACCAAGGTGGATAGATGGAGTTAAGCTACAGATCAGCCATGATTGAATGGCGGAACAGGCCCGAGGTGCTGAATGGCCTACTCCTGTTCCTATGTTGCTAAATGTCATGAGGGCCAGGGATAGTAAAAAATGCATCAGCAGATATTTGCTGAAGAGGATGTAGATGTCAAAAACAAAATGACAATAAATGACGTCACCGTAGTAATTATGTATCCAAATAATTCTGTTGGGAAATAATGTAGACTTTTCTATCACTGTTTTTTTTTGCTAACTCTGCACTTTCAGCTTTAATTGTGTGGGCTGGAGTGAAATAAGTATTTTTACAAGTTATTACCATATTCTGTGCGTGGCGTCAGTGCATTCGCATGTGTTCCATGCTTGCGTCTGTTATTGGCGTAGGTGTGGTGCTGAGTTTTAATGTGAGCTGTGTTGAAGTGTGTTTCTCACACCCCTTCACTGATGATGTGCTTGTGGAGCCTTTTCCCCCATGTGTGGGGGTGGGATGGGCTGCTTTTACGCCCCTGCTCCATTGTGTCAAGTCCCCTTGAGAGAGTTAGCTTTGTACAACAGCCTTGATCTCAAAGTCACAGAAGTGGACCTGACGTCAAAATGGTAGCAGATCAAAGGTACTCAGTGACCTCATTGATTACAAAGGGTCTGTCTGAAGTTTGTGGGCTTTCATTAACTATTGGATGTTTCGGTGATGGCGCACTGACTCATGGCAATATGAAAAGAATGGCTACGTCACTATCAACCAGCCTGCAGAGAACAGTAAATGTCGACACTTTCTTTCTTCCATGAGAAGGAAAATCCACATAAATAAATTTTAAAGATTTCTACACTATAACCCTTTGATTACCAGAGTGCCATTTGTTCATTCCACCTTTTAAAATTATATGCTGCTTAACTGCTATTAGGAAAGACTCTTAATGTTGGCATATTCTGTTTTCTTCTTTATGCTTTATTTCATGAACATATATATCATATAATAGATATATATAGAATCACATATAGATAGACATGTATCTGCCATTTTAATTGATATCCCTATAATTTAAATATAGATACATATTTATAGATGGATAATTTTAATATAGATACATTTATGTACCTATAATTTATATATCTGTAATGTTAATGTGGATTGTACATTTATATACCAACAATTTTAATATTGATACATCTATGTCTACATTTTTAATATAGATATGTTTATAGAAACATAGAATCTAGGAGCAGGAGTAGGCCATTCGGCCCGTCGAGCCTGCTCCACCATTCAATACAATCATGGCTGATCATCCAAATCCAGTACCCTGTCCCTGCTTTAATCCCCACAGTACACATATCCCACCCTACCCCGTAACCCCATACCTATAAATTTAATATATGAATATCTTTTAAATATATAATCTTAATATGTACATTTATGTACATGTGGGACCTGCAATACCAATGTATTAAGATATAACTGTTCATCTGAAATTATATCATGGGATATTAACGACCCAACTCTCATTCGTTTAAAATTACACCGTGGAGTTCAGCTGAAATTCCTGCTACTTTAATAGTGAAGCAGTGAAGGGATGTAAGTTTAAATCTCAGTTCAACTGACTTCTCCATCTCAGCAGCATTACTGTGGGAATCCACCAAATGAAGGCCAGGAGCCCAAGACTGTCCCCATAAGGTGCTGGGAAAATTAGAGAGGTGATCACTTCCAGGCTCCTCTTGCATGCCTCTAGCGGTGGGCTTATCGCAATATTAGTGAAGCCTGGAATCAGGTCAGTCACTCACCATCTTGGTTGCAAGTCAGCTAAGAAAATGGAACTAGAGAAACTTGGTACCCTCTGCCCCTGGAGACAAAAGAACATGTCGGATGGAATAATACAGTATAAAGCCCCACAGAGTGTTATGGTACAGCTTCACACTTATGGTTCTGTGCTTAGTGAGATTCCCTTTTTAGTTGAGTCACCCTGAGCTGCTCTTGCAAGGGGCCCAAGAGTGGCATTGGACGAGGCCAAGGAGTAAGTCAGCCAACTCATTCTGTTGGGTAGGGCATGGAAGGAGCAGAAAGAAAGGAAACATTAAATGGGATATATTTTTTATATAAAACAGCTAAACCAAGAGTAAGGGCTACATGCAGCTAAAAACGATTAATGGAATCGAGTCACAAGCAGCAATTAACAAGGGTCCTGATGTCTCTTTATCTGAGACATTTGTTTTTGCTTGTAGAGCTCAGGAAAGAAGCCACTCACTGATCCTCAAGCTGTTGTAATGAGTCACCTTACCCCAGCGTTTTTGCTGAGATTACAGAACATCATAGTAGCGTCCAAGAAAGGACCAACCCCAGAGGTAAGAACAATTCTGCTTTTAAAAACCAACCCTCTGCTTATACCAGGAGTAAGATGGGACCGTGCAGATACAAAGGCAAGTTTATTTTTTTTATTATTCGTTCATGGGATGTGGGCATCGCTGGTAAGACCAGCATTTATTGCCCATCCCTAATTGCCCTTGAGAAGGGGGTGGTGAGCTGCCTTCTTGAACCACTGCAGCCTGTGTGGTGCTGGTACTCCCACAGTGCTGCCTTTAAATAGTTTCTCAGAATTTGGGGGATTATTCAAGTTCTTCCAAAATATCCTGGATCTGGACATTTCCAGAAGATCGTGATTTCAGGTCTCACTCCAGAGATTTGAGCACATAATCCAGGCTGACAATCCAGTGCAGTACTGAGATAATGCTGCACTGTCAGAGGTGACATCCTTTGGATGAGACATTAAACTGAAGCCTCGACTGCTCTATCAAGTGGATGTAAAAGATCCCATTGCATTATTCGAAGAAAAGCCCAGGAGTTTGCCCTGTGTCCTGGCCAATATTTATCCCTCAACCAACATCTCTAAAACAGATGAACTGGCCATTATATCATTGCTATTTGTGGGACCTTGCTGTGCGCAAATTGGCTGCCACATTTCCTACATTACAACAGTGACTACACTTCAAAAGTACTTAATTGACTGTAAAGCGATTTGGGACGTCCTGGGGTCATGAAAGGCGCTAGATAAATGCAAGTCTTTCTTTTTCTTCTACAATCATAAAATCTTACAGCACAGAAGGAGGCCATTCAGCCTGTTGTGTCTGTGCCGGCTCTTTGCAAGAGCTGTCCAATTTTGTCCCACACCCCAGCTCTTTCCCCATAATCCTGCAAATTTCCTTTGGAAAGGTCCTATGGAATCTGATTCCACCCTTTCAGGTAGTGTGTTCCAGATCTTAACAAACGTCTGTGTGAAAAAAATTCTCCTCATTTCCCCTCTAGTTCTTTTGCCAATTATTTTCAATCTATGACCAGAGGAAGCAGTTTCTCCCTACTTGTTCTAACAAAACCCTCATAATTTTAACTACCTCTATTAGGTCTCCCCTTAACCTTCTCTGCTCCAAGGAGAACAATCCCACCTTCTCCAATCTCTCCAAATTACTGAAGTCCCTAATCCCTGGTATCATCCTGGTATACCTCCTCTGTACCCTCTCCAAGGCCTTGACATCCTTCCTAAAGTGTGTTGCCTATGATTATACACAATACTCCAGCTAAGGCCTAACCAGTGATTTGTAAAGGTTCAGCATGACTTCCTTGTTTCTGTATTCAATGCCCCTATTTACAAATGATGCGGAGATGCCGGTGTTGGACTGGGGTGGACAAAAGTGAGAAGTCGCACAACACCAGGTTATAGTCCAACAGTTTTATTTGAAATCACAAGCTTTCGGAGCTGCTGCTCCTTCGTCAGGTGAAGTGACCTGACGAAGGAGCAGCGCTCCGAAAGCTTGTGATTTCAAATAAAACTGTTGGACTATAACCTGGTGTTGTGCGACTTCTCCCTATTTACAAAGCCAAGTATCCCGTACACTTTCTTAACCGCCTTATCAACTTGCCCTGCCACCTTCAAAGATTTGTGATATGCATCACTATGCTGCTCTTGCACCCCCCTCAAAATAGCACCATTGAGATTATACTGCCAAGCGATGTTGTATCTCCCAAAGTGCATCACTTTACATTTATCCATATTAAATTGCATCTGCCATGTGTCTGCCCATTACAGCAGTCTGTCTATGTCCTCGTGAAGTCTGCTACTATCCTGCTCACTATTTACTATATTGCCAAGTTTTGTATCATCCGCAAACTTCAAAATTGTACTCCCATTACCCAAGTCCAGGTCCTAATACCAACCCCTGGGGGCCCCACTGCATACTTCTCTTCAGTCAGAAAAACATCCGTTCACCGTTGCTCTCTTAGTCTATCGCTTAGCCAGTTATGTACCAAAGTTATCATCGTCCCTTTAAAACCGTGGGCACGAAATTCGGTATGTTAGTGCCTCCCATTAGCGCCTGGTGGGGGTGCTAATGGGGCGCTAAGGAGTTAGCGCCCGGGCGCGGCGAATGCAGTGACACCCGCGAACTTCAGTGCCGGTTTGTGCGCAGCGCCCCGTTATCGCCCTGGATGGTAAATTGACTCTCACCCCCTGCTTTATTGCCTCGCGCCGACAACGCCAGCAAGAGGAGGCGTTGTGAACTCGGCTGGCCGCTTCGGGAGCGGTAATTAAAGGGAATGCTTTTCAGCTCGCGCAACCTTTATTATTTGCACCAGTCTGGTGCCTGCACAAAGTTTTTAATGTTTCATTGGTGCGAGATGTCCGAGCCCTCCACTTTGTGAGAGTGTTTGGGGCTGTAATGGCAGTTGCCCAGGTCACCTTGCAAAACAGAACTGACGATAACTAGCTTGTGCAGCATCATTGGCCCTCCCCTGTAAGCGAGGGAAGCAGCCTCTGTGATGAAAGAGTGCCGTTTACAATGCGCTCAAAATTGTTTAGCGCTCTGCCACTACCGCCCTGCTCTCAGACTTTAGCGCTCTAAGAGAAGTGGTTAGCGCTTGATTTCGCTCCACTTCCCTCTTGGAGCGCTAAAACTGAATTTCGCGGGAGGCGAGAATGATTAGTACCTGGTGCTAATTTTTCAACTTTTAAAGTTTTGTCGCCCCAAACGGGGCGATACCGAATTTCTCCCCCCTCGGCTTTCTATTTTCCGAATAAGTCTGTTATGTGGTACTTTATCAAATGCCTTTTGAAAACCCATATATACACCATCTACTACACTACCTTCATCAACCCCTTCTGTTACTTCATCAAAGAACTCAATCAGGTTAGTCAGACATGATTTGCTTTTAACAAATCCATGCTGACTGTCCCTTATTAACCCATGCTTCTCCAAGTGAGAATTAAATTTGTCGTTGACAGTGGTCTCTAGTAGTTTTCCCACCACTGACGTTAGACTGATTGGCCTGTAGTTACCCGGTTTATCCCTTTCCCCTTCTTTGAACAGGGATGTGAACATTTGCAATCCTCCAGTCCTCTGGCACCACCCCCACATCCAAGGAGGATTGGAAGATTGTGGTCAGAGCTTCTGCTATCTTCACCCTAGCTTCCCTCAGCAACCTAGGATGCATCCCACCTGGACTGGGTGGCTTATTAACTTTGAGTGATGCCAACCTATTTAGTATCTCCTTTCTATCTATTTTTATCCTATCCAATATTTCTACTCCCCCATCTCTACTGCGACATAGACCCGTATTTTCCGATCGCAGGCCTCCCGCGGACGGAGGCCTGCGATCTGGAAAAATCTGCGCCCTTACCTGAGGGCTCCCGGGACGCACACGCTTCCGCTCCTGGGCCTCTCCAAACTCAAGTGCGCAGGGCCCACGTATCCCAGGGGCGCAGGTAGTTCGCAGCGTCCCTGGGATCACGTGGGCCCTGGGGAGCCAATCAAAGAAGGGAATCTCCCTTCATATATTTGACAGGAAGACCTGTCAAATATATGAAGGGAGATCAATGAAAAAACATAGTAAAACTTCAAATAATTTTTTTTTTTAAATCACATTTTTAAAATGACTTGAAATTACAACAAATTAATAAACAAAAATTTAATTTTTTGAAAAAAATAATTAAAGTTTTGTACGGGGCTAAAAGTAAACTTACCTTTTTTAAAGTATTTTTAAATGATAAATCAGTGAAAAAATTTTTTTTTTAAACTTTTTTTCAACTCTTATCCTGGTAAAAGCAGGCCTTACGCTGCTTTTACAGGCGCAAGAATTGTAAGTGTTTTCTGCGGGCGGAGGGTCTCCAAAAAGCGGAACTCTCCGCCCGCAGAGGCCCTTCTCCCAGGCAGCCGGAGGATCTGCCAAGACCATTCTTGACAGATTGGAAATGCCGGTTTTCAGCGCATGCGCTGTGCATGCCTGAAACCGGCATTTCCGATGTCCCTACGGGTGAGTACACAGCGCGGACACACCTGTAGGGATCGGAATATCTGGGCCATTAACTTCATCCTCTTCTTTTGTGAAGACAGATACAAAGTACTCATTTAGTACCTCAGTCGTGCCCTCTGTCTCCACAAGAAGATTTCCTTTTTTCTCACTAATCAGCCCCATCATTGCTTTAACTATCCTTTTACTTTTTATATGTTTATAAAAGAATATTGCAAAGTGGAGGGGAAATTGCATTTTTCCCCAAATGGTTAAACAAATTCCCTGAAAATAGCAACATCGCCAGTTTATAAACTATGTTGGGTGGCTACAGAGTACATTAGACCAGCGGTATCCAAACTGCAGCCATGGGTCCTGGGATTCTGGCCTTCGTACCTCAACCAATTCAGTCCTATTTGCACTTATATTTCCTATTCCCTGGTTTTCCCTGTTTCAATTTTGTGGGCCTGGAGGTTTGGAAAGGACTATTCTGTGAGCTGTTACCTCCTACTTCAGCTCATTCAAAGCTCTGCTGCCCATATCCTAACCAACACCAAGTCCTCCACACCCATCACCCCTGTCCTTGCTGACCGACATTGGCTCTGAACCTTCAAGACCACAAATTTAAAATTCTCATCCTTGTGCTCAAATCCGTTCATGGCCTCGCCCCCTCTATTTCTGCACCCTTCTTCAGCCTTAGAACCCTCCGAGAACTCTGCATTCCTTCAACTCTGGCCTCTTGTGCACCCGCACTCCCTTCGTCCCACCATAAGCAGTCGTGCATTCAGCGTGTGTGCACTAAACTCTGGAATTCCCGCTTTAAACCTCTCCACCTCTCTCTCCTCCTTTAAGACCCTCCTTAAAACCCATGTCTTTGATTAAGCTCATGGTCACCCCGACTAATATCTCTTTGTTTGGCTCAGCATCAATTTTTGTCTGATTACACCTCTGTGAGGCGCCTTGGGTCATTTTTCTACATGAAGGGCTCTTTATAGATACAAGTTGTTGTTCATAGATAAATTCTAAATCACAACAGCAAGATTTGTTAGTATCAGCAATTTAAGGTGTTGCAAATGAGTGGAAATACAAAGTTAAATTAGCCACCTGAGGCACCATGGTACACACCTATATGGCTGCTGAGGACTGAAAGCTTGGAAAGCCCACCATTAGCCCACCAGTGTGGGACCCACAGGCAGCGGTGGGATACTGATGTTAAATCTCTGCATGGCTCAAACATATCTGAAGTGTGTGCTTGTGAGGAGTCTTTCAGGCTGCAGTTAACAGATGAACCGTTGGTTGTAACAGTGTTACCCTGAAATGGGACTTTCCAAGTTGGGATCTCTGCTATCCAAATTTTTAACTTTAAAAAGAAAATGAAACGTATGGGGACCCAATATCTAATCTTGCAAGTTCTTTAGCCTAACGTGAACATTTAACATGCAACAGTCAACAAAGCTGGAAATCCCCTGTTCTATGCTGGAAGAGGCCTCCCCATTCCTCACCATTCCTCACCCCGAATTGCCAGACATGGGGGGTGAAATTGGTCTTGGGTGACAGCGGAAAACAGGCGATAGCAAATCAGCCTGTCTTCCACTACCGCCCAAGACAAACTTCAGCCCCACAGCATCTTTGGCCCCTCCTCATTATTTGTGATTTACCAGTTCCTGGTTAATGAGATGCCGTGTAGACCTGCTGTCCCTTCCAGTACAAATAGTTACTATAATGTGCACATTTTTTAACTAACATGAAGTACAATTTCTGAACATTGCAGTTCTGTGCTATTTCGGTACGATATGGTAGTTTGGGTACAGTACAGTGGTTATGTTTTTGGACTAGTGATCCAGAGACATGGGCCGGAATTTTGCCGGCACTCAGAGGACGGTTTCGGAGGCGGGTCCACTGTCAAAATCGAAAAGAGTGACAGCGGGTCGTGATCCCACTGTCATCCCGCCTCCATGTCAGTTTCCCAAGTGTTGGGTCTGTCTGCACTTTACAGACCCAACATCAAGTGGCGGGTGAGCCAATTCAGATACTTAAGACCTTGTTAAAAGGTACTTAAACACCATTTTACCATATACTTACCATTTAACCAGCTTTTTCACGAGGCTCCCAGCGCTCGGGGATCACGTCAGGTAAGTAGGTTGGGCTGTCAATGACTCTCCATTCCTCTGAATAGTTGACAGCTGCAAAAGTGGTATAAAAGCTACCATTTCACAGCTGTTCACTTTCCAATCTGAGAAGCTAGAGCCTTCAGGATTTGGAACAAACTTTTCAGCTTTATGCAGTTTGGAAGTGTTTGGAGTAAACTCTCTATCCATTGTCTCACCACTGACAGATCGCTTCTGTCATCTCAACTTCAGTTGCCATCTATTCCAGCAGCATCAGTACCATTGAAAAAATCTCACCTTGATCCTCAGAATCCTACCACCAACAACCTCAACACCAACATCACCAGGCACACCAGCATCACCAACAACAACATCAACCTTCTCCGCAATCACCTGATGCTGCACAGGACACAGGCCATCAGTACTCGACCACATTGCCAGGGATGGCCTCACCATGGCCAGATTTACTTCACTTGACGCTGTACACCCTGGCTGCCACATGATGTGCCAGGTTGGCACCACCCCACACCAACACCATAAAGCATCCCTGCAACTGCCCAAGCCATTCCTTTCACACGCATCACCATTGCGAGGGGTACCGTTATGTCTCACCATTCACTGCAACTCACTAAGCCACTTCCAAAGGTGCACACGAATCTGTCCAAGAAGGCAAAGTGTGGAAAATAAAGATTTCAATGTTTGGCAACACATCAACAGAAACTTTACATGAACATTGGTGAAAAGACCCAAGTGCCTACCCTTGTGTGTTGTTAGTTGGTATGATTGGACAAGGATGAGGGTGAGTGTGTGGGGTGGCTAGTGAGATGGGGCTGTGATGATGTATATAGAGAGGGATGGGTGGAGGTGCAAGGTAAGTTGGTGTGAGTAAGGATGTGCAGGAGTAGGGTAGGGAAGGCAGAGTGATGGGGATGTGATGAGTGGCACAGCAGGATGAGGTTGAATGTGGCTTTGCAGTAACGTTTCGTGATCGACTGAGATTATTGAAAGGTTTACGCCACTGCAGCCTGGTCCTCCTGACGACATCCCTGCTTGTGTCCTCCTGTGCAATGTGCAACCAGGATGCGTTGGTGTCCTGGAGATGTCTCTTCTGCCCATTGGAAGGGAAGAGGACCTTCCTGCATGCTGTGACTCCCTCCATAAGCATATGGAGGGAGTCATGGGAGAGCCTGGGTGCAGCCGTGCACCTTTGTGCAGTGCTTGTCAGTGTTTGCAGCACCTCAATGCTGCAGAACACTGACAGCAGAACTGTCAAAATGAATGTGGACATGGCCCCTTTAAGGAAACCGGCTGATGATGCGTCATCAAATGACGTCATCAGACCCGCTTCCTTTTAATTGGCCGGGAACCTCGCAGGGCGGGCTTAACTAGCCCAATCAATGAAAAATTCTTCTCACAGAGTGGGATGGAGCCGGGAGCGGTGTCACAACCCGCCACCTACCTCGGCCGCACTGAGCCCACCTCGGTAGGCGAAATCGCAGCCATGAGTTCAAATCCCACCATGGCAGCTGGGGAATTTAAATTCAGTTAATTAAATAAACATGGAATTTTAAAAAAAGCTAGTATCAGTAATGGCAACCATGAACCTACCAGATTGCCATAAAAAAAACCATCAGGTTCACTAATGTCCTTTAGGGAAGGAAATCTGCCGTCCTTACCGGGTCTGGCCTATATGTGACTCCAGACCCACAGCAATGTGGTTGACTCTTAACTGCCCTCTGAAATGATGGCTCACCATCACCTTCTCAAGGGCAATTAGGGATGGGCAATAAATGCTGGCCTTGCCAGCGACGCCCACATCCTGTGAATGAATAAATTAAAAAAAACATGGTAATTTTTTTTAATTGATTCTCGTGATGTAGGCGACACTGGCAAGGCTAGCATTTATTGTCCATCTAAAGTTGCCCTTAATTGAGCGGCTTGCTCGGCCATTTCAAAGGACAGTTAGGAGCCAATCAAATTGGTGCGGAACTGGAGTCGCACCTTGGCCAGACCGGGTAAGGATGACAGGGTTTCTTCCTAAAGGATATTTATTATGTTAGGAATATAGGAACAGGAGTAGGCCATTCAGTCCCTCAAGCCTGCTCCGCCATTCAATGAGATCATGGCTGATCTATACTTGAACTCCATATATCCGCCTTTGCTTCATATCCCTTGATATTGATCTTAATCTTGAATGTTCCAATTGACCAAGCATCCACAGCCATTTGGGGAGAGAATTCCAGATTTCTACTACCCATTGCGTGAAAAAGTGCTTCCTGATTTCACCCCTGAATGGCCTCGCTCTAATTTTAAGATTTTGTCCCTTGGTTCTTGAGTCCCAGGGGAAATAGTTTCTCTGTATCTGAAAATGAGGAACCTAAAGAAATTGATATTAATAAAGAAATAGTACTGGAGAAATTAATGGAACTAAAACAAGACAAATCAGCTGGCCCTGATGGCCTACATCCTAGGGTTTTAAAAGAGGTGACTACAGAGATAGTGGATGCATTGGTTTTGTTCTTCCAGAATTCCCTAGATTCTAGAATGGTCCCAGTGAATTGGATGGTAGCAATGTAACCCCTCTATTCAAGAAAGGAGGGAGAAAGAAAACAGGAAACTATAGACCAGTTAGTGGGGATAGTGCAGGAAAGTGGAGTTGAGGTAGAAGATCAGCCATGATCTCATTGAATGGCGGAGCAGGCTCAAAGGGCCGAATGGCCGACTCCTGCTCCTATTTCTTATGCTGTTATGTTCTTACATCAGTAGTAGGGAAAATGCGAGATTTTATTATTAGGGAAGTGGTAACAGGGCACTTAGAAAATCATGTGGTTGGGCAGAGTCAACATGGATTTATGAAAGGGAAATCGTGTTTGACAAACCTGTTAGAGTTTTTTGAGGTTGTAACTAGCAGGGTAGATGGGGGAACCAGTGGCTGTGGTATATTTGGATTATCAGAAAGCATTCAATAAGAGGTTATTACACAAAATTAGGTCTCATGGGATTGGGGTAATATATTAGCATGGATTGTGGATTGGTAAACGGACAGAAGACAGAGAGTAGGTATAAACAGGTCATTTTTGGGTTGGCAGGCTGTAAAAAGAAAAAAGAAAAAGAAAAAGATTAGTGAAGACAAATGTAGGTCCCTTACAATCAGAAACGGGAGAATTTATAATGGGGAACAAGGAAATGGCTAAGCAATTAAACAAATACTTTGGTTCTGTCTTCACGGAAGAGGACATAAATAACTTCCCAGAAATGCTAGGGAACCAAGGGTCTAGTGAGAAGGAGGAATTAAAGGAAGTTAGTGTTAGTAAAAAAATAGTGCTGGAGAAATTAATGGGACTGAAAGCTGATGAATCCCCAGGGCCTGATAATCTGCATCCCAGAGTACTAAAAGAGGTAGCCATGGAAATAGTGGATGCAATGGTTGTCATCTTCCAAAATTCTATAGATTATGGAACAGTTCCTGCAGATTGGAGGGTGGCAAATGTAACCCCACTATTTAAAAAAGGAGGGAGAGAGAAAACAGGGAACTACAGACCGGTTAGCCTAACATCAGTAGTAGGGAAAATGCTAGAGTCTATTATAAAGGATGTGATAACAGGACACTTAGAAAATATCAATGGGATTAGACAAAGTCAACATGGATTTATGAAAGGGAAATCATGTTTGACAAATCTACTGGAGTTTTTTGAGGATGTAACTGGTAGAATAGATAAGGGAGAACCAGTGGATGTAGTGTATTTGGATTTTCAGAAGGCCTTTGATAAAGTCCCAGATAAGAGGTTAGTGTGCAAAATTAAAGCACATGTCATTGGGGGTAATATACTGGCATGGATTGAAAATTGGTTAACAGACAGGAAACAGAGAGTAAGAATAAATGGGTCTTTTTCGGGGTGGCAGGCGGTGATTAGTGGGGTACCGCAGGGATCAGTGCTTGGGCCCCAGCTATTCACAATATATATCAATGATTTGGATGAGGGAACCAAATGTAATATTTCCAAGTTTGCTGACGACATGAAACTAGGTGGGATTGTGAGTTGTGAGGAGGATGCAAAGAGGCTTCAAGGAGATTTAGACAAGTTGAGTGAGTGGGCAAATACATGGCAGATGCAGTATAACGTGGATAAATGTGAAGTTGTCCTCTTCGGGAGGAAAAACAGCAAGGCAGAGTATTATTTAAATGGTGATAGATTGGGAAATGCTGATGTCCAAAGGGAACTGGGTGTCCTTGTACACCAGTCACTGAAAGCAAACATGCAGGTGCAGCAAGCAGTTAGGAAGGCAAATGGTATGTTGGCCTTCATTGCAAGAGGATTTGAGTACAGGAGCAAGGATGTCTTACTACAGTTGTACAGGGCCTTGGTGAGGCCACACCTGGAGTACTGTGTGCAGTTTTGGTTTCCTTACCTAAGAAAGGATATACTTGCCATAGAGGGAGTGCAGCGAAGGTTCACCAGACTGATTCCTGGGATGGCAGGACTGTCTTATGAGGAGAGATTGGGTCGACTAGGCCTGTATTCACTAGAGTTTAGAAGAATGAGAGGGGATCTCATTGAAACGTATAAAATTCTGACAGGGCTAGACAGACTGGATGCATGGAGGATGTTTCCCCTGGCTGGGGGGTCTAGAACGAGGGGTCACAGTCTCAGGATTCGGGGTAGGACATTTAGGACTGAGATGAGGAGAAATTTCTTCACTCAGAGGGTGGTGAACCTGTGGAATTCTCTACCACAGAAGGCTGTGGAGGCCAAGTCACTGAATATATTTAAGAAGGAGATAGATAGATTTCTAGACACAAAAGGCATCAAGGGGTATGGGGAGAGAGCGGGAATATGGTATTGAGATAGAGGATCAGCCATGATCATATTGAATAGCGGAGCATGCTCGAAGGGCCGAATGGCCGACTCCTGCTCCTATTTTTCTATGTTTCTATGTTCTATGTTTCTAACTAGTGGAGTACCACAAGGATTAGTGCTTGGGCCTCAGCTATTTACAATCTATATCAGTGGCCTAGATGAAGGGACCGAGTGTAATGTATCCAAGTTTGCTGATGATACAAAGCTAGGAGGAAAAATAAGTTGTGAGGAGAATGCAAAGAGGCTGCAAAGGGATATAGACATGTTAAGTGAGTGGGCAAGAACATGGCAGATGGAATGGTTATCCACTTTGGTAGGAAAAATATAAAAGCAGAATATTTTTTAAATGGTGTGAGATTGGGAAATGTTGGTGTTCAGAGGGACCTGGGTGTCCTTGTACACGAATCACAGAAAGTTAACATGCAGGTACAGCAAGCAATTAGGAAAGCAAATGGTATGTTAGCCTTTATTGCAAAAGGATTGGAGTATAAGAGTAAAGAAGATTTACTGCAATTATATAGGGCCTTGGCAAGACCACACATGAAGTACTGTGTACAGTTTTGGTCTCCTTACCCAAGGAAGAATATACAGGAAACTCTTTATTAACCGGCACCCAAATATCCGGAAATCTCTCTTAACCAGCAAAATTCTTGAGTAGGTTCAGGTAAGTTTTACTATATATTAGTGGCCGTGTAACCGGGGTTCCTGCACCTGTGGCCGTGCACCAGGGACTCCTGGATCTGTGGCCATGTAACCGGGGTTTTCCTTCATCTCTCTACACTGGATCGTAGCATTATATGGGCCAAGTCTTTGCTGAATGCTCGCTGTAAGATCTGTCACAAGAAGGGAGATGCAGAAAACATGCTGTTGTGTGATGGCTGTGATCGAGGGCACCACACATGCTGTTTGAGACCAAAGGTTAAGGTTTGTACATAGTACTTTTTAAATCAAAAAAAGCTGGCTACTCAAAAGAAAATTCTTTAATGTGACCGGGGTTCCTGCACCTGTGGCCGTGCACCAGGGACTCCTGGATCTGTGGCCATGTACGGGGCTCTCGTACCTTGGTAGATATAACTCTCCGTTATCCTGAATTTTTGATAAACCGGCACCACGCCGGTCCCGTTGGTGCCGGTTAATAAAGAGTTTCCTGTACTTGCCTTAGAGGGAGTGCAACAAAGGTTCACTAGACTGATTCCTGGGATGGGGGGATTGTCCTATGAGGAGAGATTGAGGAGACTAGGCCTATATTCCCTAGAATTTGTGAATAGCTGGGGCCCAAGCACCAATCCTTGCGGTACCCCACTAGTCACAGCCTGCCATCCTGAAAAAGACCCATTTCTCCCTACTCTTTGTTTTCTGTCTGTTAACCAATTCTCAATCCATGCTAGTATATTACCCCCAATTCCATGTGCCCTAATTTTGTTCACCAACCTCTTGTGTGGGACCTTATCAAAGGCCTTTTGAAAATCCAGATACACCACATCTACCAGTTCCCCTTTGTCTAGTTACATCCTCAAAGAACTCCAATGGGTTTGTCAAACAGGATTTCCCTTTCATAAATCCATGTTGACTCTGCCAATCTTACTATTAGTTTCTAAGTACCCAGTTATTGCATCCTTTATAATAGATTCCAGCATTTTCCCAACTACTGATGTGAGGCTAACAGGTCTGTAGTTCCCCGTTTTCTCTCTCCCTCCTTTCTTAAATAGCGGGGTTGATAGATTTTTGGATATTAAGGGAATTAAGGGATATAAGGATAGTGCGGGAAGGTGGAGTTGAGGTAGAAGATCAGGCTTGAAGGGCCAAATGGCCTACTCCTGCTCCTATTTCTTATATTCTATTCTCATCTACCCTATTGAATCCTAAACACCTCAATCAGATTACCTCTCAATCTTCTATACTGCAGGGAATACAAGCCAAATTTATGCAACCTGTCCTCATAATTTAACCCTCTGCTCCCTGGTATAATTCGGTTCTTATGAGAGTGTCATGTTATAATTCTTATCACTGTTGTCAAGATCCTCCATTGCAACTCTTGATGACAGGTCAAAGATCCATTACTACAAGCACTATTTCTGCACTTGAATGCTCAGGTAGCACAGACTGTCTCAGGTGTGACCATAGAGCAATTGATCACATATCCCTGATGGTTTCTTTCATTAAATGCAATGGGAATGGACACAGGAAATGAAGCTGTATATCATCCGAACAGTGTGCAGCAGCAGCCCTTGTTGTGTTCAATGACAGAGTGATGAGCCGTTAATATTAATGCATTCTTCCGAGTGGGGATGATATGGAATGTACTGAAATAAATATTAGGAAAGAAAGGAAATGAAGCAGTAAGAGCCCTCGCTATGTTAAGTATTTGTGACATGTTTACATAGTGCATGAATGAATAAATCAAGCACAGATATCAGTAAGTCTGGTGACGTATCAGACTACAAGTGAATGAGGAAATTGTTCATGTCTGTGACTTCACTTAGTCATCCACATGCTTCATGTCTTGAACACTAACCCAGAAGCTTGTTTAAAACTCTTTTCATTTCCTTTCTCTCTTTAAAGCCTGTTGCAGTACCTTATACGGTAAATTTTCAGCTTTAAGTTGATGGACAGAAAATGGAGTGGGCTGCATTACAGGTACAGGGTCCTCCATGCCCGGTATTCCGATAGGTGCCCCTGCCCGGCCCAGCAGCGGAAGTCTATCCGTTATAGCTCCGAATTAGCATTCCTGCCAACAGCCAGCAGACAGCAAAAGGGGGCGGGCAAATCGGAGGACCTTCTAGTGGGTCTGCTCCTGGGCCTGGCGAAGATGGCCATTCACAGGTCCAGGATGTGCGTGGCCTGCAGGGAGAAGCGCTCTGGCTGTCCTGCCTCTCTTTCGTGGCCCAGTCAGGTGGCTTTGGAAAGGGAACGTGCGGTGAATCGGGGCCTTCCGTGACCGGTGAGCACCGCAGGGTATAGAGTGTCTTACCGACACCGATAATAATATTATGATGTAAATTGAGTTTATTTAGATTTTAAGTTTAATTATATTGATGCTGCCTCCTCAGGTTGTGTAGCTGCCTTTCTGATAGCGACACAGGGGCACCCCTATTGGTTTTCTTAAAATAGGCAAAGGCAAAAAAATACACCTAATGTTCAAAGCAATAATTACCAAGTGATGCTACCCTTTAAGAGGCAGCTCCTACTAGGCTCCATCCACATCCTGCTGTGCCCTTCTCGTGTGGGCGAGCAGCATTGTTGGCAAGGGAAGAAAACTGTGCCAAATGTGGCATCAAGGTGTCAGTCTTGGCTCAGGGGTAGAACTCTCACCTCTGAGTCAGAAGGTTGTGAAAGGCATTATATAAGTACAAGTTCTCTTCTGCAATGTGTCCGTTATAAAGTAATAGTCACACGAAAATGGTATTGGCATTGCACTGGCACTGTCATGCAGCTCCACACATCATAACCCCACAACCACTGTGTAACAACAATTTATAGGCTGCATTTCAGTCACTATCAAAGCATAAACCTGGCATTGTAGTCACTCAACAGAATCATTGAATGAAGAATTCAGAGTGGAGGTTTACACACCCAATTCATGACACTGCGAATTTTCTGGCCATTGATTTTATTGTCCGGAGAATTGCGAGCACCAGGGCTAAAGTCTTGTAATGTCATGGCACAAATTGACTGCGACATTTGCCTACATAACAACTGTAAATACACTTCGAGCACTTTAGGATGTCCTGAGGATGTGAAAGGGGCTATATAAATGCAAGGTCTTTATGATGACACAGTCACACCTCACACTGACACTAAGCTGTTGCTGCCTTGGTGCATCTCTCTCACTTTTCCTGCCACAGCCCACAGAATATGCTAAACAGGTGAAAGACAAAATCCGTTGTATGCAGTGTTTGTGTTTCTCGCTGGAAGGCATTGTGACTGCTGTACTGGTGCCATCTTACAACTATGCCATTTTATTAAGATTATTTTTTAAACCAAGGTAGCATCCAACATGAAACAGTAGGTGATTATAAACAGTCCCTCAACGCCATGTTGAAAAGAATAAAATGCTAGACATTAAAATACCCTATTGCTCATACTGCAAAAATTAAATTTGTTTATGATTGATTGATTGCCAGTGACCTCAAAAGACAAACACTGGCTCCATTACCTGATTTCTAGTTTAGATGCCACCTATTTTTCAATTTAAGTAATTTGTGAGTTTCACGGGGAGGGGGAGGAGAAACTTCTCCGGACTGCTCACGCATCTGGAACTTTCTGGCCTAGAAATTTGATAAATCCGTGCTGGGGCCTCATTATAATGTCAGGTGTGTGGCCAACGTTATTCATTGGCTGCATCCCTGTTTGTGGGGGCTGGAAATTGGGCATCTCTGACACCACTTAAAGGCATCCAGCACCTCCTAAAGGGTAGGTCCTGCTTCACTCTGTCCATGGGGAAAGAGATGCAGGCGTTCCTCCTGGTGTAGAGAACCTCCCGGATACAGTGGTGGACTTCAAACTATGAGATGTTGCTGATGTCACCAGCTACAGCCTGCAAGGAGCCTTTTGCACAAAAGTTAAGGGCCACAGTGATCTTGAGAACCACAGGAAGTGCTATCCAGGCCCTGGTGCGAGGCTCGAGTTGTGGCTGCGCCAGGTGACATAGCTCGGTGACAGCCTCCTTTGTGAAGTGAAGGCGCCTCATACATTGCTCCTCCAAAAGGTTCATGTCGAGGTGTTTCCTGAAGGCCTGCTGTGGATATGGCTCCCTGTGCAGTGCCCTCCTTCTCCTCACTCTTGTCCCAGCCAATCTTGCTTTCTCCTTGCTGCTCCCCCTCATCCTCCAGTCCCAAAGGCAGTCCTACTAGACCACCTATGACTCCAGTACAACTGTTGTGAAAGCAGCCAAAAATAGTGCAGCACCGGCAAAATCTTCTCCTCAGCAGTTAGGATTAAGTTTCAGAGTCAGAAAACAGACCAAAAAATGCCCATAAGTTAACCAGCAGCTTGAAATAACAAACCAGCAACTAACCTATAAGTAATGGAGAAGCCCTTTAAATAGTGCTGCTGAAGGGTCCTTCCTGCCTGTCAGTGCCACGAACTGCTGGCCGAGTTTAATCACACGGTGAGTCAGGCACAGGGGCAGATTACCATCGGCAGAGATACAAATACTTCTGGCTCCGGACGCCTACGGAGAAATCTGATCCAATATTGCGCACTTCCGGCTCGGATTATTGGATTGGTTGGGCAGTGTCCTCGGCCCCGCCATCTTCAGCTGCTTCATCAATGACCTTCCCTCCAACATAAGGTCAGAAATGGGGACATTCGCTGATGACTGCACAGTGTTCAACGCCATTCACAACTCCTCAGATAATAAAGCAGTCCATGCCCGCATGCAACAAGACCTGGATGACATTCAGGCTTGGGCTGATAAGTGGCAGGTAACATTCGCGCCACAGAAGTGCCAGGCAATGACTATCTATAACAAGCGTGAGTCTAACCACCTCCCCTTGACATTCAATGGCATTACCATCGCCGAATCCCCCACTATCAACATCCTGGGGGTCACCATTAACCAGAACTTAACTGGACCAGCCACATAAATACTGTGGCAACAAGAGCAGGTCAGAGGCTAGGTATTCTGCGGCGAGTGTCTCACCTCCTGACTCCCCAAAGGCTTTCCACCATCTACAAGGCACAAGTCAGGAGTGTGATGGAATACTCTCCACTTGCCTGGATGAGTACAGCTCCAACAACACTCAAGAAACTCGACACCATCCAGGACAAAGCAGCCTGCTTGATTGGCACCCCATCCACCACCTTAAACACTCACTCCCTCCACCACCGGCATACCGTGGCTGCAGTGTGTACCATCTACAAGATGCACAGCAGTAACTCGCCAAGGCTTCTTTGGCAGCACCTCCCAAACCCGCGACCTCTTCCACCTAGAAAGACAAGGGCAGCAGGTGCATGGGAACACCACCACCTCCAAGTTCCCCTCCAAGTCACACACCATCCTGACTAAGAAGTATATCGCAGATCCTTCATCGTCGCTGGGTCAATATCCTGGAACTCCCTCCCTAACAGCACTGTGGGAGTACCATCACCACACGGACTGCAGCGGTTCAAGAAGGCGGCTCACCACCACCTTCTCAAGGGCAATTAGGGATGGGCAATAAATGCTGGCATTGCCAGTGACGCCCAGATCCCATAAACGAATTTAAAAATAAATGCATAGGTGCCTGTGTAGTGCCTGAAAAAGGGGGGCAGTGCCATTGGGTTTTTAGACCTGTACACTTAGGCAAAGTGGAATGCACAGCTTTATGTGTTGAAGTTCCGAGCTACAAATGGTTAAAGTGTCTCCTTAGGGTTTGAAATAGAATAAAAACAAAGAAAATGATAACAGCCACAAAGTGAAAGGAGGCACGCAAGAAGCGGTGGGATGTAATTAGGAGGCAGCGTTGAGTATTTAATAGCCAGAGACGTTGAGATGTTTATGTAATGATGGGGTTAGAAGACAAGTCACACCTACGCTAGTGATGAAAAGGTTTACACGTTCAATGAAAGCGACCTGTGGTTGGTTGAGATACATTCACCAAGAGCAATATTTTAAATTAAACAGATTCTGTTATGACAGGATAAATGAAACAAAAACAAATATGAAGTAGATCTGGTTATTTTGAAATGCTATCAGGTGCAGATTATGATATAAAAAATATTGCTGACATTTGACCCTGGCTGTGTCTACAAGGAGTTTTATTGGGTCTTGGTGTAAATGAGGATCCTTGAGGTGCTGAGATGCTCCATCTTGTCTGTGTGGGGAAGGAGGAGGAACAATTGTTAGGGAGACTGTCCCACAAGTATGGACTGTGGGGGACAAATTCAACTCACGGCCACCCATGTTACACCTGAGAGACAGGCAGTCAGGAGTTGAAAATCGGGGGGAGGTGGGGGAGGTAAGGGGGGGGGAGGTGGGGAAGGAGGTGGGGGGGTGGTGGGGGGGGGAGGGTGGGGGTAGATGTGGGGTGGAGGGGTGGGGGGAGGTAAGGGGGGGAGGTGGGGAAGGAGGTGTGGGGGGCAAGGGTGGGGGGTGAGGTGGGGGGGAAGGGGGGAAGTGGGGGGGAGGGGTGGGGGGAGGTGTGGTGGAAGGGTGGGGGGTGGGGAAGGAGGTGTGGGGGGGAGGTGGGGGGGAAGGGTGGGAGGGAAGGGTGGGGGTGGGGGGAGGTGTGGTGGAAGGGTGGGGGTTGGGGAAGGAGGTGGTGGGGGGGAGGTGGGGGGGAAGGGTGGGGGGTGGGGAAGGAGGTGGTGGCGGGGAGGTGGGGGGGAAGGGTGGGGGGGAGGTGGGGGGGAAGGGTGGGGGAAGTGGGAGGGAAGGGTGGGGGGGGAGGTGTGGGGGAAGTGGGGGGGAAGGGTGGCGGGGGAGGTGGGGGGAAGTGGGGGGGAAGGGTGGGGGGGGAGGTGGGGGGGAAGGGTGGGGGGGGAAGGGTGGGGGGGAGGTGTGGGGGAAGTGGGGGGGAAGGGTGGCGGGGGAGGTGGGGGGTAGGTGGGGGGGAAGGGTGGGGGGGAGGGGGGAGATGTGGGGGGGAGGTGGGGGGTAGGTGGGGGGGGGGCACCGGGGCACCCCAGCCGCCCCATTGATGTCCAAGGGGTGGAGCTTACACAAGGTCGGCCTCGTTGTGTCAGGCCTCGAAGAGGCTGCTGGTGGCCGCTCAAAAAAACAGCCACAAAACATTTTCAAAGTTATAATTTTGTGGAGCCAGAAGGTGGAGGAGAATTCCTTCTGCTTCCACATAAACACTGTGGGCCGCCGCTGGCCAAGGCTCACCGCCCCCCCCCCCCCCGAGAGCCTGCCTGTGGGCCGGCTGGGTGTCAGAGCCAGATAGAATTCATCCAGCTCCCACCAGTGAGCTGCTTCAGATGCCCACAGCTTGCAGCTTCTATTTAAATGAAGGCCTGAGGCCGAATTTGGCTCAGGCCTCAGGACGGCACAAACTCTTCACTGACCTGATGCCCATTATAAACCCAATAGAATTTCTCCCCCCAATAGGTCTGGGGCCAGTTTTAACTGTGGCCACCTAAACGAGGTGGTAGCAGCCCGAAAATGGCCTCTGCCCTCTTGGTAGGGGCCTTTAGATGAGCAGTCAGAGCTCCTGTCTGTTTCAGGCGGGAGGCCACCAATATGCAAATCCAAATCCTACGACGCACGTAGGATCCTGATTGTAATTTTGAGGAGGTATAAATGGGTGGAGTGTGTGCCACAGATGTTCTGCTCATTTGTATTGACCGGCCTAACAAGTGGTTCTTAAAGAGACTGCTGGAAGCCGTTCAAAAAAGTCCAGAAACCTTTTGCTTTTGTGGGGCCAGGAGGAGTGGGAATGCTCCTCACCCCACCAAAATTCTCCGGCAACTGCCAGCCCGTGCGTGCATGTGTGTGTGTCCCCACCCCTGCCAAGATCATAAGAAGATTAGAAATAGGAGCAGGAGTAGGCCATATGGCCCCTCGAGCCTGCTCCGCCATTCAATAAGATCATGGCTGATCTTTGACCTCAACTTCACTTTCCCGCCCGATCTCCATGTCCCTTGATTCCCCAAGAGTCCAAAAATCTATCTGTTGACCACTTGTTTTGGTGTGTATCTAATGTACAAACATTGTGTATCACTTGTACACATGGGCCTGAATTTCCTCAGGATCTGAGGCACCATCCCAGCATAAATTGGCTCGGAGTATAGCAGAGAGGGCGGGATATTGCGCAGGTTCCAGAAATGACAGGTGTCCACCTGGGGTGCTAGTGTCCATTGGGCCTGGGAGAGGGCAGAACTTGCACCTGCTCCACCTATGACCTATGATGTCAGTGGAGGCGGGGCCAGTGAGAGGACTACCCATGTCAGAAGTCCCATGTCAGAAGTCCCATGTCAGAAGTCCCATGGCACCTGCCTCATATCCAGTAGTACTGGGCTCAACTGGATTCGCCAGGCTGGGGTCATAGACTGCAAGACTTCAGAAAGGCTGCCAGCAAATTTTTTGATTTGCGCTCTTTTAAAGGACGCCGATTAGCTGCAGAGTTTGCATTACTGGAGGCTTCTAAGTGGCCATCCTCAAGTGGCTGGATCTCCAGCCCAAACCTATGCCGAATCGGTGCTGAAGATATTAAAATCACCTGGTCTCACCCTGATGGGGTCAAGGTCAGAGGTATGGATTTGTGGTATCTCTTATACAAAAGGTCTGTATTTCTTACACAAATTATGTCTATCTGTTACTCAGATGCTGTGTATCTTCTGTCCTGTTTGGTACATGTATTCTATGTATGTTCTACCATGTTCTAGTTACACAATCTGTTGCAATTGCTTGTCTTCACACATGGTATTATTTTGCTGCTAATTTGGAGCTGTGGTTAAATTGGCCTCTACCTTTAAGGCCACAAAGTCTAATTGCTATAAATCTTGATGTCAATTAGACACATTTGGTTGGTGAAGAAAGTTTGCAGATTGGGAGGTGCTTGTAAATTTTTAGTGGTGGGTCACAATAAACTAATATGTAATGACTGGCTTTCTTCTTTTTAAATTTGTTTTTACACTTTGAAAAGCAATATCTGAAGTGTGATGGAACCTATATATATATATTACTACTAACCTCCCAGCTCAGCAGTGACGATGGGGCTGAATGAATTCACTCCATTGTTGCCGGTTCTGAACTAGCCGAGCCGCTTCAGTCAACTCTATCCCTTTTTGTGACAAGTTGTTCTTGACATTGTCTATCCAGCGCTTCCTTGGTCTTCCTCAGCTTCTCGTTCCATGCGGAGCAGGCTCAAGGGGCCGTATGGCTTACTCCTGCTCCTATTCCTTATGTCCAAACCATTGCAGTCGTCCTTCTTGGATCTTTTGTATAAGCATTGTTTCTTGTCCAAGCCATGTTCTTATTATATCATAAACAATACATAAAGTGAGTGGTCTCAGGGTTCCAAAGGTACTGCATCAAAAATTTACAAGGTGTCAACATAAATTTGCTTATCATTGTTTAACAAAAACAAAAGCTGAAAACATGCTTGAGAAGTATGCAGGAGAAAATATTTTAATGTAAAATGTTTAAGAATGACCATTCATGGAATAAGTAATGAAAAGATAAACTCAGATACGAAGACTGAGGCTAAAGATGCTCAAGTATGGACACACTGATTCATAGTACTCCCTCCCTTACACTGAGCATGTTTTCAATACCCTCCCCCGCCCCATGCCGAGGATTTTTTCAGAAGTTAGCATATGATAAAAAGCTGTAAACATGTTGAAATGAAGTAGAAGACACAAAAAACATACCAGAAATAGTGGGGAACCAAGGGTCTAATGAGGGTGAGGAACTTAAAATAATTAATATTAGTAAAGAAAAAGTACCAGAGAAATTAATGGGACCAAGAGCTGAAAAATCCCCTGTACCTGATGGCCAACATCCTAGGGTTCTAAAAGAGGTGGCTGCAGAGATAGTGGATGCATTGGTTGTGATCTTCCACAATTCCCTAGATTCTGGAAGGGTCCCAGTGGATTGGAAAGTAGCAAATCTAACCCCACTATTCAAGAAAGACGAGAGAGAGAAAACAGGGAACTACAGGCCAGTTAGTCTGACATCAGTTGTCAGGTAAATGCTGGAATCCATTGTTAAGGAAGGGGTAACAGGGCACTTAGAAAATCATAATAAGATTAGGCAGAGTCAACCTGGTTTTATGAAATTGTGTTTGACAAATCTATTAGTGCTTTTTGAGGATGTAACTAGCAGGGTAGATAAAGGGAAACCAGTGGATGTAGTATATTTGGATTTTCAAAAGGCATTCGATCAGGTTCCACATGAAAGGTTGTTATACAAGATAAGGGCTCATGGGACTGGGGGTAATATATTATCATGGATAGAGGATTGGTTAAAGGACAGAAAACAGAGAGTAGGGATAAACGGGTCATTTTCAGGTTGGCAGGCTGTTACTGGTGGGGTGCCGCAAGGATCAGTGCTGGGGCCTCAGCTATTTACAAACTATAGTAATGACTTAGATGAAGGGACCGAGTGCAATATATCCAAATTTGCTGACAATACAAAGCTCGGTGGGAAAGTAAACAAAGAGCCTGCAAAGGGACATAGACAGGTTAAGTGAGTGGGCAATAAGGTGGCAGATGGAGTATAATGTGAGGAAATGTGAGGTTATTCACTTTGGTAGGAATATTTTTTAAATGATGAGAAACTATTAAGTGTTGGTGTTTAGAGAGATTTTGGTGTGCTTGTACAGAAACACAAGTTAACATGCAGGTACAGCAAGCAATTAGGAAGGCAAATGATATGTTGGCGTTTATTACAAGGGGGTTGGAGTACAAGAGTAAGGAAGCCTTGCTGCAATTATACAGAGCTTTGGTGAGACCACACTTGGAGTACTGTGCGCAGTTTTGGTCTCCTTATCTGAGGAAGGATATACTTGCCTTGGAGGTGGTGCAACGAAGGTTCACTCGATTGATTCCTGGGATGAGAGGGTTGTCCTATAAGGAGAGAAGGAGAGATTGAGTAGAATGGGACTATAGTCTCTGGAGTTTAGAAGAATGAGAGGAGATCTCATTGAAACATATAAGATTCTGAGAGGGATTGACAGGGTAGATGCTGAGAGGCTGTTCCCCCTGGCTGGAGAGTCTAGAACTAGGGGGCATAGTCTCAGGATAAGGGGTCAGCCATTTAGCACTGAGATGAGGAGGAATTTCTTCACTCAGAGGATTGTGAATCTTTGGAATTCTCTACCCCAGAGGGCTGTGGATGCTCAATCGTTGAGTATATTCAAGGCTGCGATAGATAGATTTTTGGACTCTAAGGGAATCAAGGGATATGGGGATCGGGTGGGAAAGTGGAATTGGGGTCGAAGATCAGCCATGATCTTTTGAATGGTGGAGCAGGCTCAAAGGGCTGTATGGCCTACTCCTGCTCCTATTTCTTAAGCTCTTCCTTGATGGGGGCATGCAATCTTGCTCGGGGAAGGGAGTCGAAATCCTGTTGAGGGGGACGGAGCAGAAATCTTGCTCATTGGTATGGGTAGAGGTGGTTGAAAACTTGTTCGAAGGGAAGGAGCAGGAAATATTTGGGAGGTCATATAATCTGTTTTATTGGGGCATGGGGGGTCAAACTTGCTTATTGAGATGAAGGATTTAGGGGCTGAAATCTTGCTAAGCGCTGGGGTGGGGAGGGGATTTGAGGGTCAAAATCTTGCTCAGCATGGTGGGATTCTTGCTCAGGGCGGGTATGGTGTCTGATACCTCTGCTCAGTGACAGATACCCTCTACTGGTTTGGAGAATATTTGGATTCTTTTTTACCTGGATGGCTGTTGCCTGGGATTCATTGTGTGTTCAGTGCGGGGCTGTCACATAACGTTAAGTCCGGTGCCATTATAATCAATTGGTCTTGTAACAGTATGTTTACAGCATCACCTACAGGTAGAATATTGTTTTGAATATATAATAGCTGGACAGTTTGTGGAAGTATAATTAATCTCTGTCAACCCAAGTAGATAGGAGCATAGGAACTGGAGTTGACCCAGCCTCAACAGCATTTTTGAGGGAGAGAGTTCCAGATTTTCACTACCCTTTGTGTAAAGAACTGCTTCCTGACATCACCCCTGAACAGCCTAGCTCTAATTTTAAGGTTAAGCTCCCTTGATCTGGACTCCCCCACCTAAGGAAATAGTTTCTCTCTATCTACCTCATCAAATCCTTTAATCATCTTAACCACCTCAATTATATCACCCCTTAATCTTCTATACTCAAGGGAATACAAGTCTAGTCTATACAACCTGTCCTCATAATTTATCCCTTTTAGCCCCGGTATCATTCTGGTGAATCTGCGCTGCCCCTCCTCCGAGGCCAAAATATCCTTCCTGAAGTGCGGTGCCCAGAACTGAACACAGTACTCCAGATGTGGTTTAGCCAGAGCTTTATACAACTGCAGCATAGAGTCATAGGGCTGGACTTTGTGAATGGAGGTGAGTTGGAGGCGGGACAGCTGCTTGTCGTGTCAATGTCCCGCCTCCATCCTCGCCTGACCAACTAGAGGGATTTTCCCTGATTGAGCTTGTTAAGCCCGCCCTGCGGGCTCAGCAGGCCAATTAGGGAGGAAGTCACTGACAGAGCATGTCAACGTCAGATGTGCTATCTGTCAAGACTTCTTGAAAGAAGAAATGTCAGCGTTTGACAGCTCTGTGAAGCTGTCAAACACTGACATTCTCTTTAGTTTGATGAGCCTTGTGTTCAGGACTCATCAAACCTTTCAAATTTGTAAATTTCACATGGCTGTTGGAACGGAGGTTCGAACAGCCATTCTGTGAAATTGACAAGCAGGATGTCGGCTCTCCTGATCCACTGCGGCTAAAGGCTGTAGAAAGAAAACAAGGTAAGTGAACACTTTTTTAAACTTATCACTCACCTTGCATACTTACCACTCCACACTTACACCTTACCACTCCACCTCTACATCTTACTTCCAGGTGCCTCCGACCGCCGCAGACCTCCTCCACGTCTCCTCCAACCCGGCGGGGTTCTCCGAGGTCGGGAAGCCTTCACCTGTGAAGGTAAAATGGCACTAATCCTTTTTTCTGCCTGTTAACTACCTGTTCACAGGCAGTTAAAAGGATTAAATGCCTTTCCTGCCTCCAGGAGACGGGATCCGAAGCTGCACATCTTCCCGCCTCCTGGAAAAAGGGCACGGAGGCGGGATGGGGGCGGCTTTGCCATCCGCCCCCACTTTCTCCGAGTTTACCGGCTGTCCCGCCTCCTCGGGGCTTGGAAAATCCAGCCCAGAGTGTCATAAAGTCATAACAGCACAGAAGAAGGCCATTCGGCCCATTTAGTCCATGCCAGCTCTCTGTAGAGCAATCCAGTCAGTCCCATTCCCTCGCTCTATCCCTCTAGCCTTGCAAGTTTATTTCCCTCAAGTGCCTATCCAGTCTCTCCTTGAAAACATTGAGGGCGCGATCTTGCCAGCCCTGGGGAGGCGGGTATGGAGGCGGGACTGCTGGGGAAATGGCAGAATCTGGGGGCGGGTAACCATCCCGCCCCCAACCCGCATCTGTGCCACCTTCCCAGGAGGCGGGTAGCCGACCCGCGCCAGGTCCCGTCTCCTTGGAGGCGGGAAGGAGATTACAGCCACTTAACTGCCTGTTAACAGGTAGTTAACAGGCAGATAAGAGGATTATCCCCATTTTACCCACACAAGTGTGGGTTCCCGAAAGCTGCGAACCTCGCCAGGGTCACCGAGGCGAGCAGTGGGTCTGTGGGGATCGGAGGGGTGCAAGAGTGCGCTGTGGAGGTAAGTGATGGGTGCAAGTGTGGAGCGGTGAGTATGTGAGGTGAGTGGAAAGTGTTAGAAAAAGTTTACTTACCTTTGTTTCTTCCTGTGGGCTTCAAGAGTTGGGAATGTGGAGAGTCTCGCATCTCCGCGGCAGAGATGACAGATGGCTGTTGCATTCTCCAATGCAACAACCATCTAATTTTTGCTCACAAAAGAGGTTTGATCAGTCTTGAATTCAAGAACTCATCAAACTACAGAGAATGTCAGTGTTTGACAACTTCACAGAGCTGTCAAACGATGACAATTCATCTGTCAAAATTTTTTGACAAATGAAACGTCATACGCTGACGTTCTCTGTAACCGGCTTCCCCTTAATTGGCCTGCTGTGCGGGCTTAACAAGGTCAATCTAGGGAAAATAGCGTGGGTTGGCCAGAAGTTGATGGAGGCGGGACTAAAACCCGACAACTGGGAGTCCCGCCTCCAAAAGCTCCCCATTGGCAAAATCCAGCCCTGAGTGTCTCCGCTTCCACCACTTCCGTCAGCAGCGAGTTCCAGGTCCTCCCCACTCGCCGCGTAAAAAAGCTTTTCCTCACATCCCCCCCTGTATCTCTTGCCCAAAACCTTAAATCTGTGTCCCCTCGTCCTTGTACCATCAATTAGTAGGAACAGCCTTTCCCCGTCTAGCCTATCCAAACCCGTCATAATCATGTACACCTCTATCAAATCACCTCTCAACCTCCTTTGCTCTAATGAAAATAAATTCAGCTTCTCCAACCTGTCCTTGTAGCTAAAATCCCCCATCCCTGGAACCATTCTGGTAAATCTCTGCACCCTCTCAAGGGCCTTCACATCCTTCCTAAAGTGTGGTGACCAGAACTGGATGCAATACTCCAGTTGTGGCCTAACCAGCGCTTTATAAAGGTTCTGCATAACTTCTCTACTTTTGTACTCAATGGGCTGGATTTTGAATGACCCGTGGAGTCGGGTTTGGAGGCGTGTGGGGGGGTTAAAGTTGCAGATTCGGGGGTCGCGACCCCATCCCGACTCCAACACGCCTCCACGCAATTTTGACAAAATCGGTCGCGGGGTTCCCGACTCCGTCCCGCCTCCAAGAGGCGCGAGAGGCCATTAGCGCTCTTAACAATCCCTAAAGTGGCTCAGTAATGCCATTTTGAAGCATTTTAGGTAGTTTAACCCTTTTCCCACGTGAAGCACGCCTGATGGGAAACACTCCAATGAAACCTGGCGGGAGCACAAGTGGATTGCTGACTCTCAGCTGCAGCTCAACCTTTTTAAATAGGAGATTTGTTCAGCCATCAATTGCAGGTGGCAGGACTTTGTTGTCACAGGTCTGGGGGAACTTTTAGAAGGCATAACCACAGCTCTGGAAGTTTGGAGCCTGACACCCATCTGCAGTGTGACCTCCTGGGAAACCCCCTCTCGCCACCCTCATTGAGGGCTTCCTCAACTGAGACATATACCAGAGGCATGGGAGCCATTTATTTCTTTCCCTCCTGGGCATCCGAAGAGGATGAACACCAGCCGCGGCACCAGCAGAACTATGAACAACAGCAGCACCAACAGCAGCAGCAACAGCAGGAGCGCCAAGCTGCTGCTCACCCACCTGAAGCTGCACAGGACAGAAGGGGCCAGCGCATGGAAGGCCATCGGCGCAGGAGATACCCCCCAAACAGGGTCTACAGACAGAGGGTCAGCTACCTCAACATGTCTGAGCAGCAGTGCCAAAGGCGGTTCCGACTTTCGCGAGAGGTAGTGGGTAACATCTGCGCAATGCTGCAACAAGACCTGGAGCCCAGAGGACCAGGTGGACACCCCTTATCAGTGGCTGTCAAAGTCACCACCGCACTCAACTTTTTTGCCTCAGGCTCATTCCAGGGATCAGCAGCAGACATCAGCGGCATCTCCCAGGCAGCCTCACACACCTGCATCATGCAGGTAACTGATGCCCTCTTTGCCATCGCGCACAATCACATCCATTTCACCAAGGATCGAGCAAGTGTCACGGCGCGTGCGGTTGGATTAGCTAATCTGGCAGGCTTTCCAAGGGTGCAGGGCATCGTTGACTGCACACATGTGGCCCTTAAGGCACCCCATCGCAATCCAGGTATTTTTGTCAACCGCAAGGGCTTCCACTCCCTCAACGTTCAGCTGGTAATGAGATCATGGCTGATCCTCCAATTCAGTATCCCGTCCCCGCCTTCTCTCCGTAACCCTTAACCCCTTTTGCCTGTAGAAATATATCTAATTCCCTCTTAAATATATTTAATGAGCTGGCGTACACTGCCCTCTGTGGCAATGAGTTCCACAGGTTCACCACCCTCTGAGTGAAGAAATTCCCCCTCATTTCTGTCCTAAATGGTTTAGCCCTTATCCTTAAATTATGTCCTCTAGTTCTGTTCTCACCCGCCAAGGGAAACATCCCTTCTGCATCTAGTCTGTCTAGACCTGTCAGAATTTTATACACTTCTATGAGGTCCCCTCTCAATCTTCTAAACTCCAGTGTGTACATCCCTAAACTACATAGTCTCTCCTCATAGGTCAATCCCGCCATTCCTGGTATCAGCCTGGTGAATCGCCCGCTGCACCCCCTCCATGGCAAGAACATCTTTCCTCAGATGAGGCGACCAAAACTGTACACAGTACTCGAGGTGTGGTCTCACCAGTGCCCTGTACAGCTGCAGCAAGGTATCCCTGTTCCTGTATTCCAACCCTTTTGCTATGAAGGCCAGCATACCGTTTGCCTTCTTGATCGCCTGTTGCACCTGCATGCTCGCCTTCAGTGACTGGTGTACAAGAACACCCAGGTCTCTCTGTACTTCCCCCTCTCCCAATTTATTGCCATTTAAATAATAATTTGCCCTCCCGTTCCTGCACCCAAGGTGGATAACTTCGCACTTGTCCACATTATAGTGCATCTGCCATTTATCCGCCCAATCACCCAGTCTGTCCAAATCGCTCTGGAGCTTCCTGGTCTCCTCCTCTGAGCCCACCCCCCCTCCTAGTTTAGTGTCGTCTGCAAATTTGGAAATGCTGCATCCGACTCCCTGATCCAGGTCATTAATGTAAATTGTGAACAGCTGGGGACCCAGGACAGATCCCTGTGGTACCCCACTTGTTACTGCCTGCCATTCAGAAAATGAGCCGTTTATTCCAACTCTCTGTTTTCTATCTGACAGCCAGTTCTCTATCCACGTCAATACTTTCCCCTTTATCCCATGAGCTTCAATTTTCCATGCTAATCTTTTATGTGGGACCTTATCGAAGGCCTTTTGGAAGTCCAGGTACACCACATCTACTGGCTCTCCCCCATCTATTTTACCAGTTACTCCCTCAAAAAATTCCAATAGATTAGTCAAGCACGATTTACCCTTTGTAACTCCATGTTGACTCTGTCCTATCCTGTCCCCATTTGCTAAGTGCTCCGCTATTTCATCCTTAATGATGGACTCCAGCATTTTGCCCACAACTGATGTAAGGCTTACAGGTCTGTAATTACCTGCTTTTTCCCTACTCCCCTTTTTGAATAGTGGGGTAACGTTAGCTACCCTCCAATCCATGGGCACTGTTCCCGAGTCTAATGAATTCTGAAAAATCATACTTAGTGCATCCGCTATCTCTAGGGCCACCTCCTTCAGCACCCTAGGATGCATGTTATCAGGCCCTGGGGATTTTTCCGTGTGACCACAACAAGGAAGTTCTGCATGTTTGTGCCAAGTACCCTGGCAGTTGCCATGACTCCTTCATACTGCGCCAGTCTAGTGTGCCTCCGCTATTCAGTCCGCCAGACCAACTTCACGGATGGCTACTTGGAGACAAGGGCTATCCCCTGAAGACGTGGCTAATGACGCTGTTGAGGAGCCCATCCAACGCAGCTGAGGAGCGTTACAACTCCAGCCACATTTCCACCAGAGCCATAATCGAGCAAACCATCGGTATGCTGAAGATGCGCTTTAGATGCCTGGATAGATCAGGTGGAGCCCTGCAATACTCAGCAGCCAGGGTCTCCAGAATCGTCGTGGTTTGCTGTGCACTTCACAACATGGCACAGTGTCGTGGCTTACAGATGCCGGAGGACCAAGTGGCTCCTCACATAGCCTCCTCAGATGAGGAGGAGGAGGAGGAAGAGGAGGAGGAGAGAGAGAACGAACATCTTGCAGAGGCCCCTCAACCAGCGGCAGCATTACGCGAGAACCATAGCTGCCCGGAATGCAAGGAACGCACTCATCTTGGCCAGATTTGCTTAGCCTAGACAATCAAGCACTTTTGCCTCGCAGCTTCTTACCAGAGCTACGACAATGGCCCAGACCCAGCGGATCCCTAACAATGTGGCCACCATACTGACAATTGCAAGTTATCCTAAGGCCTCATTGTGGAAGTCCCATTAGCGAAATGACAGACGCCACAACTGCAGCTGTAGCCATCAGAGTTTTTATTTAAACTTTACACCTGATGGCTTTTTCACAATACACATCAAAATTCACCCAAGTGACTACCCTTGTGACTATTTGTGCAGTTTCTTTCTCTTACGCGTGCTCCTACGTGGTGCTTCCCCTGTGGCTTCAGCAGAAGTGGAGGCCCCCTGCTCACTTTGTTGCTGCTCCTGTCTCGACTCCTTTGGCGGGCGTCCTCTGGGGTTGCGAACCTGAGAGGGCTCGGCAACAGTCTGCTGCTCCTGCGGCTGGGCAGGGGTTGAGACGCCGATCTCACTTGGGTGCGGACTCTGGTGGGGCTCTGACCGAGGACCTGTCAGTGGCATGGAAGTGTGAGCGCTTGGAATGGAGCCCCCACCTCCTTGTTGTGTGCCACCAACATCCCTCTCATGGGTCAGGTCCACCTCAGCGCTTGCAAGTGGCTTGAGAGCACCTTGCTGCACATCAGGGGGGCCATGGGGACCCGTATCTGCACTGGAAGTCCTACTCAGAAGGAGTTCCATGAAGGTCTGGTTTCTCTGTTCAATAGATGACCATCGCTCCTCCAGAGATGTCATTCTATTCAGAACACTCACCATGTTTTCTGCACTCTGGCGACTTATCACCTCCATGGAGGTTGCCATCCTTTCCATGGTGATGCGTTCATGTGCCAATGACTCCACAAAGGCTCTGCTCATGTTCGCTATGTACTCCTCCATTCGCTCCACACTCGCAGCGACCCTGGAGACAAAACCTGTCAGAGACTCCTGCATCTGTTCCTGGAGTCCCAGCACCGCTGATCTTATGGATGGACCCAGAGGCAGAGGGTCGACATGCAGCTGAGCCGAGCTAGGAGAGTCCTGCGCCCTCCGACTAGGACTCTCCACTGCTGTCCCTGTCTCCACCATCTGCTGATGCTCACTTGTGAGCTGTGATACACCAGGTGACAACACTACAGTATGTCCCGAGGGTCCCACCGAGGTGTGAGTGTCTGCGCCGGTGCTGGGTGCGCTGAGTTCTGCTGACGCTGCGCCCTCAGAGGTTGCAGCTTCCTCTGAGGAGTCTGTCTGCTCAGGCTCTTCCTCCTGGCTAGTGGGGATGGTTGCTTGCGATGGTCCTGTGGGGGAGTAAAGGAAAGAGTCAGAGATGCGATGCCAAGGTTACATGCACATTGCATATTGCAGATGATCATAAATCCATCTGTTAGAGCTTCAGATTCATTATCAACGACTCATGCAATGTCAATGAGAGAGATGGAACACTATTCAGTCACCAGCTTGCTCTGCTGCACCCGTCTGTCCGTCCCCCACTTGCGTTTCCTCCTCTACGCCCACGATCTCCAGGACCGCATCCTCCCAGGGGGTGAGCTGGGCTAATGAGGGTGGCCCTCCTCCTGTCCTGGCTCTTTCCCTTTTATTGTGAGCTCTCTTTTCCTGCAATGAGGGAGACAAGTGGAGTTTGAGTGAGATTGAAAGAGTAAGTGTAGAGAATCCATAGCATAGATGCTTAGAAAGAGACAAAGATGGATTGAGCTGGCGAGACTAAGGGCCCTCCCTGTGTGTTGTAAGTTGTTTTCAAAGCATGACAGTGATAGGGAGTGTGAGGGCTGCATAGTCGAATAGTAAGGTGAATGTGACCATAGAGGGAGAGGGAATGGGTAAGGGTGCATGGATGTCAGTGTCAAGTGGGATATGGAGGAAGAGGTTGCTAAAGCTGAGTGCTGGTGAGGAGAGGCAATGGGGATCAGATTGAGGGTGAAGGGAAAGCCATACTCACTTTAGCAGTACGTAGAAGGTCATGAAACCTCTTCCTGCACTGGATCCAGGTTCTGCATGTGAATGATAAAGAGGTGACCTCCTGGGCGATCTGGACCCACACAGCCTTTGTCTGCTGGGGAGGCTTCTTCCTCCCTGAGGAGGGGAAGAGCACCTCCTTGTTGGCTCTTGCTCCATCCACCAAAGCCTGAAGGGCAACGTCATGGAACCTGGGAGCAGCCCTGGGCTGTTGGCTGGCCATTCCTGCTGCAGGTTTTTAGATTAGAGGTCCAAAAGCTTGGCAGCCTGCAGAGGAAGCAAGGCTTATTGCAGACCTTAAATACAGCAGCAATGATGACATCATCGGAGGCGACTTTCAGACTGGAATAACTCATTGGCCATGGGTTCCCACATGTTGGAACTCAATTGGCCAATTAAGTTAAAATCGCATCATTCATCCACATTAATCTGGAGTCGGGGGGGCAACACGAAATGTGGGTAACACGACCCCAACCCGACCCCAAGACAAGTATTTATGAAACCCAAGATCCCATATGCTTTGCTAACCACTCTCTCAATATGTCCCACCACCTTCAGGGACCTATGCACATTAGCTCCCAGGTCCCTCTGTCCAGGTATTTGTATTTGTATTCCAGTCCCCTGCTAATAAAGGTTATCATTCCATTCGCCTTTTTAATTATTTTTATATCTGTCCACTAGCTTTTAGTGATTTCTATACGTGGACCCCTAAATCTCTTGGCTCCTCCACAGTTCCCAGCTTCTCACCATTTAGAAAATACTCTGATCGATCTTTCTTAGGTCCACAGTGGGTGACCTCACATTTCCCCACATTGAATCCATCTGCCACAGTTTTGTCCACTCACTGAATCTATCAATGTCCCTTTGCAACTTTCTACACTATGTAGCTGTCAGTTTGTTGATATTGTACTCTATAAATACACTTGTATAAGTGAACTCTTAATGCTACTGTAATAGTATCAGTTGTGACCTGAATTATAAACTGTTAGTCTTGCCCAGCTGTTTGCCCAGGTCTGTATTTTCCACTCAGAGTGTCTCATTCATTACCTCACATCCTCTTTGTGTCTCATTTCCCAGCCCAGTCATTTTTACCACAGTTTTGATACTTATGAACCATCTGTGTTTTTTCAGGTCTGCCACACTTCCCCACACTTCAGTGTCCTGCCCACATGTCTGATCACTTATATCCACAATGTATTCTTTAGTCATTTCTCCACCTGAGAAACCACAGTCAAAACACAGGAAAACAAAGTGAACAATTTATTGTACATGTCTGGAAAATTAGTTTATCAGAGTTTAACATATCATCAAGAGTTGATTGCTAAATAATTGAAATTCTGGCTGCCTGTGTTGGATTTCACTTTCAAAAGTTTGTTAATGCATTCTATCAGGCCATCAGTCATAGAATAGAATTATAGAATATTACAGCACAGAAAGAGGTAATTTGGCCCTTTCAAAGAGCAATCCCATTCATCCCACTCCCCTGCTCCTTCCACATAGCCCTGCAAATCGTTCCTTCTCAATTATATATCCAATTCCCTTTTGAAAGTTAGTGTTTGGAAACCTTTGCCACAACAAGCTTGATGTTGCAGGAATTGTTGTTTACCAAAGTCACAGATCTAATCTGCATAACGCCACTTAGCTTCGCGAAAATGGAAAAGAAATGATGTGGAATGTGTGTGCTTTTATTGTAAGATGTTCAGTTAACACCTTTTAATGAAATACCAGATAAAGAACACAGCAGACTAGTCCAGCAATTTGAAATATCTTGCTACTGTTGCATGTGGTAATAATGTTGCTGTAAACCTCAATTTGATAAGGCAAGCACAGCACAGCACAGTGTAATGCAAAACTTTCCCATTCACAAGCACATACTACAAGATATGCAAATAGCCTTCCTACCCATGCACTACTTTAAGCAGTTCAACAGGCGGCAGCTGGTAACTCATTGCATATTTAACATATTTGTCAAGTTTAATAGCTCCCAAACATGGGTTCAAACTGAACTCTCCTCCTCAGACATTCCCGTAGTATTTAAACAGTGTCTTGACCACAGCAGACAGTTTGCCTCAGTAAACACTCCGAAGTGTTGCCTTGGCAGACAACACAGGTAGAAACATGCGACGAATCACCTTCACAGGTCTGCAACAGATGACTCATTATTTTAGTTACAGCCCGACAACAACACGAACCATTAATGACTTTGTAGTATTAAATGGGAAAAGGAGTTGAGTCAATCGTCGTGCCCACTCATTACCCAGATCATGTTAATAATGATCAGTGAGGTGAGTCACACAAAAGAAGCTGAACACAAGCAGGTTGAACTGGCTTTTGTTTCAATAACAAGTTAACATGATTACCATTTATTTTTAACTACTTGCGGGGAGAGGGAGGGAAGGGTGGGGGTTTGGCAGAGTTGATGAGTTGACATTGCCTGTATCTTTTTTCAGAAATGTAGCCACTGTGAAAAGAGGTGGATTTGATATTAGCTGTACATTTCTGCAGTAAGTATAACTCCTGGCAAGCCAACATAAAGATAATTGTTAGTAATGGACATGAATAGATCTTGAGACCCTGGCCAGCCAATGCCTTGGCTCAGGAATGGTTGCAAAAAATATTTATAGGGAGAAAAAGTGCTTGGAATGTTCAGTTAAGAAAAACAGACAAATATCACAAAGGCTGTAGTGTATTACATATTGTATAACACATTGGTTTAAGTGTATTCCATGGAGGAAAGCACAAAGGATATGACAAAGGCATCAGTGTATTACATGAACCAGCAGTTGTTACAAAGATGATAACACACTTCTGGGACCTGATAACAAAATTGCTGTAGTGTGTTAAAAGCTAGTAGTGTTCAAGGAGATGTCGGAAACTGTAATATAAGTTTATTAACACCCTTTGAACCCCACAATGTGTCAAGCATTTCTATCAGTATTATTGTATATAATATGCAGGAGTAGAGTGGATAAGGACAATCATGTCCATTTTCTTTTGCAGGCAGTGAGTCTCGTGTGAAACAATGATGGATGGCGTGCTCCTACTATACAGTCACATAATCTGAACTAAAGTGATCACAGAATCTTGCAGCACAGAAGGAGGCCATTTGTCCCATCATGCCTGTGCCGGCTCCTTGAAAAAGCTATCCAATTAGTCCCACACCCCTGCTTTTTCCCCATAGCCCTGCAAATTTTTCCTTTTTAAGTATAGATCAAATTCCCTTTTGAAAGTTACTATTGAATCTGCTTCCACCGCCCTTTCAGGCAACGCATTCCAGATCATAACAACTCACCGTGTAAAAAAAAAGATTCCTCATTTCCCCCCTGGTTCTTTCGCCAATTATCTTAAATCTGTGTCCTCTAGTTATCGATCCTCCTGACAGTGGAAACAGTCTCTCTACTCTTATCAAAACCCTTCATAATATTGGAAACCTCTAATAAATCTCCCCTTAACCTTCTATGCTCTAAGGAGAACAACCCCAGCTCTCTAGTCTCTCCACATACCTGAAGTCCCTCATCGCTAGCACCATTCCAGTAAATCTCCTCTGCACTCTCTCCAAGGCTTTGACATCCTTTCTAAAGTGTGGTGCGCAGAATTGTGGTCTAACCAGTGATTTATAAAGGTTTAGCATAACACCCTTGCTTTAGTACTCAATGTCCCTTTTTATAGAGCCAAGGATCTTGCTTTTTTAATAGCCTTATCAACTTGTTCTGCCAGCTTCAAAGATTTGTGTATCTGGTTTCATCTCACAACATAAATGTCACAAATATCTGGATTGTGTTCATGCCAGTTCAAAATACAGTTTCGAGGGTGGCTTATGTTCCAAAGATCAATTGGATTAATTCCCATTATTGTATAATCCAACAAATGTATTACTGCAAGTTATTGGCAATCTGGGGTCATATAACTGTGCAAGGTTAATAGAAAAGGTAATGCTTCTGGATTATAGAGAATAAGACTTTCTATGGGGAACTTCTGTGAAACCTTTGAGAGAGAAAATGGTTTTACAAAAGCCTGAAATTGTAACAATAACGTAGGGAAGAAATGTGGATGGAAATGTTGAAGCAGAAGAACATAGACATTCCAGTTGATTTAGTATACCTGATCCAACACATCTCTTCTAGCCACAATGAAAGCAGTAGTTTATGTAAGCTTGTGTGTAACAGATCCATTGAAAACCATGGCAATCATTCCAGACTTGCCAATTAATGGATTGCTTTACTTCTAAAGACAGATTCCCAAGAAGCCTATTCCATGTCAGTGTACTAGAGAACATGTCTGTGTAAGAATAATAATGGCTGAATATAACAAACATTTGGAATTGGAATTGGATATTCAATCAGTCCAGCAGCCTTGTGGCTAAGTGTCTCTGGTCATGGGCTCATGGGTCAGCACTGGGTACCTCACCTGGTTGGGGCTGGGGGAAGTGAGGAATGCACAGAGCTGAGTAGCTAAATCAAAAACCACAAGTGTGACTACTGTGACTCTATCTCATTGCAGGGAATGGTCTGCCCAACAAGTAGCTCCTCACCAAATCATGAAATCACCCCTAAGAAATATTTAATGATTTGAAATATGACAGATCTCTCAATCGTATAATATAGGATATGGTAATAAATCACTCGATAGAATAGGATAGGATGGGATGGTATAGGATAGTATTGGGTAGCATAGGGTGGGATGGAATGAGATAGGATAGGATAGTATACAATAGTATATCATTGGGTACAATACAATAGGATAAGATAGGATATGATATGAATGGAATGAGATGAGATGGGATGGAATAGAATTGGATAATATAGCATGTGGTAGTATACCATTGGGTGGGATAGGATAAGATTACAGTATAGTGTAATATATGATGGGATAGGATAGTGTAGCATAGAATAGCAGTATTGTATCATATAGGATGACCAAAAAATTGATTAAAAGGGAGAAAATAGAATATGAGAGAAAATGAGCAAGAAATATAAAAACAGCTTGTAAGAGCTTCTACAAGTATGTAAAAAGGAAGAGAGTAGCAAAAGTAAATGTTGGTCCCTTAGGCACTGAGACAAGAGAAATTATAATGGGGAATAAGAAAATGGCGGAGACTTTAAACAAATATTTTGTATCTGTCTTCACAGTAGAAGACACAAAAAGCATACCAAAAATAGTGGGGAACTAATGAGAGTGAGGAAATTAAAGTAATTAAATCAGTAGAGAAAAAGTACTTGAGAAACTAATGGGACTAAAAGCCGACAAATTCCCTGGACCTGACGGCCAACATCCTAGGGTACTAAAAGAGGTGGCTGAAGAGATAGTGGATGCATTGGTTGTGATCTTCCAAAATTCCCTAGATTCTGGAATGGTCCCAGTGGATTGGAAGGTAGCAAATGTAACCCTGCCATCAAGAAAGGAGGGAGAGAGAAAACAGGGAATTACAGATTCTGACGAAGGGTCATCGACCTGAAACGTTAACTCTGTTTCTCTCTCCACAGATGCTGCCTGACCTGCTGAGTATTTCCAGCATTTTCTGTTTTTGTTTCAGATTTCCAGCATCCGCAGTATTTTGCTTTTGAACTACAGGCTAGTTAGCCTGACATTGGTCGTTGGGAAAATGTTGGAATCCATGATTAAGGAAGTGGTAATAGGGCAGATAGAAAATCATAATATGATTAGACAGAGTCAACATGGTTTTATGAAAGGGAAATCGTGTTTGACAAATTTATTAGAGTTTTTTGAGGGTGTAACTAGCAGGGTAGATAAAGGGGAACCAGTGGATGTGGTGTATTTGGATTTCCAAAAAGCATTCGATAAGGTGCCACATAAAGGGCTAGAAATTCGACTCCTTTACGCCTGCCGTTAGCGCCTCCAGGGGGTGCTAGCAAAGGGCTTATCGCTGGGGGGGGGGGCGGTGGGGCGAAAAAAGTGCCTCCCGAGAAATTCGGCGGGGTGTTGCTGAGGCGCTACCCGATAGCGGCGCGTCCCTGCCAGTAGCGCCCCGGGCTGCTGCGCCACCGGTGATGACACCATCGCCATGCGCGGCATTCCCTTAGTGCTCCGCGGCAGAAATTCGGCTGCGTCCCGAGAGGCTGCCGCGGGCGGTGTCAGCGTCAGCCTCGCAGGTCGCGAGCCGGGCCGACCTCCGCTCACGGGCAGTAGTTAAAGGGGAGGTGCGGCCGCGACCTACACCGCCATTTTCTTTTTTTTGGCCGACCTGCAGGTCGACCCTCCGTGGCGTGGTCCTGGCTGCCATCACGCCGCCCTGGTGGTCTAGTTAAGGCCATCGGAAGCCCTGCAGAGTGCACAGCGGCCCTCCCCTTTAACTGAAGGGGAGGGGCGTTGAAACGCGGCAACGCTCCGTGGAGCCTCTGCTGAGCGCTGCCGATCGCGCCCCGACATCGCCTCGGTTACCACCACAACAGGAAGTGGAGTGCCCAACATTGCGCTCCACTTCCTGTGCGGGGCAGTAAGCCGAATTTAGCAGCCGGGGCGGTACATCTGCGCCGGGCGCTAAATGTCCGGCCTTAACTCGGTTACTGCCCCCAAACGGGGCACAACCAAATTTCACGCCCAAAAAGTTGTTACGCAAGATAAGGGCTCATGTGCTTGGGGATAATATATTAGCATGGATAGAGGATTGGTTAACGGACAGAAAACAGAGAGTTGGGATAAATGGGTCATTTTCAGGTTGGCAGGCTGTAACTAATGGGGTGCCACAAGGATCAGTGTTGGGGCCTCAACTATTTACAATCTATATTAATGATTTAGATGAAGGGACCGAGTGTAATGTATCCAAGTTTGCTGATGATACAAAGCTAGATGGGAAAGTAAGCTGTGAGGAGGACACTAAGCCTGCAAAGGGATATAGATAGACTGAGTGAGTGGGCAATAAGGTGGCAGATAGACTATAATGTGGGGAAATGTGAGGCTACTCACTTTGGTAGGAAGAATAGAAAAACAGAATATTTTTTAAATGGTGAGAAACTATTAAATGTTGGTGTTCAGAGAGATTTAGGTGTCCTTGTATAGGAGAAACAGAAAGTTAGCATGCAGGTACATCAAGCCATTATGAAGGCAAATGGCATGTTGGCCTTTATTGCTAGAGGGTTGGAATACAAGAGTAAGGAAGTCTTGCTACAATTTTACAGAGCTTTGGTGAGACCACATCTGGAGTACTGTGCAAAGTTTTGGTCTCCTTATCTGAGGAAGGATATACTTGCCTTAGAGGTGGTGCAATGAAGGTTCACTAGATTGATTCTTGGGAGAGGGTTGTCCTATGAGGAGAGATTGAGTAGAATGGGACTATAGTCTCTGGAGTTTACAAGAATGAGAGGAGATCTCATTTAAACATAATAAGATTCTGAGGGGGCTTGATACGAGAGTCTCGAACTAGGGGGCATAGTCTCAAGATAAAAGGTCAGCCATTTAAGACTGAGATGAGGAGGAATTTCTTCACACAGAGAGTTGTGAATCTTTGGAATTCTCTACCCCAAAGGGTTGTGGATGCTAAATCATTGAGTATATTCAAAGCTGCGATAGATAGATTTTTGGACTGTTGGGGAATCAAGGGTGATGGAGATCGGGCGGGAAAGTGGAGCTGAGGTCGAAGATCAGCCATGATCTTATTGAATGGCGGAGCAGGCTCGAGGGGCCATGTGGCCCAGTCCTGCTCCTAATTCTTATGTTCTTATAGCATAGCACAAGATAATATACTATAAAATAGGATAGGATAGCACAACATAGGATAAGAATATGGTCTAAAATAGATTAGTATAGGATAGGATAGGGTAGGATAGCAATGGCATGTACCCTGCCCATTACTCATCCGAGCACGATGAGACTGTGTTACATTATTTCATTCTGTTACGCAAAAAGCACAGATCCGTATAAAGCATAGTGCAGGTCAGAAGTTCCAATAGAGGGAGTGTTAGGACTTTACAGAAGCCCATAACATACTGGGGTCGACCCAAACCCTGATGTCTCCAGCTTGTGCTGATAGTTCAGCAGTCTCTGGGCCAACTTCCTTTCATCAGTTGTGTACCTGAAAACAAGAATGGGAGTAATGAAAAGGATAAAAAGAGATAGAAGAATGTAGAGTATTAGTTTGTACAGACTGTTAGTTAAACAGATAGTGAAATCCATTGCTGTTATTTATTACTATCCTGGTTATGTTTAAGGTACATAGACATGAGTAACATTTCTAAAATAAAATATTTAAGGGAAACTCACAGTATATATTGGAGGCATAAAAATGTGTTATAAGATGTAATAAGGATCGGGGCCACCATGAAGTGATGTGCTGCATCATGAAGAGCTGGGGTTCTCTACACAAGGAACAGGGAGTGCTTTAGACAGCTGTGGTAAACAAGAAAGCACTTTAGGTGATGGTCTAAGACACAAGATTAAACATGAAGCTTTTTACAACTACCAATGTTTCTCTTACCACAGTTAACTGCTGCAGTTGTCTCGCCTGGGTGCTACGCTCGAGACAATAAGGCTAGGCGGGCTATGTGGTTGTGGAGGGCACCACAGCTGAGTGGAAGCCCGTCCTCGCCTGATGTCCATAGGTACACTTTCTAGCAGAAGTCAATAGATTGTAATCAGAAGATAAGATCACAAGATAAATAGAGGTGTAGGATACCAATCTTAACTCATCTATTCAGAAAAATTACCCCTCATCATCATACCATCCAACTAAATCTTAAATTAATCTAATATTTAACCATCAGCAGCCTTGACCTAAGACCATTCCAAATGTTGATTGTTCTTTGTATGAAGTATTTCTTTCTGAAATGTGTCCCAAATTGTCCTTTCACTAATTTAAACCTAGGAATAGGAGTAGGCCATTCAGCCCCTTGAGCCTGTTCTGCCATTCAATTAGTTCATAGCTGATCTGTATCTTAACTCCATCCACCCGCCTTGGTTCCATAACCCTTAATAACCTCGCCCAACAAAAATCTATCAATCAGTTTTAAAATTTTCAATTAACCTAGCTTCAATAGCTTTTTGGGGGAGAGAGTTCCAGATTTCCATTACACTTTGTGTGAAGAAGTGCTTCCTGACATCACCCCCTGAATGACCTAGTTTGAAGGTTATACCCTTGTTCGGGACTCCCCCAGCAGAGGAAATAGTTTCTCTCTATCTATCCTATCAACTCCTTTAATCATGTTAAACACCTCAATTAGATCACACTTAATCTTCTATACTCAAGGGAATACAGGCATAGTCTATGCAAACTGTTCTCTAAATTTATCCCTTTTAGCCCCGGTATCGTTCTGTTGAATCTGCGCTGCTCCCCCCACCACTCCAAGGCCAAAAAATCCTTCCTGAGGTGCGGGGCCCAGAACTGAACGCAGTAGTGCTTGAAGTAGTTCTTTATGTCATTTAAAATCTTCTGTAATGATAAAAGGTCTCCTCTCTGTATTCTTCTTTAAAAGCTAAAGAGCTCCAGTTTCTTCAATCGTTCCTCATCACTTAATCCGTTGATGATAGAGATCGGCCTCATAGCTCTTCCCTGCACCTCCTCCATGGCTTGAATGATTCTCAATGTCCTGGCGACCAAACCTGAACATAATACTCAATTTGTGCACTTACCAGAGCACGATGTTGTATTAGCATAACTTCCTCTGACCTATACCCACCTGACCTAGCGATGTAATTCAGCATGCTGTTGGCATTAGCGATTGCTGCTCCAGTGATTTGAGAGCACCTGTTACCACCTTCAGAGTCTTTTCACCTTCGACCTGGGGTGTTTCTGCTCCATCCATACTGTACCCATCCTCCTCTCCACTGTCTAATACCTTGCACTTTTCACACTTGAATTACATCTGCCACTCTTACCCCATTCATAGATCTTATCTAACTCCTTTTATAGGTGTCTGTTTGCTTCCTCTGAATCGACTGCTTCCCTCAGCTTAACCTCATCCGCAAATCTGACCAGTTTGCTTTGGGTTTCTGAATCTAAGTCCTTAATGTAGATAAAGAACAGTAGGTATTCCAGCATCAAATCCTCGGGCACTCCACTCAGTACTCCTCCCACTGCACAAACCAACTGCATTCACCTTTCCCCTGACAAGTATCTGTTGTGGAAAGCTGTGGGCAATTGTCGTGTCCCTATTGTCAGCTAATTCAGTGCAGACCAGGGATGAATCTAGGATCCTATGGCTCAGTGTCACACACTGCAGTGAATCTACCAGCTGAGCTACAGCCTTGTAGTGTGGTGTAGTTAGAATGGTAAGTTCGTTCAAAACCTGTCTGGAACAATGGGGTCAATTTTAACCCCGAATAGGCTTTGGGTGGACAGGGGCTCAGGACGGGTGAAAAATGCACTTGCTGGCCTAAGTTTCAGGCTCAGGGTATTTTAACCCCCGGACCTCATTTCAATTCCACCAGTCCAGCTCTGGCCTGGAACGGGTGGGAAGAGGTTGTCGAGTGGCTGCTGGAAGGGAAGAATCAGAGGAACGGAGAGTTCAGGGTGTAGAGGGAGCTTTGTATCTGAAGGAGGTTACAGAGATAGGGAGGGTCAAGGCCATGAAGAGATTTAAATGTGAGGATGAGATTCTTAAACTTGAGGCGTTGGCCGACAGGGAACCAATGTAGGTCAACGAGCACAGGGGTGATGGGTGAGCAGGATTTGGTGCAACATGGGATACAGGCAGCAGAGTTTTGAATGAGCTGAAGCTTATGGAGGTTGAAGGATGGTTGGCCAGCCAGGAGAACATTGGAATAGTCGAGTCTGGAGGTGACAGAGGCAATATGCAGAATGAGCACTCCTTTTTATAACTAAATAAAATAGCTACTAGACTAGACTGTTTTTTCTAAGGAAGTGAAAGAGATGATTCCCTTTGCAAATAATTTCCCACCTCCACTCAGACTCTCATTGCGACCGAACCGGCCAATCATAGGTGCCTCCTCATTGCATTCAGATGCATGGCACATGTACACTGGTGCATCGACACCGAGGACTAGAAATTGGATTAAGCCTGAAAACGGGTGGTATTAAGGCCCAGCGCTATTTGCCTGCACCCGTCGAAAGTGGTCCAGGCAGCACACAAAATTCATGCTGCCTGTTCATTCTACTGATTGCAGCACTGATCTCAGCGCTAAACACGCTGTTGATTGGTTTAGTGCTGAACAAGTGGGCCAATATCGGGTGCAGTCTAGTGGCCAGTAATGTTTGGCCAAGGCTCTCTGCACTACTTAAGGGGGAGGTGTTTTGTTGCAGAAGCACCTCATCGTCAGTCAGCCTGAAGCCATTGCACAGCAACAACCCAGAGAGAGAGCAAGAAGGTTTCCGGATGCTGTACTCGAGGCCTTAGTAGTGGCAGTTGAGAGAAGGCGGGTGTCCTGTTCCCCCAGGGTGGCAGGAAGCCATCAAAGGCCACCAGTAGAAGGCTTTGGCAGGAGATAGCTATCTACGTTATGGCCAGCAGTGTCGTGCCAAGGACATGGATACAGTGCCGAAAGAAGTTTAATGACCTCACATGCCAGGTCAAGGTGAGTGAAGGCTTCAGCAAATGCCATATCCCACCATCTGCACCACAAGCTTCACACACTGCTCAATGCACCACACCCCCAGCACTCAGCTACCAACAATCTCTAGCTATCACCACTCAGACCTCACAATCACAGCTTCACTTCACCCTCACAACCTCACCACTGCTGCAACACTCACACCCACATCTCACACCTTGCACACACTGACGGCTATTCAACCATGGCAGGCACATCACTCAAACACATTGCCCCACACTCACTGACACACTTCCCTTTCTCTTGCAGGCCAAGGAGGCTCACAACCACCGGGAACAACGGCAGACGGGAGGCGGCCAAGCTGCTGTACAGACCCTGAGCCAACTGGAGCAGTCCGTGCGCGACATCATTGGAGAGGAAGTCACCGAGGCCGTGGGAACCGGAAAAGTTGAAGCCCTTGCTGACAATGACGGTATGGACATTCCTAATCCTTCTTCTCACATCCCACTTCCCCCTCATCCCACAATCTCTTCTCACTTACAAGCTGCTGATGCTGTATAAATGGAGAACTTGCTTTCCCCCCTCCCCTCATCACATCCTGACTCTTGTGCCTTTCTGCTTTCAGATACCCAAGAACTGCCAGCAGGCCAGCCTGTCCCTCATGCTATGGAGGAGAGTGGAGAAGAAGACACACCATCACTGCATCTGACAGTCGCAGACTCCAGCTCAGAAACTGGCACTGCTTGATCTGCACACGGTGAGGTACCGGGCACGAGTGGGCTGCAACAAGGCCGGGGGAAAGGGTAGCTCGGGGGCCAGCTCCCCGGAGGGTGAGTTCACGCACGAGTTCTGCTGCACAGGACTCAGATAATGGGGCAGCCTTCCGAAGAAGGGTGATGCGCATGCACACGGAACTGGTAGGTGCAATGGCAAGTCTGCCAGAAAGCCTCTTGTCAATGTCAAGGGGCATGAAGGAGTCCGGCTCCAACATTGGACGGGGCTTTGTGCAGAGCTTGAAGCCTGTGATTTCCAGGCTGGAAATTATGGACAACTCCAGGAGAGACATGATGCTGCGTGTGCTCAGCGATGTCGCGGCTTCCATTCCAGCACAGGTGGAAGTGACCCAACATCTCAGTGCTGCAGTGGAAGCACAGACTGCTGTCCTGCAGGCTCAGCTTGCTGCCATCATGGCTGGATTTACCAGTGTCGTAAGGGCTTGCAGAGTGTTGCAGTAGCCCAGCAATCTGTCCTCCAACAGATTGCTAGGAGTGCTGAGGCACTGCCCCGGGGGAATGGCAGTGGATCTGTGGAACAAGAACCTGCTGTCCTCTCTCAGGATGACAGCATTCCTGCTCCCACCACTGCCACTCCGCCATTGTCATTGCCACTGCCTGTCAACCAGCCGGCCCAGACTGCTGCCGCCCATGCAGAGGTGGTGCAGTCTACAACCGGGACTTCTAGTTCCACAGCTGGTCGAGGTCGTCCTGCAAGGCCATCATGTCTACCCCACGGAAACACAGCAGCCTTCCACCAACCGTGCTGCAGCCACTGGGGGAGCACTGCGTAGGAGCACTAGAATAGGTAAAGGCACAACAACAACAGGCACAAAGGGATTGCACAAGGGTGATTAGTTCATATTGTAATGTTGTATGAATAGTGATCAATTTATTCATTTTGTTTGGAATGTTTGTTTTGTGTGCAGGAGGGCGCTGTGATGCTCCATGACAGAGGAATGGTATGATGGGGATGTGGTGAGCAACGGGGATCTGGGGTTTCATTCACTCGAATCGGAGTCTAATGAGGTGTTCATGGATAGCCCGTCCGGAACGAGGATTTGCTGCCTTCCTCCTCGTCCTCCTCCTCCTCCTGAGGTGGTCTCACAATCCCTGGTGGCAAGGGCTGCGCCCTCATGATGGCCAAGTTGTGGAGCATGCAGCAGACCACCACGAAATGGGACACCCACTCCGCCGAGTACAGGAGGGCTGCCCCCGAGCGGTCAAGGCAGCGGAACCGTTGCTTCAGCAGGCCGATGGTCTGCTCGATGATGTTCCTGGTGGCAGCATGGCTCTCATTATATCAGTGCTGGGCACGAGTGGTGGGGTTGCAGAGGGGAGTCATCACCAGGTGCAGAGCGGATAGCCCTTGTCTCCGAGCAGCCACCCTTGCATTTGACATTGTGGCTAGGATATTGATGGGACTGATGCAGGATGAAGGCATCATGACAGCTGCCAGGATAGCGGGCATTGACCATCATGATGCGCTGGGTGTGGTCGCACAACAACTGCACATTAAGTGAGTAGTAGCCTTTGTGGTTACGGAACATCTCAGGATTCGTATATGGTGCCCGCAAAGCCGCATGCGCGCTCCTCCTGCTTCTCTCTGTTCAGAGAGAAGAAAACGTAGTCCTTTCTCCTGGAGTGCAGAGCCTCTGTGACCTCCCGGATGCAGTGATGGATGGCGAACTAGGAGATGTTAGCTATGTCTCCTGCTGCAGATGGAAGGATCCGCTGGGGAAGAAATTAAAGTCCACATGACCTTGAGGGCCACTGGGAGAGCCCTGGTCTCCGTGTTCTGCGACTGCAGGTCTGGTTGCAGGAGGTGGCAGAGTTCTGTGACCACCTCCTTGGTGAAGAGAAGCCTCCTAATACAGTGCTCATCGCTTAGGTGCAGGTAGGCGATGTGCTCTTGGAGGACCCTAGTTGGGTAAGGCCTCCTGCTGAGAGCCCTCCTGGCCCTCCTCCTCCTCCCTCTGCGAGCATCTTCTTCGCTGCCTCCACTCCCTCTCCCGAAGATACTCGAGCGCGAGGGGGACTGTCAGTACAGCCCTCATGACTGTGAACAAGTGTCGTGAGCACAAGCCTTTAAATGAGAATGAAGGTGTTTTCCATTAGCAGCAACACTCCCTGTCATGTCAGGAACTTGAAACAAGTTTAGAAAGCTGCAAGTGTTGCAGAAAGTTACACAGGGCTGGTCAAACTGAGAATCCATGCCAGCTGCAAGTTGTTGATGATGATCCCTTTAAATAACGCAGGTGGAGGCTCCTTCCTGCTTGTCAACGCTTGCTCAGCTGGCCGTGATTAGCACAGGCCGGTAAGTGGAGCGGCAACCGTGAAAATGGCAGACCGGGCATCAAGTGAGCGTTGCACACTCACTGATGTCACGATCTGCCTAATCTGAATATCTGCAGCGAGCGCGGTCATCAGCAAAGCTGCTGACCTACCGAAAATGGCGGCCACCGCAGGACTGACCGGGAGCGGGCAGAAGTGAGGCGGCCGCCATTTTTTCACCAAAACGGGCCTTAACGGCCAGCGCAAAAACCCCAAATTTCTAGGCCCTAAATCCTAAACTCTGAAGTGCACCTCATGTTTAAAGAGTGTTTTGGTTAATGAAACGGCAGTTATTTGCATGGTGTTATTAAAGAGTTTTAGGGATTTACATTGACGTGATTACATTAAAAACATATATTTGGCGTGCTCATTGCAAACAACCTTGTGTCTGCTGACAGCACAGGTCACACCAAAAACAAATTGTCAAGTGAGCTGGAGACCAGAGTGTACTGAGATCCAACTCGAAAATTCACAAAGTACATACCCAGTGGCAGGTACATTCACTCAGCATTTATACATCTTCCAAAATGAGACTGATTGTTCTAGGTTTACAGGAGCCGGTCTGGTTTTACACAGGTGCAGGAGCAGTTCCAAGTGAAGAATGTCCCACTGTGATCCGAGCTGTTCAACCGGCATGATGTTCCCTGCCACAGGGTCATTCAGTGTCGCTCTGTGTTTGACTTTCCCTTGATTCAATGTAAGTAAACAATAAATTCCAATATTGCCACTGTGAACCAGGCCTTGCTGCTTGTGTTCCAACTGGGAAATAGAACAGTACAATCGACAAGAGACAGCGAATGAGACGCAGCTGGTCAGAGCAAGTCAGTCAGAAAAAAACAAGATTGTTAACAAGAATGAAACTAAAAGAAAAAGCATACAAAAATGCAAAAAATAGCCCAGATCCTGGCGAATGGGAAAGATACAAAGAACAGCAAAGGGTCACGAAACAGATAGTAAGAGCTACAAAAAGAGAGTAGGGAAAGAAACTTGCAATGGATATCAAAATCAGCAAAAAGAATTTTTACAATTATATTAGGAAAAAGAGGGTGGTCAGAAGCAATGTTGGCCCCTTAAAAGCTGAAAGTGGAGACATTGGGGTAAAAATTCAGTTGGTTGCGCCTCCCGTTAGCGCCTTAAAAGGGCGCTAATGGGGCGTTAAGGCGCTAACGCCCGGGCGCAGCGCTGTTTGCGCCGCTCGAGAACTTAACTTGAGATTGTGCGGCGGCGCTAAAACTTACCGCTGCGACCACCTGCGCGCGCAGATTGTGACGTCATTCCGTGGTGCAACGCCCTTGGGGCGCCCCGGAGCGGAAATTGAGTGGCGCCCCCTGCCTTACCGCCTGGCGCTTCCAACGACCGGAAGACTGGAACGTTATCAATCGGTGTGGGGCTGGGGGGGGCGCTATTTAAAGGGGGCCTCTTCCTGTCTTTTTCTGTGGTCGACATTTATGCACCACTCGTTCTGAGAGAGAGAGAGAGATTCGGAGAGAGAGAGAGAGAGACTTCTACATTGACTCAACGCTTTGTGAGGTAGTTTTGCCTAGTTCATCCTAACTTTGCTGCTACTTTCGTTGCTGTACCTCATTACTTTTCTGGCAAAGAGAATATGGGGGCTGCAATGATTGGGGGCGTCGTCCTGCTCCAGCTCAATCGGAGGATAGTGAGACGCAGACAGAGAGTGGCAATGATGGCCAGACGGAGGAGGGCCATCAGGCGCATGTACAGGAGAGCTTACCCTCCCAGGGTATATCGTGAACAGCTCTCCTACATCCACATGTCCGAGGAGCTGTGTTTGCGAAGGCTGCGATTCAGCAAGGAGGTGGTCACTGAGCTCTGCCACCTGCTGCAGCCAGATCTGCAGCCTCAGCTGAGGTCCAGGACGTCTCTGTCGGTGGCAGTGAAGGTCACAGTGGCTTTGAACTTCTACGCCACTGGCTCATTCCAAGCTGCTGTTGGGGACCTCGCCAATATCTCCCAGTTTGCGGTGCATCGCTGCATCCGGCAGGTCACCAATGCCCTCTTCACAAGGAGACGAGACTTCATCTCCTTCCCTATGACCCCAGACAAGCAGCATGACCGTGCTATGGGCTTTGCGAGGGTAGCGGGCTTCCCCATGGTGCAGGGCGCCATTGACTGCACGCATGTGGCTTTGCGTGCTCCGCGAGAGAATGCAGAGGAGTTCCGGAACAGAAAGGGGTTCCATTCCTTGAATGTGCAGTTGGTCTGTGACCACAGACAGGTGATTCTCGCTGTCAATGCCCACTATCCGGGCAGCTGCCACGATGCTTTCATCCTGCGCCAGAGTACTGTGACAGAAATTTTCGAGGCACCGCATCAGCCAGTTGGTTGGCTTCTGGAGGACAAGGGGTACGCATTGAGCACCTGGCTGATGACACCGCTCCGTGCGCCAAACACCCCTGCTGAGCTGCGGTACCAGGAAAGCCAACAAGCAACCAGGAACATTATTGAGCGCACAATCGGCGTGCTCAAACAACGATTCCGCTGTCTGGACCATTCCGGAGGAGCCCTGCAGTACTCGCCTGAGCAAGTTTCCAAATTCGTAGTGGTGTGCTGCATGTTGCACAACATGGCAATCCTCAGGACGCAGCCAATGCCACCAGGCCTTGCAGCACCACAAGAGGAGGAGGAGGAAGAGGAGGAACAGGCCGAGGACGATGATCAGCAGCAGCACCAAGGCAGGAGGGCGGCCCACAATGGTCAAACTGCAAGGGCCGTCCGTCAACGACTAATAGCAAGCCGCTTCTAGGGCCCCTGCCATTGCTACAAACACGAATCAACCCAGCATGCAACCCCTAAGCCGGCCAAGGCACCAATAATTCCAACCACCAGCCATGTATATTTTGAATACAGAAACTTATTTATTGTACAAACTCTGTGTGTGTCAATTCCTCATGACAAACTCATAGAAATAAACACAAAAAAACAGTCAATAACATAACTGGTTCTCACAACCTGGAGATAATGTCCAAAACACTAAACAAAAGTTGGGCCATGAACCTCGGCCTTTAATAAAAAAATGACCAGCATTTTGGCACACCTCCTACTTTTTGCCCTTCGAGGGTGATCTCCTTCCCTTGCGCACTTCCCCCCTTCTAACCCTACTGCTCCTCCGTAATGGGACCTCAGTGGCTGCAGCAAGGCTGCTGGAAGGCTGCTGCTTGTCAGACCCTGACACTGCAGATGCCCCTGAAGGACGGCCTCGACCACTTCTGGGCCTGGAGGGCCCGGCTGCAGACTGCACCAACTCTGCATGGGCGACAGCAGTCTGTCCTACAGGCGGTGGCAAGTGCAGTGGAGAAGTGACAGTGTTGGCAGCAGGAATGCTGTCATCGTGAGAGAGGACAGCAACTCCCTGCTCGCCCAACACACTGGCACTCCCACGGGGCAGCACTTCAGCATCCGGAGCAATTTGCCGGAGAACAGATTGCTGGCCTGCTGCGGCGCGGTGACAGCCCCGGGGACATGTGCACGAACCATCGAGGATGGCAGCAGTCAGTGCTCGCGTGGCCTCAATCTGAGTCTGCATGAGAGCAGTCTCAGATGGGTTCCTGGCAGCCAGTGACTGAATTGCAGCACTAAGCTTTAGTGTGGCATCCGCCTGTGCTACAGCGAAGTGCTCCACACTCCTTGCCAGTGCCTCAATGCATTCGGGCACCCTTCCCACTGCACCCATGAGCTCAGTGTGCATGCCCACCGCCTGGCTGTTCATTTCTGCAATCAGCCGCTCCTCCTCTGCGTCCATTGCATTAGGAGTGTCTGGCATACTCTCCCTCTGGGGAGAAGGCTCCCGTTCTTCCCTCCCCCCCCCCATGGCGTTGCTGCAGCCCGCTGGGTCCTGGAGCTTCACCATCATCAGCCCCTTCCCCCCTGCTCCCCCGTTCTTCCCCCCCCCCCCAATGGCGTTGCTGCAGCCCGCTGGGTCCTGGAACTTCACCATCATCAGCCCCTTCCCCCCTGCTCCCCTCCGGGGAAGGCGTGTTCCCAGTGTGGCCATGGGCTTCCTCGGGAGAGGGTGGCACTGATGCTCCGGCTTCCTCTTCCTCCTCAGCTGCAGCATCACTCCCAGTGGCAGCTTCAGGGACCATCTCCTCAGCTGCTGAATCACCATCTGAAAGCAGGGAGGTACAAGAGTGGCTTTAGCGTGAGGACAGGGTGGCAGTAAGGGAGGAATAAGTGCAGCGAGTTAGCAAGTTGGATTGAAAGTGTCAAAGGCTGGTATTGTGAGGGACAAGTGGAAGGACAGAGGACAAAAAGGTGATGACCTTACCATTGCTGTCCACAACGGGGTCGGCGTCCCCAGTGGCGACGGGACCGATCACCCGGCTTGCCACAATCCTGTGGACGCGCTCCTCCAGATCGCTGAGGGGTTGCAGCTGAAGCCGCCCTCCACCCGTCCGTTGCTGCTGTCTCCGATTATGAGCCAGCTTAGCCTGCAAGAAAAAGGACAGCATCTGAGTCAATATGCAGCCATGGTCTTGCCTGATGTGCCTCCCATAGGTGAATAGCCCTTACAATATGTAGCCATGGTCTTGCCTGATGTGCCTCCCATAGGTGAATAGCCCTTACTGTATGCAAAGTGTGGAATGTGTGTGTGTGTTTGATGAAAGGGCCATAGGTGTTGCATGAGTGTTGTGCATTGGGGTTTTAAGACCCTCTGGCCATAGAGTGAGGTTGAGATGGAGGGATGGAGAGGTATTGAGAAAAAGCCACTCACCCTGACGACCCGAGTGAGGTCGTTGAACTTTTTGCGGCACTGAACATGGGTCCTGGGCACCATGCTCCTGGAGGAGACGCTCTGAGCCACCTCCCTCCACACTCTTCTGAACTCGCGTGGCAAAGGCCTCCTGCCACTCTCCGGGAACAGCATGCATCGTCTGCGCTCCACTGCGTCAACCAGAGCATCCAAGGCCCGCTCGGTGAAGCGATGAGCGCGTTCTCTCACCCTCTCCATGCTTGGCAGCAAAATGGATTACAGGTCTCTCCAGGCTGAGATTCAAGGCTGCAATGAGCAGGGTGTGGCTGGGGAGCAAGTGGCCCCCCCCCCGCTTTAAGAAGTGTCCGGCGCCAGTGTGTCTGTGTTCCCTCGCTAACTGGCAGCAGCTGCGCTGCGCTCGTGCGCTGAGGTAGCGCCTCACTCCTAGGCCTTTGCGCCTTAAGAGAGGTGTGCAGCGCCTAATTTAGCGCTCCACTCACCTCCCGGGGCGGTAAAAGTGAAGTTTCCTGTCAGTGCCGATAATTAGCGCCAGGCGCTAATATTTGCGCGCGGACGATATTTGCGCCCCAAATGGGGCGCGACCTAATTTCTACCCCATTGTTTTTGAGCGGCGGCGGACCTGCGGGAAACCAGGTGGCGGCGGCGAGGTTTCAAAGAGGCGGCAGAGACCAGGTAGGCCTCAGAGCGGCGGCGGACCTGCGGGGAACCAGGCGGTGGCGGCGAGGTTTAAAAGAGGCGGCAGAGACCAGGTAGGCCTCAGAGCGGCGGTGGACCTGCGGGAAACCAGGTGGCGGCGGCGAGGTTTCAAAGAGGCGGCAGAGACCAGGTAGGCCTCAGAGCGGCGGCGGACCTGCGGGGAACCAGGCGGTGGCGGCGAGGTTTAAAAGAGGCGGCAGAGACCAGGTAGGCCTCAGAGCGGCGGCGGACCTGCGGGAAACGAGGTGGCGGCGATGAGGTTTAAAAGAGGCGGCAGAGACCAGGTAGGCCTCACCAATCTCCGAGCTCAGAGGGAGGGAGAGAAGTAAAAAGTAATCGAAGTGTGACGTCACCAGAAAGCAGGTAAGTGATTGGTTGGTGAGTATTTCTCTCTTTTTAAACTTAAACTCTGTGGTTTATAGTTTCTAAGCTCTCTGTGGTGTAGCGGGGACTGTTGGTAAACCAGGGCCCTTAAGTATATCATGTAACTGTAGTGTAATTGGTGGGATTGATTTGATTTAATTTAATTTCAATTAATTAAAGGGTAAGTCATGGCAGGAGAGCTCGGCCCCGTGGTATGCTCCTCCTGCGCTATGTGGGAACTCAGAGACACTTCCTGTGCCCCTGACAACCATGTGTGCAGGAAGTGTCCCAGCTGCAGCTACTGGCAGACCGCATTGCGGCGCTGGAGCTGCGATTGGATACATACTGGACCATTCGCGATGCTGAGGACGTCGTGGATATCACGTTTGAGCAGTTGGTCACACCACAGGCAAAGGATGCACAGGCAGAAAGGGAATGGGTGACCAACAGACAGAGTAGTAGGCGCAGGCAGGTAGTGCAGGAGTCCCCTGTGGACATCCCCCTCTCAAACAGATATACCACTTTGAATACTGTTGGGGGGGATGAATTATCAGAGGAAGGCAGCAGCAGCCAACTTCCTGGCACCAGGGGTGGCTCTGCTGCACAGGACGGGAGGAAAAAGAGGGGTAGAGCTATAGTGATAGGGGATTCTATTGTAAGGGGAATAGATAGGCGTTTCTGCGGCCGCAAACGAGACTCCAGTATGGTGTGTTGCCTCCCTGGTGCAAGGGTCAAGGATGTCTCAGAGCGGCTGCAGAACATTTTGGAAGGGGAGGGTGAACAGCCAGTTGTCGTGGTGCATATAGGTAGCAACGATATAGGTAAAAAAGGGGATGAGGTCCTAAAAGCCGAATATAGGGAGTTAGGAGGTAAATTAAAAAATAGGACCTCAAAGGTAGTAATCTCAGGATTTCTACCAGTGCCACATGCTAGTCAGAGTAGAAATAGAAGGATATTTCAGATAAATACGTGGCTAGAGGAATGGTGTAAGGGGGAGGGATTCAAATTCCAGGGACATTGGAACCGGTTCTGGGGGAGGTGGGACCAGTACAAACCGGACGTTTACACCTGGGCAGGACCGGGACCGATGTCCTAGGGGGAGTGTTTGCTAGTGCTCTGGGGGAGGGTTTAAACTAAAATGGCAGGGGGTTGGGAACCTGAGCAGGGAGACAGAGGAAAGGGAAACAAGGATAAAAGCAAAAGATAGGAAGGAGAAAAACAAAGGTGGCAGTCAGAGAAATCAACGGTTTAAATCAAACATGGCCACAGTAAATAATAATTCTAATAGGTCTAAGAGCATAAAAAAAACAAGCCTGAAGGCTTTGGGGTAGAAATTAGGTCGCGCCCCATTTGGGGCGCAAATATCGTCTGGACGCAAATATTAGCGCCTGGCGCTAATTATCGGCACTGACTGGAAACTTCACTTTTACCGCCCCGGGAGGTGAGTGGAGTGCTAAATCAGGCGCTGCACACCTGTCTTAAGGCGCAAAGGCCAAGGAGTGAGGCGCTAACTCAGAGCGCTGGCGAAGCTCATGTAATGTCAGTCAGCAATGGAACACACACACAATGGCACGGGCCAGTTCTTAAAGGGGATGGTTAATCTTGCTTTCCATCCACATCCTGTTCATTGCAGCCTTGAATCTCAGCCTGGAGAGACTTGCACATCAAATGTGCTGGAAAGAACAATGGAGAGTACCAGGCAAAGAGCTCAGAGTGCAGCTCCCACAGTCTCTGCTAAATCGATACAAGGAATGGCAAATCAAAATGAACCTGCAAAGTGCTGCTCAGTACCCAAAACTCCTTCACACAACGTTGAATCTCTCCAGAAGTCTCTCCCTCTCTCTCTCAGAATGCGTAGTTCAAAAATGCCACCAACAATAAAAGACAGGAAGAGGCCCCCTTTAAATAGCGCCCCCCCCCCAGCCCCATAGCGATTGATAGCGTTCCAGTCTTCTGGTCGTTGGATGCGCCAGGCGGTAAGGCAGGGGGCGCCACTCAATTTCCGCTCCGGGGCGCCACAAGGGCGTTGCACCATGGAATGACGTCACAATCTGTGCGCGCAGGTGGTCGCAGCGGTAAAGTTTAGCGCCGCCGCACAATCTCAAGTTAAGTTCTCGAGCGGCGCAAACATCGCTGCGCCCGGGCGTTAGCGGCTTTGCGCCCCATTAGCGCCCTCTTAAGGCGCTAACGGGAGGCGCAACCAACTGAATTTTTACCCCTTTGTGTCTTAATGCAAGGAGCATTCGGAATAAGGTGAATGAATTAGCTGCGCAAATAGAGATAAACGAATATGATTTGATTGGGATTACGGAAACATGGCTCCAGGGTGGCCAAGGCTGGGAACTCAACATCCAGGGGTATTCGATATTCAGGAAAGATAGGCAAAAAGGAAAGGGAGGTGGGGTAGCATTGCTGGTTAAAGAGGGGATTAACACAATTGTAAGGAAGGATATTAGCTCTGATGATGTGGAATCTGTATGGGTAGAACTGAGAAATACCAAGGGGCAGAAAACGTTAGTGAGAGTGGTATATAGACCTCCAAACAGTAATGCGGAGGTTGGGGATGGCATTAAAAGGGAAATTAGAGAAGCGTGCAATAAGGGCACAGCAGTCATCATGGGTGACTTTAATCTACATATAGATTGGGCTAACCAAATTAGTAACAATACTGTGGAGGAGCAATTCCTGGAGTGTTTACGGGATGGTTTCCTGGACCAATATGTCGAGGAACCAACCAGAGATCAGGCCATCTTAGACTGGGTATTATGTAATGAGAAAGGATTAATTAGCAATCTTGTTGTACGAGGCCCCTTGGATCGGAGCGATCATAATATGATAGAATTCTTCATTAAGATGGAGAGTGAAGTAGTTAACTCAGAGACTAGGGTCCTGAATTTAAATAAAGGAAACTACGATGGTATGAGGCGTGAGTTGGGTAGGATTGATTGGGAAATGTCACTCAAAGAGTTGACGGTGGATAGGCAATGGCAAACATTCAAAGACCGCATGGATGAACTACAGAATTTGTTCATCCCTGTTTTGCATAAGAATAAAACAAAAAAGGTGACTCAACCGTGGCTAACAAGGGAAATTAGGGATAGCATAAGATCCAAGGAGAGGACATATAAATTGGCCAGAAAAAGCAGTAAACCTGGGGATTGGGAGCAGTTTAGGATTCAACAAAGGAGGACAAAGGGATTAATTAAGAAGGGGAAAATAGAATATGAGAGGAAGCTTGCATGGAACATAAAAACTGACTGTAAAAGCTTTTATAGATATGTGAAGAGAAAAAGATTGGTGAAGTCAAGCGTAGGTCCCTTGCAGTCAGAATCAGGGGAACTTATAATGGGGAACAAAGCAATGTCAGACCAATTAAATACATATTTTGGTTCTGTCTTCACAAAGGAGGACACAAATAACCTCCCAGAGATGTCGGGGAACATAGGGTCTGATGAAAGGGAGGATCTGAAAGAAATCAGTATTTGTAGGGAAATGGTGTTCGGGAAATTGACGGGATTGAAGGCCGATAAATCCCCAGGGCCTGATAATCTACATCCTAGGGTACTTAAGGAAGTGGCCCTAGAAATAGTAGATGCATTGCTGATCATCTTCCAACATTCGATGGAATCTGGAACAATACCCATGGATTGGAGGGTAGCTAATGTTACCCCACTATTGAAAAGAGGTGGCAGAGAGAAAACAGGGAATTACAGACCGGTAAGCCTGACATCGGTAGTGGGGAAAATGCTAGAGTCCATTATAAAAGATGTAATAGCAGAGCACTTGGAAAACAGTGACAGGATCGGACAAAGTCAACATGGATTTACAAAAGGTAAATCGTGCTTGACTAATCTACTGGAATTTTTTGAGGATGTAACTGGTAAAATAGATAAGGGAGAACCAGTGGATGTGGTGTATTTGGACTTTCAAAAGACTTTCGATAAGGTCCCGCATAAGAGATTAGCGTGTAAAGTTAAGGCACATGGGATTGGGGGCAAGGTATTGACTTAGATAGAGAACTGGTTGGCAGACAGAAAGCAAAGAGTTGGAATAAACGGGTCTTTTTCTGAGTGGCAGGCAGTGACTAGTGGGGTACTGCAGGGATCGGTCTTTGGATCCCAGCTATTCACAATATATATTAATGATCTAGACAAGGGAACTAGATGTATTATCTCCAAGTTTGCGGATGACACAAAGCTGGGTGGGCGTGTGTGCTGTGAGGAGAATGCCGAGAAACTCCAGGATGATTTGGACAGGTTGGGTGATTGGGCAGAAGCATGGCAGATGCAATATAACGTGGATAAATGCGAGGTTATCCACTTTGGTGTCAAAAACAGAAAGGCAGATTATTATCTGAATGGCAATAGATTGGGAGAAGGGGAAGTGCAACGAGACCTGGGTGTCCTTGTGCACCAGTCGCTGAAGTTAAGCATGCAGGCGCAGCAGACGGTTAAGAAGGCAAATGGCATGTTGGCCTTCGTAGCGAGAGGGTTTGAGTACAGGAACAAGGATGTCTTGCTGCAGTTGTACAGGGCCTTGGTGAGACCACATCTTGAGTATTGTGTGCAGTTTTGGTCGCCTTATCTGAGGAAGGAGGTTCTTGCCATGGAAGGAGTTCAGCGAAGATTCACCAGGCTGATACCTGGGATGGCTGGAATGAAGTATGAGGAGAGATTGGGTCGATTGGGCTTATACTCGCTGGAGTTTATAAGAATGAGAGGGGATCTCATTGAAACTTATAAAATTCTGACAGGACTGGACAGACTAGATGCAGGAAGGATGTTCCCGATGGTCGGGGAGTCCAGAACCAGGGGTCACAGTCTAAGGATAAGGGGTAAGCCATTTAGGACAGAAATGAGGAGGAATTTCTTCACCCGGAGGATGGTGGAATTCTCTACCACAGAAGGCAGTAGAGGCCAATTCATTAAATATATTCAAGAAGGAGTTGGATATATTTCTTAAGGCTAAAGGGATCAAGGGATATGGGGAGAAAGCAGGGACAGGGTTCTGAATTTGGATGATCAGCCATGATCGCATTGAATGACAGTGCAGGCTAGAGGGGCCGAATGGCCTACTCCTGCTCCTATCTTCTATGTTTCTATAATAAGGAAATGGTGGACATGTTGAATAATTACTTTGCGTCAGTAGAGGAAGAGGATGGCATTCCGGAAATCCCAAGGAAACTAATATTGAATCAGGAACAGGGACTCAATAAAATTAACAGAAGTAAAATAACAGTAATGCAGAAAATAATGGCACTAAAGAGTGACAAATCCCCAGGACCAGATGGTTTCCATGCCAGGGTTTTAAAGGAAGTAGGTGAGCACATTGCAGATGCCCTAACGATAATCTTCCAAAGTTCTCTCGATTCAGGAACCGTTCCTTTAGATTGGAAAATTGCGCATGTCACTCTGCTATTTAAGAATGGCGAGAGAGGGAAACCAGGGAATTATAGATCAGTTAGCCTAACATCTGTTATCGGGAAATTGCTAGGGCTAGAATTCATTATAACCCAGGAATGGGCGGTGTCATTAGAAAAGTTGGAGAATTAGCACCAGGCGCTAATGCTTTAGACTGCACGCAAAATTCGTATTCACTGCTCAAAAAAATGATTGGAGTCCTAAATCAAGTCGTAAAGCCCAAGCTCATTGGTGTTACACTCAAAGGGTGGACCAATATCAGGTGCAGTCTAATCACAAGTCATGACCTTTTTTCAGTACTTAAATGGGAGGTTCATTGATGCTGCGGAATCTCATTCTCAGCATTGCTGGCTGTGCAGCTGCCGCAACAAGCAAAAGCAGGACAAGGAGAAGGAGCCAGAGGACTGAAGCAGCTGTACTCGTGGCAGATCCACGCCCCAGGGAGAGAGCCCGCAGATTCTGCGATCAAGCATTGGGGGCGTTGGCGTTCGCTGTGGAGAGACTGAGGGCGGTGCTCTACCCGGCGAGTGGCAGGAGGCCCTCACCGCAAGTCTTCCACACCATGTGGAGGGAGGTAGCACAGCACGTCTTGGGCAGCACTGTGGTCCCCAGGACCCACACACAGTGCAGGAAGAAATTTAGCGACCTCACTCAGGTGGTCAGGGTGAGTCAATGCTTCAACAAATGCTACATACCACCATCTGAACCTCAGTCTGCACACACTGGCCAAAGCACCACACCCCCAGCACTCACCCACCAACAATCTCTACCTACCAACACTCACACCCACATCTCACACCTTGCACACAATGACAGCTATTCAACTATGGCAGGCACATCACCCAAACACATTGCTCCACACTCACTCACACACTTTCCATTCTCTTGCAGGCCAAGGTGGCTCACAACAGGAGGGAGCAGGAGCGCACAGGCGGGGGACAAGCCGACACCCAACCACTGTCTGCGTGGAAAATAAACTGCTAGAGATCATTGGGCGCCAGGTGGTGGGCGCCGTGGCCACCGGCGACATTGACTCTCCTTGGGGACAACAACGGTATGTTCATCCCGACTCCTTCTTCTCACATCCCACCTCCCCCTCACCCCACAACCGTTTCGCACTTTCCAGCTAATCATGCTGTATGCATTTCTCCCTTCCTGCCCCCCTCCCCTCACCTTAACCCGACTCTTGTGCCTTTATGCTTTCAGATAATGAGCAAGCACCTGAGCAGCCTGTCCCCGAGGGCACCGTAGAGAGCGAGGGGGGAGAAGAGGAGGAGGAAGAACACACCGCGTCACTGCATGTCTCACCCACAGGCACCAGCTCAGATACTGGCACTACGCATTCTTTAGAGGCTAGTATAGTAGCGGGATCTGCACAGGGTGAGGCACCGGAGACGAGTGGGCTGCAGCAAGGCCAGGGGGAAAGGGTAGCTCAGGGGCCAGCTCCCCGGAGGGCAAGTTCGCGTGCGAGTTCTGCTGCACAGGACTCAGATGAGGACCTCGATGGGGAGGCCTTTAGAAGAAGGTGGATGGGCATGCACACGGAGATGATAGGTGCAATGGTAAGGGTGCCTGAGAGCCTCTCGGCAATGGTAAGAGCGGGGAGGAGTCCACCTCCAACATTGACAAAGCTCTGCGCATACCATGGAGCCCGTCATTTCCAGTCTGCAAAGGATGGTATGGTTGACTCCCAGAGAGACCGTGCGGATCCAGACCTGATGCCGTGTGTGATGGGCGATCTGGCAGCTTCCATTGCAGCACAGGCAGCAGCGACGCAATGTCTTAGTGCTGTAATGCAGTCTATGGTTGGTGCCATTCAATCTCAGACTTTTCTCATGCAGTCTCAGCTTGATGCCACGCAAGCTCTGACTGCTGCTATCGTGGCTGGGTCTACCACCGTCGACCGGGGCTTTCACGGTGTCGCAGCAGGCCAGCAATCTGTGCTCCAACAGATTGGCAGTGATGCTGAGGTGTTGCCCCGGGGGAGTGGCAGTGGGTCAGTGGAGCAGGAACCTGCTGTCCTCTCTCAGGATGACAGCATTCCTGTGCCCACCACTGCCACTCCGCCATTGCCCTTGTCGCTGCCTGTCATCCAGCCAGCCCAGACTGCTGCCACCCTGCCTGAGGTGGTGCAGTCTACAGCTGGGCCTTCCAGGCTCAGAGCTGGTCGAGGACGTCCTGCAAGGCCATCTGAAGTCTCCCGCACAGACACTCAGCAGCCTTTCACCAGCCTTGCTGCAGCCACTGGGCCAACACTTCATTGGAGCACGAGAGTAGGCGAAGGCACAGTAACAAGAAGCACTAAGGGATTGCACAAGGGTGAATAGTTAATATTTTTGTTGTAAATATGTGTTCGCTGATTTTTGGTAAATTTATTAATTCTGTTTGGATTCTTTTGTGGTGTGTCTCATTTCAGCTTTGTGCTCTGATAAAGCCTGCGACAGGGATAGAATGATCGGGAGGTGGTGAGCAACGGGGATCTGGGGTTTAATTCATTTGAACCACTGCCTGATGAGGCGATCACGGACCGCCCTTCCGGAAGGTCGATTGAGTGGCTGCCTCCTCCCTCGCCCTTGTTCCTCCTCCTCCTCTTCCTCCTCTTCTTCCTCCTCCTGAGGTGGTCCCGCAATCCCTGGTGGCAAGGGCTGGGCCCTCATGATGGCAAAGTCGTGGAGCATGCAGCAGACCACGCCGAAATGGGACACCTGCTCAGCCGAGTACTGGAGGGCTCCTCCCGAGCAGTCAAGACAGCGGAACCATTGCTTCAGCAGGCCGATGGTCTGTTTGATGATGTTCCTGGTGGCAGCATGGCTCTCATTATATGAGTGGTGGGCAGGAGTGTTGGGGTTGCGGAGGGGAGTCATGAGCCAGATGGAGAGCAGATAGCCCTTGTCTCCAAGCAGCCAGCCGCGAACTTCATGTAGTGGCTGGAAGAGTGCTGGCACACCGGTCTGGTGCAGGATGAAGGCATCGTGGCTGCTGCCAGGATAGTGGGCATTGACATTGAGGATTCGCTGTCTGTGGTCGCACACCAACTGCATATTAAGTGAATGGTATCGTTTGCGGTTACGGAAGATCTCAGGATTGTTATGCGGTGCCTGCAAAGCCACATGGGTGTAGTCAATGGCGCCCTGCACCATGGGGAATCCCGCTATCCTGGCAAGGCCACATGCACGCTCGTCCTGCTTATCTCTGGTGATGAGGAAGGAAATGTAGTCCCTTTTCCAACTGTAGAGAGCCTCTGTGACCTCCCGGATGCAGTGATGGATGGCGAATTGCGAGATGTTAGCTATGTCTCCTGTTGCAGACTGGGAGGATCCACTGCCGATGAAATTGAAGGCGACAGTGACCTTGACTGCCCTGATCTGAGGCTCGAGGTCTGGTTGCAGGAAGTGGCAGAGTTCTGTGACCAACTTCTTGGTGAAGCGGAGCCTTCTAATACTGCTCCTCGCTTAATTGGAGGTAGGAGAAGTGCTGTTGGAATACCCTCGGAGGGTAAGGCCTCCTGTTGAGAGCCCTGATGGCCCTCCTCCTCCCTCTGGGCACATGTTCCAGTCTTTCTCGCTGCCTCCGCCATAGATCCTGGATGGCGAGGTCGACTGCCAGTACAGCCCCCATTAATGTAACCAAGTGTAGCAATTTGATTTTTTTAAGAATAAATGTACCTACTTTTTAGTTGCTACAACACTCCTGATACAAAAGAACCTTTAAATTACTGAATGAGACTGTTGGACTATGTGAAATTGACAAGAAACCACTGAAACTCCACTAACCTGACAGCTGTGACTCATTACTGATGATCCCTTTAAATAACGTCCCTGGAGCCAGCTTCCTGGTGCTTCACGCCAGCTCTCCCTGTCGCTGTTTCCTCCAGGCGCGAAGGTAGGTGGTGACAATCAATTTTGCAGATCGGGCAGTCAGTGAGCGTTGCACACTCACTGACATCACTATCCACCTGGCGTTGAGGCTCCCGGCGATAACTGTTACCGGCGGCGCTGTGGGAGGGGGGGGGATTTGGCATGCGGTGCTGGATTCACGTCGCCCCGGCACAACTGCTCTAGCGCCCCATTAGCGCCATCTGCTGCCGTTAATGGGAGGCGCTAAGGTACCGAACTTTTCCCCCTAGAGTCTATAATTAAGGATAGGGTGACTGAACACCTCGCAAATTTTCAGTTGATTAGAGAGAGCCACCATGGACTTGTGAAAGGTAGGTCATGCCTGACAGACCTGATTGAATTTTTTGAGGAGGTGACTAATGTCGTGAACAGGGGAATGTCTATGGATGTTATTTATATGGACTTCCAGAAGGCATTTGATAAAGTCCCACATAAGAGACTGTTAACTAAGGTAGAAGCCCATGGAATTGAAGGCAAATTATTGACCTAGTTAGGAAATTGGCTGAGCGGCAGGAGACAGTAGGGATAATGGGTAGGTACTCAAATTGGCAGGATGTGACTAGTGGTATCTCGCAGGGATCTGTGTTGGAGCCTCAACTATTCACAGTATTTATTGACAACCTAGATGATGGCATAGAAAGTCATATGTCCAAATTTGCCGATGACACAAAGATAGGCGGCATTGTAGGCAGTGTAGATGAAAGCATAAAATTGCAAAGGGATATCGACAGATTAAGTGAATGGACAAAACTGTGGCAAATGGATTTCAATGTAGGCAAATGTGAGGTCATCCACTTTGGACCTAAAAAGGATAGAACAGGGTACTTTCTAAATGGTGAAAAGCTAAAAACAGTGGAGGTCCAAAGAGACTTGGGGGTCCAGGTACGTAGATCATTAAAATGTCATGAACAGGTACAGAAAATAATCAAAAAGGCTAATGGGATACTGGCCTTTATATCTAGAGGACTAGAATACAAGGGGGTAGAAGTTATGCTGCAGCTGTACAAAACCCTGGTTAGACTTCACCTGGAGCACTGTGAGCAGTTCTGGGCATCACACCTGAGGAAGGATATATTGGCCTTGGAGGGAGTGCAGCAGTAGGTTTACCAGAATGATACCCGGACTCCAAGGATTAAATTACGAGGAGCGATTACACAAATTAGGGTTTTATTCCCTAGAATTTAGAAGGTTAAGGGGTGATCTGATCGAAGTTTTTAAGATACTAAGGGGAACAGATAGGGTAGAGAGAGAGAAACTATTTCCGCTGGTTGGGGAGTCTAGGACTAGGGGGCAGAGTCTAAAAATTACAGCCAGACCTTTCAGGAGTGAAATTAGGAAACACTTCAACACACAAAGGGTGGTAGAAGTTTGGAACTCTCTTCCGCAAACGGCAATTGATGCTAGATCAATTGTTAATTTTAAATAGGAGATTGATAGATTTTTGTTAACCAAAGGTATTAAGGGATACGGGGCCAAAGACGGGTATATGGAGTTAGGTCGCAGATCAGCCATGATCTCATTGAATGTTGGAACAGGCTCGAGGGGCTCAATGGCCTCCTCCTGTTCCTATGTTCCTAAAGCAACCAAATCACTTGCCAATTATCCCCTTTCCTGCCCCTGGTTCTAGTTTTTACCCCAGAACAGGCCATGAACTAAATGTCACAATTCCAAAAAAAAATTTCACCAAAGAATTGTTAAAAGGGAAGAGAGGAATTATACACGGTCCTCTCTGTTGAGCGCTCCTGCACGACTAACGCCATCAACAAGCCGACCGAACGCCAGTCAATGGCCTACTGGTCCAAAAAGCAACAGACTCAATGTTCTGTATGAAAAAAAATGTCTGAATGGGGATAGGCAGCTTTCATCAGGCAGGTCTATTTTATAAGTCGACTTCTGTCGCAGGCATTCCCTCTCTACTGAGAACCATTTCTGGTGTGTTGAGCTCCATACCAGCTGACCTTTTTTTAGTTTTTTATTGGGATTTATTGCCCATCCTTGGTTGCCCTGAGGACATTTAGAGTCAACACATGGGCCGGAATTTTCGCCTAAAGAAATGGGTGGTTTTGGAGCGTGGGGGCAGTTAAATTGTTAAAAATGGGATTCCTGACCTGATCCCGCCTCGAACCCACCCACTTCTGGTTTTAACGGAGGCGGGATGGGGGCGGGCAGCCAACCCGCACCCAGGAGGCGGGACGTCAATTTAAATATTATAATGAGGCTGGAAGGGCAACACGGTGGCATAGTGGTTAGCACTGGTGCCTCACAGCGCCAGAGACCCGGGTTCGAATCTGACCTCGGGTGACTGTCTGTGTGGAGTTTGCACATTCTCCCCGTGTCTGCGTGGGTTTCCTCCGGGTGCTCCGGTTTCCTCCCACAGTCCAAAAATGTGTGGGTTAGGTTGATTTGGCTATGATAAATTGACCCTTACTGTTAGGGGGGATTAAATATGTGGGGTTATGGGGATAGGATGGGATATGTTAGGGGGAATTAAATACGTGGGGTTACGGGGGTAGGGTGGGATATGTGTACTGTGGGGATTAAAGCAGGGACAGGGTACTGGATTTGGATGATCAGCCATGATCGTATTGAATGGCGGAGCAGGCTCGACGGGCCGAATGGCCTACTCCTGCTCCTAGATTCTATGTTTCTATGTTTCTATGTTTCTCCTCCATTTTGAATCTAACTGCATGTGGACGGGTTTCACACAATTCGTGAAATCCGGCAGTTAAACCGTGCGGGGATTGTTGCATCCAGGAGGTAAGTGGCTTTACACCTCCAGGGTCCCTACCTAGCCCACCTTCCACGATCGGAGACCCCCCCACGAGACCTCCGATCACATCCCAGGCCTCCGATCCCCACCATGAGGCCTCCCCCCCGCCCCCCCCCACCGATGATGTTGAGGCAGGCCCCGATCCTCTCCCCCTCCCCTGCCGATCCCCGACCTCCCCGATCCCTGGCCGACCCCCCACCCCCGCCAATCTCCGGGCGACCGCCCCCTGTCGATCCCCCAACACCCCCCGCAATCCCTGATCCTCCATTGCCAATCCCAACCCCCACGCACCCCCCCCCCCCCACCCCGCGATCCCTCCCCCGGACCGACCCCTCGCTCCCTCTCCACAGGTCTACCCCCCCACAGGCGGCCAGCCTCTCAATCTGGCTGGCTGCGGGCGAGAATCCGAGGTCTCACATGCAAATCAGGCCCTGCCGTTAAAGTTGGCAGGGCCTGCGGGAAACCTGGCCTCCCGGGTTTCCCAACTGCCTCGGAGACCCCTGCCCCCAACCCACCTACCTGGAGAAAATTCCAGCCATAGAGTGGGATTGGCATCACATGTAGGCCAGATAGGTTGAGAGCGGAGTGGGGCTAGTTTCCATTCCCTGAAGGACAGTGGGGAACTAGTTGGGTTTTTACAAGCAAACTGGCAGCTTTCCTGATGTTAGCACACATAAGGATATAAGAATATAAGAAATAGGAGCAGGAGTCGGTCATTTGACCTTTCAAGCCTGCTCCGCCATTCAATAAGATCATGGCTGATCTTCTACTTAAACTCCACTTTCCTACACTATCCCCATATCCCTTAATTCCCTTAGTTCTCAAAAATTTATCGACCTCTGTCTTGAATATACTTAACGACTGAGCATCCACAGCCCTCTGGGGTAGAGAATTCCAAAGATTCACAACCATTTGAGTGAAGAAATTTCTCCTCATCTCAGTCCTAAATGATCGATCCCTTATTCTGAGACTGTGACCCCTGGTTCTAGACTCCCCAGCCAGGGGAAACATTCTCCCTGCATCTACTCTGTTATGCCCCTTAATAATTTTATATGTTTCAATTAGATCACCTCTCATTCTTCTAAACTCTAGGGAATATAGGCCTAGTCTACTCAGTCTCTCCTCATAGGGCAATCCCCTCATCCCAGGAACCAGTCTGGTGAACCTTCGCTGCACTCCCTCTAAGGCAAGTATGTCTTTCCTTAGGTAAGGAGACCAGAACTGTGCACAGTACTCCAGGTGTGGCCTCACCAATGCCCTGTATAATTGTAGTAAGACTTCTTTACTCTTATACTCTAATCCCTTTGTAACAAAAGCTAACATACCATTTGCTTTCCTAATTGCTTGCTGTACCTGCATGTTAACTGTCTGTGATTCATGTACAAGGACACCCAGGTCCCTCTGAACACCAACATTTCCCAATCTCTCACCATTCAAAAAATATTCTGCATTTTTGTTTTTCCTACCAAAGTGGATAACTTCCCCACATTGTATTCCATTTGCCATGTTCTTGCCCACTTAGTCAACCTGTCTATATCCCTCTGCAGCCTCTTTGCGTCCTCCTCACAGCTTACTTTCCCACCTAACTTTGTATCATCAGCAAACTTGGATATGTTACACTCAGTCCCTTCATCTAAATCATTAATATAGATTGTAAATAGCTGAGGCCCAAGCAGTGATCCTTGCGGTACCCCGCCAGTTACAGCCTGCCAACCCTAAAAAGTCCCATTTATCCCGACTCTCTGTTTTCTGTCCATTAACCAATCCTCAATCCATGCTACTATATTACCCCCAATCCCATGTCCTAATTTTGTGCAATAACCTCTTGTGTGGCACCTTATTGAATGCTTTTTGAAAATCCAAATACACCACATCCACTGGTTCCCCTTATCCATCCTACTAGTTACATCTTCAAAAAACAGATTTGTCAAACACGATTTCCCTTTCAGAAATCTGTGTTGACTCTGCCTAATCATATTATGATTTTCTAAGTGCCCTGTTACCACGTCCCTAAAATAGATTCTAGCATTTTGCCTACTACTGATGCCTATAGTTCTCCATTTTTTCTCTTCCTCCTTTCTTAAATAGCGGGGTTAAGTTTGCTACCTTCCAATCCAAACTACCACATCTGTTGAGTTCAATAAAGAACACAGAGATTAACTAATGATGCCGTTATCTCCATACCAGTGATGCCTCTTCCTTAACAGTCACATCAGCAGAACCCTCTTTGTCCTGCTTATCACCTAGCTTCTTGGTGTCCTACGTGTTGATGCTGAACAAGTACAATGGTTTTAACATGGGCCTAATTGTCATCATGATTAGTGTCATCAGCAATAGTTAAAGAGGATAGTAGGAATCTTCCCAGCAGTCATCCATCTATTAAAGAAAGAAAGAATTGCATTTACATAGCACATTTCACGACCACAGGACATCCCAAAGTGGTTTACAGCCAATTAGGTACTTTTGAAGTGTAATCACTGTTGTAATGTAGGGAAACACGGCAGCCAATTTGCGCACAGCAAGATTCCAAAAACTGCAATGTGATAATTACCAGATAATCTGTTATGGTGATGTTGGCGGAGGTATAAATATTGGCCTGGAGACCTCCCCTCCTTTTCTTCGAATAGTGCCATGGGTACTTCTATGTCCAACTGATAAGGCAGATGTGGCTTCCGACAGTACGCCACTCCCTCAGTACTGCACTAAAGTGTCGGCCTTGATTATTGACTCGCGTGTCTGGAATAGGACACAGAGGTGAGAGGGCTACCACAGAGCCAAGGCTGACACTGAAATCAAATGTATCAAACTTTCTACCTTCACCCCAGCCCTTAAGCTGTGCATTCTCTACCCATCTACTGCTGATTGAGATACTGCCTGATAGCTCAGAGCTGCTGTCTGTGCAATCTGTAAAGAAATCTGTTGTATTCGCTTTTTTGTTGTGTTTTTGTTTCCTTCGTCTGCACAAGAAAACAATTGTGCTGATAATTCAGAAATGTAAATACACAATCTCACACCAATGTCGAGTGTAATCGACCCATACGTTCAGCGGGCATTCTTGACTTCTGAAGGTCATTTCTATGACGAAATTGGATCTTCCATGAACTTGTAAACATTCTTTCTCAACCCTTAGACCTCTCGCATCTCCTTAATATTTCTGACCTTAAAAAGAGCTGACCACACTTACATTAGAACTACTTATTTTATTAGGTGTTCAGGATGCGCCCTCACTACCTAGATATGTTTGGAAAGCTGTATAATCAGACTTAGTCTATTGGGGGTGTTTTGTCCTCAGTTGCCTCCAAACATAAGGAAATGGGGCAAGAAATGGCTCACTCGCCCTTTATTCAACTCACGCCCAGTTCTGAGATTGCGAAGTATAGTACTTTGTGGTTTGCATGTGCTTGCTGCACATACCCAAATTTAAAACCTTTACATTTTTGTAAAAGAAATCTGTTCCAGACAAGCTAATAACCACTCAAATATCATCAAAATGTAAAATCCTGAAAGCAAGACAACACCCCAGTCTCCATAGCAAATGTACTTGTCCCTTGGATACCCTCATAATGGAATAGCTCAGCTATATCTTGCAAATGAGACTTTGGAGGGTGGGAATAATCACTTCTACTTCGTGTATTATTCCTCAGTGTGCATCGGCAGATCCTGTTGAACAAATATAGATCACAGGCAGGGTGAATCCTGCACCCAGCTGAAGACTTGCAGTACTTTAAGTTTCAGTCATGCCCTGCCTCCTTCACTTGGTTTCTGCTGTGCTCTGGCCTCTGTTTTTAATATTAAGGATGTAGAAAGTGGCTTGAATAGTGCTAACTGACTAGTTAAAAACATCCCCATCCTGTAGTTAAGTCATTGTTCGAATCACATTAATAATAGTATATTTATTATAATATATATATAAAAAAGTACTTGCACTATATAACTTATAGGGCCTTTCAAGACCTCAAAACTTCCAAAGCGCTTTACAGCCAATGAAGTACTTTTGAAGTGTAGTCACTGCCGTAATGTAGGAAATGTGGCAGACAATTTGTGCACAGCAAGATCCCACAAACAGCAATGCGATATTGACCAGATAATCTGTTTTAGTAATGTTGGTTGAGGGATCAATATTGGCCAGGACACCGGGGAGAACTCTCCTGCTCTTCTTCGAAATAGTGTCATGTGATATTTTAGGTCCACCTGAGCGGGCAGACGTTTAACGTCTCATCCAAAAGACAGCACCTCTGACAGTGCAGTGCTCCCTCGGTACTGCACTGAATTGTCAGCCTAGATTATGTAAAAGAATAATACATTAAAATATAGGATCCCTAGAATAGTTTAAGAACATCAATACTGCATCATAGTGTGACAACAGTACAATTAGAATTGTTCAAATGTTAAAAGGAAAATAATGCGCAGGTATCATTGTGACAGGTAAATAGAGAATACCAGTCCATACCCTGTGTGATGTCATATCTAACCATGAATTAAATCATATACAGATTCAGATATGTGTGATTTTTCAGGTCTCTGCCCTTGATCTTGCTATGCCATCTTTCCATGGGATCCATGAAGCAGCCATTCTATATGTGTGAACCTGGAGAGATAGGCTATCCAACCACGGAGGGCATCACACTCAAGCCCATTTCTGTTCTCATTCATTGCCTCCATAGACACTTCTCCACAGGAGCCATTGGACAGTGACCAGGGGTGGGAACCCTGATGGATGATTTTTCTCCCCTCTCCCTTATCCTGAGGCCAATTCGAGCACCGTAACTGCAATCTGTTCACACTGGTGACCTGGCACCTGGAACCTTTTGGTTTGTAAGGTTTAGAACTACACTAGACAGTGCCTTTACCCGTTCATGTGACGTTTAAATGGGATATCACGCTAGGACTTTTAAAGCTGTTCTATTTGAACAGTCAGTAAATAATTGTAGCGTTTTGTTTTTGTTTAAAAGTATTTGTAGAAGAAAAAGTGTAGAAACAGAGGACCTACCTTACATTAAAACATGTCATTGGAAAGGAATATGGCAGTTCCGGGCACTGTGCAATCTTGTGAGTTGGCGACTGTGCGTAGTCTGTTTGAATGTAGCTGCTGAAAGGACTGGTTTCAATTGGCTCTGCTTGCCGTGTCAGCCCTGGCTCAGTGGCAGCACTCTCGTGTTTGAGTTAGAGGGTTGTGGGTTCATCAGCCCCACTGAACATGAGTGCGTAATCTGGGTCAGTGCCAGACTGAGGGAGTGCTGCATTGCTGAGATGTTAGCCTAGAAATCGGATTGTGGTCCTGGTGCTGTTCATGCTGCAGGTGCCTGAAGAGTCTGGAGGCACGGCCACAGAAAATCGGTCCGTCGGCCTCACTTATTTATTACTGGCAAGCTACAGGCACCATTCGTGATCCTGGGAGGCACCTAGATTGACTGGCTCGGATGCCGGCCAAGGTCTCAATGAGAGTCTAGGTGGAGCAAGCAATCGGGAGCTGAGTGGGTGGAGGCCGGCAGCAGCCCACAGATTTAATGTGGAGCCGGGTGGAGGACTCCTGCTGCTCCTGGCTCCACGATGAGGTAAGTAAAAAAATTAAAACTCTTCCCTTTAAGAACCACCAACTTAGGTGCCAAGCCCTTGAGAATACGGACTGCAGCAGGCACAGCGCAAACAAATTTTGCAAAGGGGGGTCTCAAACAGGTGTTAGGCCACCATTTTGCATATACAAAAGGCCTGATGCCTGTATCAGGTGCCCGCCTTGAACGTCTCTGCAGGAGCCTTTACCAATATGGCAGGTGGCACTCTTCTGGCGTGGAATGAGAGCGCCATATAGGCGCCCATTGATGAGCATGTGCTAAATCCTGAAGTTGCGTTCAGTTTCAAAGGGGTAATAATAGCGAACACTGTTCGTTCGCTGTTATTACCCACTGCAGATTCCGAGCCATAATGTTGTGGTATCTTTTACATCCACCTGAACAGGTGGACAAATATTGCTCTAGAAATTGGTAGGCAGGCACGATCAATCCTTGCGCTGAAAGAGTAGGCCCGAGGCCCACCCGAATATTGCGTCTCGGGCCTCAGTTACAGCAGGCTGGTGAGCTGCAGACACCTGCTGGGCATCCCCAGTCAGCTCGCCCTGAGGACCATTTGAATTTGGATAGGCTGCAGGTAGACCTGGTTTTGCTGAACGCCCGAACCGGCACTGCTACGTTCAGGGAAAACCAGCTTGGTAAGGGGGATGTCAAACAAGCAATAGGCCTATATTTGCATTTGCAAAGGGGTTAATGCCTGTTTTAGACATGGGCCCTATACACCTCTTTTGATGCTTATATCAATATGGCACGCAATGCACTTCGAGCTCAACAGGAAATTCAAGAGAAACTTCTTTCCCTAAAGAGTGGTCAGAACGTGGAATGTGCTACTGTGAGGAGCTTTTGAGGCAAATAGCATCGATGCATTTAAGGGGAACCTAGGTAAGCACATGAGGGAGAAAGGAATAGAGGGATATGCTGATAGGGTGAGATGAAGAGGGGTGGGAGGAGGCTCATGTGGAGCATAAACGCCAGCATAGGCCAGTTGGGCCAAATGGCCTGTTTCTGTGCTGTAGACTTTATGTAATTCTATGTGTTCAAATCCCTCCATAGTGTTCTCCTCTCTATCTCTGTAACCTCCTCCAGCCCTACAACCCTCCATGAACGCTGCATTCCTCCAATTCCGGCTTCTTGTGCATCCACGATTTCCTCCCCCCCTCCCCCCATTGGCGGCCGTGCCTTCAGCTGTCTCGACCCTAAGCTCTGTAATTCCCTCCCTACACCTCTCCGCCTCTCCCCTCCTTTAAGACGCTCCTTGAAACCTACCACTTTGGCCAAGCTTTTAGTCACCTGTCCTGATGTCTCCTTCTTTGGCTTGATGTCAATTTATTTTTCTGATTATGTTCCTGTGAACCACAATGGGATGTGTTACTGTGCTCAAAATGCTATATAAATACAAGTTGTTGTTGGAGATACTCTCAGTTAAAAGGTGATACTTGAGTGGCAGTATTACAACATACTGGACAATCCACCCTAACCTGTTTTATAAATTCTATTTAAAAGCTTTATTGTTGATGTTCAAGCTTATTTCCTCCTAGGAACATGAACTAAAAGAATGGATACTATCTCTGAGAATGCAGACACTGGCCTCATGTGAAGGCCCACATTAGCTTTGATAAAAGATGTTACCTTGATTCAAGGCCTATTCTTCTGTGTTTGGGAATCTATTAAGGTCACGGATGTGGATGATCAACTGCTGCGGCCATAGCCTCACTTTCTGTGAATTAAATGTAATGTAGTAAATGTTCCTTAGGTATATCTTTTCCCCTCTGTGCATGTTTATTCTGTTTGTGCATTTCTATATACAAAACTGAAGTGTGGGTGATGAGGATTCCCCTTTGATTTGCATCCCTGATTTCCTTGCCCCACCATTGACAGCCATAAAAATAGTGTTTTAAGTGAGGTCCTTGTTTGGGGGTTGTAAACAGCATTTTTATAATAGAGCCATACTATATAAATGCCAAAGTGTCAGCCTTTGCTCAGTTGTAGCACTCTTGCCTTTGCGTTCATGCCCCACTCCAGAGACTTGAACATATGATCCAGGTTGACACTTCAGTGCAGCACTGAGGAAGTGCTGTTGGAGGTGCCGTCGTTCAGATAAGACATTAAACCGAGGCCCTGTCTGCCCTCTCAGGTGGATGTAAAAGATCCCACGGCAGTATTTATAAGAAGAGCAGTTCTTCCAACATTATATATCCCTCAACCAACAACACTAAAACAGGTTATCTGATCACTTATCTCATTGTTGTTTGTGGGATCTTGCTGTGTGCAAATTGGCTGCTGCGTTTCCTACATTACAACAGTGACTGTACTTCATTGGCTATAAAGCACGTTGAGACAGCCTGATGTTGTGAAAGGTGCTATATAAATACAAGTTATTTATCTTTCTTTACAAAGAAGATTCGGGGCTGGATTTTCAATGACCCGTGGAGTCGGGTTTGGAGTCGGGGGGGGGGTTAAAGTTGCAGATTCGGGGGTCCCGACCCCATCCCGACTCCAACCCGCCTCCATGCCAGTTTCTCTGGCGGCGGGTACCTGACCTGGTCTGAGGCCCGACTCCCCGAGGCGGGAAGTGATTACTGACAATTAACTGCCTGTTAACAGGTAGTTAACAGGCAGTTTTTGGCATAATCCCTATTTTCAAAGGAAAAGTGTGGGCTTCCCGACAGGTGGCAAACACTCCAAGTTATCGGGTTGGGCCGTGGGTCTGCAGGGTTTGGAGGGGTCGATATGTCCGGTGGGCAGGTGAGTGATGGGTGCATGTGTATAGAGGTAAGTGTGTAAGGTAAGTGCTAACTGTTGAAAAAAGTTTTACTTACCTTAACTTCCTCCTGCAGGTGTCAGCCCTTCAGTTCTCGGGAGTTAGAAATCTCACCGGCACAGAAAGCAGGAAAGCCGTGGACCTGTCAAAAACAGCAGCCTTCTGATTTCTGTGGTGGAATGATTTCTAACTCAGCCTGAAAGGAAGGACTGAAGTTAGAAATCATATTGTGAGTGTTTGACAGCTTCACAGAGCTGTCAAACGCTGATATTTCATCTGTCAAAAGCTCTTGACAGATGAAATGTCAGTCTGTGACGTCACCTGTTACCGGGTGGCCCTTAATTGGCCTGCTTAGCCCACTGGGCGGGCTCAACAAGGTCAATCAAGGGAAAATACAGTGGGTTGGCCACATCTCGATGGAGGCGGGTTCACAAGCCAGAATGTGTGATTCCCGACACCAACCCGACTCCAACTTCAAAATTCAGCCCTCGCTGTGCAGGCACTGGTTTAATTTTCCCTGGTGTGAATTACTGTGAAAGGGCTATAGAATGACTGGCAATGTCCAATTGATAATACAACAATTGAAAAAGTGGCGAGGCCCAGAATGACTACAGACCTGTGCAGATGTAACTAAACCTTCTTATAACAAAGTCTGATATTACCAATTTCTAGTCACACAGTATTGTTTTGGGTAGGAGAAAACCAAACAGCAGTGACTACACGTCAACAAAATGATTTAATTTGCTTTAAAATGCTTTGGGATGCCTGAGGATGTAAAAGGAGCTATATAAATGCAAATTATTTTTTTGTGTCTATTTCTTTTTCTTTTTTCACAGCCCACCTGGGTGTCAGCTGCTTTGGGATTATCCCAGTGAAATCTGGGCTATCCCAGCATCCAGAGCACAAGGGTCAGGTCCAGTTAAAATATAAGCCTTGCACTAGATTTAATCGCTAGTGCTGTGCATGCTGCGAGAGACTCAGCTCCAAGGTCTCACTCTTCAGAGAGATGAAGGAAGAGAACAAACCATCAGCACAGCTCACGCAGGGAGTGAGATCGCAAATCTGAGGCAGGAGAGTGGGAGAGTGTGATCTCACACGTTCAAAGGGGCAGCTCTGGAAGGGCTTGGTCCACATTGTTTACACTTGGAATCCAGAGTGACTTCTACTTGTCTGTTGTGGAGTTCCATATCTGAGGCCGGTCCTGTCTGGATCACTGCAATACTCAGTAACAGAGATGCTTTCCAGAGATTGTGCTGAGGCCATATTACCACATGGCGTTTCCTGTCCCGTGAGTTTACCCGGTGGGCCCTTGTCTCACTCTGTGCCCATGTCTGGCCAACACTGGTGTTGCATCAAATTCAGGAGTGGAGTTTCTCTGATGCTAACCTGAGGAGACTGGAAGTGAATTTAATTACAAGGTTCAACACATATTGGCAAGTTCATTGAGAGATCTGCGCAGGAGTCAGAGCCTGACGTTCATCTTCTCGACGACTCCTATTACCGAGCGATATGATTTGCTAGTTCACATGGTGCGTTCTTTAGGAAACAGGAGAAACAAATGTTGCAAGTTGGTGTTGCAGCTAAGTGTAACATTTATCAGAGTAAGTGAAATACTATTAAATACAAACAGTTTCACTGATGCCCGCAATCCCCCCCCCACCCTTTGAGAGTGTTGAATAGTACGAGAATACTTGGGCAAGATTATGTGTTCTTAATTTCTGAGGGTTGGTGCTGATCAAGTGTAATTAGGTGATATAGGTGACAAGGGGCACCTTTCACCTCTGAGGATCAAAGGTCAAGTCCCCCTTCTGGTCACTGAGGGTCCTTTCAAAAGTGAACAGAGATCTTTTGACTAAATGTAACTCAGTCTGCAGCGGGCATGGGATTCCTATTCCAGCAAACATATAAGGCCAGAATTTTAATTTGGAGGTGGGTAGGAAGCAGGAAAGTGGTCGGGAAACCTGGGAGAATGGTTTTCCCGTAGGCCCTGCCAAATTTAATGGCAGGATTACATAGGATATACGGCACAGAAACAGGCCACTCGGCCTAACCAGTCCATGCCGGCGTTTATGCTCCACTCGAGCCTCCTCCCGTCTTTCCTCATCTAAATCTATCAGCATAACCCTCTATTCCCTTCTCCCTCATGTGCTTATCTAACCTCCCCTTAAATGCATCTATACTATTCGCCTCAACCACTCCCTGTGGTAGCGAGTTCCACATTCTCACCACTCTCTGGGTAAAGAAGTTTCTTCTGAATTCCCGATTGGATTTCTTGGTGACTATCTTATATTGATGGCCTCTAGTTTTGCTCTTCCCCACAAGTGGAAACATTCTCCCTCTATCTACTCTATCAAAACCTTTCATAATTTTAAAGACCTCTATTAGGTCACCCCTCAGCCTTCTTTTGTCAAGAGAAAAGAGACCCAGCCTGTTCATTCTTTCCTGATATGTATACCCTCGCATTTCTGGTATCATCCTTGTAAATCTTCTCTGCACCCTCTCCAGTGCCTCGATATCCTTTTTGTAATATGGCGACCAGAACTGTATGCAGTATTCCAAGTGTGGTCTAACCAAGGTTCGATACAAGTTTAGCATAATTTCTCTACTTTTCAATTCAATCCCTCTAGAAATAAGCAGGGCATAATTAGCATTTCAAAGCTCTGTTTCCCGCTTGCAGACAGCCAGAGTGAGAGGTTGGCTGGCTGTCGGGTGGGTAGTCCTGCGGCACTAGGCCACAGAAAGAAGAGAGGGAGGGATTGGGGCTGGAGGATTGGGGCTGGAGGTGGGAGGTCGGAGGAGGATGGGCCATGTGGATGGGCCGGGAAGGCGATCGGGGGTCGGAGGGTGGAGGTCGGAAGGCCGGAGGGGAGATTGGAGGCCTCGAGGAGGGGGGAGATCGGAAACCTTGTTTGGGGGGTGGTCTGATCGCAGGAGGTGGGTGAGGCAGGGACGCTGGAACCAGCAGATAAGTGGAAAGGCACTTACCTCCTGGATCCAGCAGTCCTCACCTCCCGTTAGCTGGCGGGTTCCCCGAGGCCTGGGAAATCCGCCCGCGGTTAAATTTGAAATGGTGGATTACCATGAGACACAGAGCGGCATTATAATATTTAAATGGGAGACCCACCTCCTGGGAGCGGGTTGGCTGCCCACCCACCGTCTCGCCTCCATTAAAACCAGAAGTGGGCAGGTTCGAGGTGGGTTTGGGTCGGATTCAGTTTTTTTTTAACTCTTTAACATCCCACCCGACCCCAATCCACCCAATTTTTGGGGTTAAAATTCCCCCCAATTGATCGGATGGCCTCCATCTGTGCTGAATGTTCTCTAATTCTATTGATAAATATGAAATACAAATGATGCACATAAAGTCTAAATGATAAATATGAAATATTAATGATACATGTGAAATTCTAAATGAAAGACATAAATGCTGATGTTATACATGAAATACTAATGATATACTAATGATAGTCCTTCTCTTCCTTTAGAACCATCCTTAACCTCTTTGACCAAGCTTTTGGTGACTCCTCCTAATATCACCTTTGGCTCAGAACAGCTTCATCTTTGGGGAGTGAGAGCATCCCTTTACAGTGCCACAACACCAGGCAACAGAAGAGTTCTTAACCTATGGTATGCTTAAGTTAGAGCTTTATAGAATGACCTGCAGCGCTCGAGATGATTTAATTAGCAAAGATTTTTTGGGCCATTACAGACGAAAAGATCCAGATCTGAATGGCAGGACTGACTGGTATTTGTACTTAGGCTTGTCCCTGATTTTCACTGGTTTTCAAGTGGAGGTGAGTTGCCTTGTTGATTGTAGGGAATAAAAATGTCATAGCTCCAAGGGGAGTGCCATGTCGTAGCACCAAGGGGAGAGCCATGTCGTAGCCCCAAGGGGAGTACCATGTCGTAGCTCCAAGGGGAGAGCCATGTCGTAGCACCAAGGGGAGTGCCATGTCATAGCTCCAAGGGGAGAGCCATGTCGTAACTCCAAGGGGAGAGCCATGTCGTAGCACCAAGGGGAGTGCCATGTCATAGCTCCAAGGGGAGAGCCATGTCGTAACTCCAAGGGGAGAGCCATGTCGTAGCACCAAGGGGAGTGCCATGTCGTAGCACCAAGGGGAATGCCATGTCGTAGCTCCAAGTGGAGTGCCATGTCGTAGCACCAAGGGGAGTGCCATGTCGTAGCACCAAGGGGAGTGCCATGTCGTAGCACCAAGGGGAGTGCCATGTCGTAGCTCCAAGGGGAGAGCCATGTCGTAACTCCAAGGGGAGAGCCATGTCGTAGCTCCAAGGGGAGAGCCATGTCGTAGCACCAAGGGGAGTGCCATGTCGTAGCACCACGGGGAGTGCCATGTCGTAGCTCCAAGGGGAGTGCCATGTCGTAGCACCACGGGGAGTGCCATGTCGTAGCTCCAAGGGGAGTGCCATGTCGTAGCACCACGGGGAGTGCCATGTCGTAGCTCCAAGGGGAGTGCCATGTCGTAGCACCACGGGGAGTGCCATGTCGTAGCACCACGGGGAGTGCCATGTCACTCTCAAATCATTTGTTCTCTTGGTCATTTTCCTCGAAGAGCTTAGGAAAGGGAGAATTCCTGCGCATGAAGGCACCATGGCAACTTCCAGTGAATCTGACATTGACATGCAGGATTCTTTGTATCTGGTCACACACAATCTGTATATTCAGCAAGTGGAAGCCTTTCAGAAAGTTTAGGGTGTTTACTGTAGGAGCTTGCAGTGGTGCACGAGTACCATATATTGCACCCTAAAGCTGAATGAACCAATGAGACTGCTGCCTTGCCAACTGGATGAAATCCCCAGCCCTTTGGATAAGTGTGTCAGTTACCTGATGAATGTATGCTAACATGGTACCCTGAAAGATGTTATACAGACCCCCCCCCCCCCCGCTGCCCCCACCATCCACCCACACTCCCACCAAGCTGCTTGAAATAAGCCTGTGGCACTGAGTGGTGTTGCCACTTTTACAGCCGCAGGCAGAGACGTGCAGGGAAATGATCTGGGCCGCAAGTTTTCAAGTAGACGTTGGCACAGCTCCCCATCATCTCTTTGGGGAAGGGCTCTCGTCTGTTGCAGAGCTCTTCATATAATCTGTGTTCCATGTCAATTCTTTTTCTGGGCAGGGTAATGTCTTGCGGGGCACATCCTCCTCATATGTTGCCTCATTCTGCTTTCCTCCGTCCTCCACTGCTCTTCCTCCTCATCCTCCATTGAAATTGCAAAAACAAGGGAATTCTCATTGGGAATCCAACGCCATGTCCTCAGAATCTCTCACTTTGGGTGTGGGAACAAAAATATTGCAGTGTTCTCATAGGCCTTCAGGCTGTCAAAGGCAAGTTCAGCTCTATCCAGGTGAAAGGTAAAACAAAAGGCAATAAGCTTGTTTTGTAATTCTAGCAAGTTTCTTCAGGCTGCAGGCTCCAACCATGATGCTGGCATCAGGTGCCACTCCTTTAACTCACACTGCAGTATTGAGGGAGTGCTGCACTGTTGGAGGTGCCGTCTTTCGGATCAGACATTAAACTGAGGCCAAGTCTGTCTTCCCAGGTGGATGTAAAAGATCTTGGCCTAGAAATTGGATTAGGCCCAAAAACAGGCGGTGTCAAAGGTCAGCGCTATTTGCTGCGCCAATTCAAAGTGGTCCGGGAACGTGCAAAATTCACGCTGCCTGCTCATTATAATGATTGCAGTGCTGATCTCAGCACTAAACGCGCTGCCGATTGGCTTAGCGCTGAACAGGTGGGTCAATATCGGGTGTAGTCTAATGGCCAGTAATGTTTGGCCGAGGCTCTCTGCACTACTTAAAGCAGCACCTCATTGTCAGTCAGGCTAAAAACATTGCTCAGCAACCTAGGGAGCGAGCACAAAGGTTGTCGGATGCTACACTGGAGGCCTTGGTCATGGCCGTTCAAAGAAGGCGGGTTGTACTGTTCCCGCAGGGTGGCAGGAAGCCATCCAAGGCCACTTGCAGAAGGCTCTGGGAGGAGATAGCTAACTCTGTCATGGCCACCAGTGTGGTCCCAAGGACCTGGATCCAATGCTGGAAAAAGTTTAATGACCTCGAGGTGAGTGAAGGCTTCATCAAATGCCATATCCCACCATCTGCACCACAAGCCTCACACACTGCTCGATGCACCACACCCCCAGCACTCACCTACCAACAATCTCTACCTATCACCACTCGTATCTCACAATTATAGCTTCACTTCACCCTCACAAACTTATCACTGATGCAACATTCACAACCACATCTCACACCTTGCTCACACTGACTGCTATTCAACTATGGCAGGCACATCACCCAAACACATTGCACCACACTCACTGACACACTTCACCCAAACACATTGCACCACACTCACTGACACACACTTCACCCAAACACATTGCACCACACTCACTGACACACATCACCCAAACACATTGCACCACACTCACTGACACACTTCACCCAAACACATTGCACCACACTCACTGACACACTTCACCCAAACACATTGCACCACACTCACTGACCCACACATCACCCAAACACATTGCTCCACACTCACTGACACACACATCACCCAAACACATTGCACCACACTCACTGACACACACATCACCCAAACACATTGCACCACACTCACTGACACACACATCACCCAAACACATTGCTCCACACTCACTGACACACTTCACCCAAACACATTGCACCACACTCACTGACACACTTCACCCAAACACATTGCACCACACTCACTGACACACTTCACCCAAACACATTGCACCACACTCACTGACACACTTCACCCAAACACATTGCACCACACTCACTGACACACTTCACCCAAACACATTGCACCACACTCACTGACACACACTTCACCCAAACACATTGCACCACACTCACTGACACACTTCACCCAAACACACTGCACCACACTCACTGACACACACTTCACCCAAACACATTGCACCACACTCACTGACACACATCACCCAAACACATTGCACCATACTCACTGACACACTTCACCCAAACACATTGCACCACACTCACTGACACACACATCACCCAAACACATTGCACCACACTCACTGACACACTTCCCTTCCACTTGCAGGCAAAGGTGGCTCAGAACAGGAGGGAGCAGCAGCAGGCGGGAGGCAGCCAAGCCGCTATACAGAACCTGAGCGACCTGGAAGAATCTGTGCTTGACATCATTGGAGGGGCAGTGACTGAGGACATGACAATGGGAGAAGTTGAAACCCTTGCTGATAATGACGATATGCTCATACCTAGTCTTTCTTCTCATATGCCACTTCGCCCTCAGTGCACAATCTCTTCTCACTAACAAGCTGCTGATGATGTATGCATGGATATCTTGCTTTCCCCCCTCCCCTCACCAGAACCCGATCCTTGTGCTTTTCTGCTTTCAGATACCCAAGCAGTGCCACCAGCGCAGCCTAACAATGATGTTGTGAAGGAGAGTGATGCAGGTGAAGAAGACACACCATCACTGCATCTGACACTGCACGGAGTGGAAAGTGTAGTATAGAGGCAGGATCTGCACAGGATGAGGAACCGGGCACGAATGGGTTGCAGCAAGGCCAGGGGGAAAGGTTAGCACGGGGGCCAACTCCCCGGAGGGCAATTTGGCGCACGGATTCTGCTGCAAATGACTCAGAGGATGACCTTGATGGGGTGACCTTCAGAAGAAGGATGATGGGCATGCACACTAAATTGCTAGGTGCAATGGCAAGCCTGCCAGAGAGCCTCTTGGCAATGTCAAGGGGCATGGCGGAGTCCGGCTCCAACATTGGACGGGGCTTTGCGCAGAGCTTGGAGCCCATAATTTCCAGGATGGAAATGATGGACAACTCCAGGAGAGACCTTGTGGACCCAGCCATGATGCTGGGTGTGATGGGCGATGTCACGGCTTCCACTGCAGCACAGGCAGAAGCGACCCAATGTCTCAGTGCTGCAGTGAAGCGCAGACAGCTCTCCTGCAGGCTCAGCTTGCTGCCACACAAGCTCAGACAGCTGCCATCGTGGCTGGCTCTACGAGTTTTGCAAGGGGCTTGCAGGGTGTCACAGCAGTCCAGGAATGTCATAGAATCATAGAATCATAGAATGGTTACAGCACAGAAGAAGGCCATTCGGCCCTTCGAGACCGTGCCGGCTCTCTGCAAGAGCACTTAAGCTAATCCCACTCCCCCGCCCTTTCCCCATAGCCCTGCAAATTTCTTTCCTTCAGATACTTCTCCAATTCCCTTTTGAAAGCCGTGATTGAATCTGCCTCCACCACCCTCTCAGGCAGTGCATTCCAGATCATAACCACTTGCTGCGTAAAAAAGTTTTTTCTTATGTCGTCTTTGGTTCTTTTGCCAATCACCTTAAATCTGTGTCCTCTGGTTCTCGACCCTTCTGCCAATGGGAACAGTTTCTCTCTATCTACTCTGTCCAGTCCCCTCATGATTTTGAACACCTCTATCAAATCTCCTCTCAATCTTCTCTGCTCCAAGGAGAACAACCCCAGCTTCTCCAGTCTATCAACGTAACTAAAGTCCCTCATTCCTGGAATCATTCTCATAAATCTTTTCTGCACCCTCTCTAAGGCCTTCACATCCTTCCTAAAGTGTGGTGCCCAGAATTGGACACAGTACTCCAGTTGGGGCCAAACCAGTGTTTTATACAGGTTCATCATAATTTCCACACTTTTGTACTCGATACCTCTAATTATGAAGCCCAGGATCCCGTAAGCCTTTTTAACTGCTTTCTCAACCTGCCCTGCCACCTTCAACAATTTGTGGACATATACCTCCAGGTCTGTCTGTTCGTGCACCCTCTTTAGAATTGTACCATTTAGTTTATATGTCCTCCCCTCATTCTTTCTATCAAAATGTATCACTTCACACTTTTCTGCGTTAAATTTCATCTGCCACGTGTCCGCCCATTTCACCAGCCTGTCTATGTCTTCCTGAAGTCTATCACTCTCCTCCTCACTGTTCATTATACTTCCAAGTTTTGTGTCATCTGCAAATTTTGAAATTGTGCCCTGTACACCCACGTCCAAGTCATTAATATATATCAAGAAAAGCAGTGGTCCTAGAACCGACCCCTGGGGAACACCACTGTGTATACCTTCCTCCAGTCCAAAAAACAACCGTTCACCTCTACTCTCTGTTTCCTGTCACTTAGCCAATTCTGTATCCATGCTGCCACTGTCCCTTTTATTCCATGGGCTTCAACTTTGCTGGCAAGCCTATTATATGGCACTTTGTCGAACGCCTTTTGGAAATCCATGTACACCACGTCAACCGCATTGCCCTCATCAACCCTCTCTGTTACCTCATCAAAAAACTCGATCAAGTTAGTTAAACACAATTTGTCTTTAACAAATCTGTGCTGGCTTTCCTTAATTAATCCACACTTGTCTAAGTGACTGTTAATTTTGTCCCTGATTACTGTTTCTAAAAGCTTCCCCACTACTGATGTCAAACTGACTGGCCTGTAGTTGCTGGGTTTAACTTTACACCCTTTTTTGAACATAGGTGTGACATTTGCAATTCTCCAGTCCTCTGGCACCACCCCCGTATCTAAGGAGGATTGGAATATTATGGCCGGTACCTCCGCGATTTCCTCCCTCAATTCCCTCAGCATCCTAGGATGCATCCCACAGATGCAGTCCTCCAACAGATTGCTAGGAATGCTGAGGCACCACCCCGGGGGAGTGGCAGTGGGTCTGTGGAGCAAGAACCTGCTGTCCTCTCTCAGCATGACAGCATTCCTACTCCCACCACTGCCACTCCACCATTGCACTTGCTGCTGCCTATCAGCCAGCCAGCCCAGACTGCTACTGCCCATGCCGAGGTGGTGCAGTCTACAGCCAGGCCTTCTAGGCCCACAGCTGGTCGAGGTCATTCTGCAAGGCCATCATGTCTCCCCCACTGAAAGTCAGCAGCCTTCCACCAGCTATGCTGCAGCCACTGGGGGAGCACTGCGTAGGAGCACTAGAGTAGGAAAAGGTACATGAACGACAGACACTAAGGGATTGCACAAGGGTGATTAGTTCATTTTATAATGTTAATTGGATTCTGATAAGTTTATGATTTTTGTCTGGAATGTGTGTTTTGTGGTGGCTCTCATTTCAGCTTTGTGCCCAGGAGGACACTGTGATGTTCCGTGACAGAGGGATGGTATGATGGGGAAGTGGTGAGCAACGGGGATTTGCTGCCTGCTTCCTTCCTCCCTCCTCATCCTCTTCCTCCTCCTGAGGTGGTCCCACAATCCCTGGCAACAATGGCTGCACCCTCATGATGGCCAAGTTGTGAAGCATGCAGCAGACCACCACGAAATGGTAAGCCCACTCTGGCGAGCATTGGAGGGCTCCTCCCGAGCAGTTAAGCAGCGGAACCGTTGCTTCAGCAGCCCAATGGTCTGCTCGATGATGTTCCTGGTGGCAGCATGGCTCTTATTATATGAGTGCTGGGCACAAGTGGTGGGGTTGCGGAGGGGAGTCATGAGCCAGGTGCAGAGTGGATAGTCCCTTGTCTCCGAGCAGCCATGCTCAGGTTTGACGTGGTGGCTGGAAGATTGCTGGCACACCGGACTAGCGCAGGATGAAGGTGTCATGACAGCTGCCAGGATAGCGAGCATTGACCATCAGGAATCGCTGGGCGTGGTCACACACCAACTGCACATTAAGTGAGTGGTAGCCTTTGCGGTTACAGATCATCTCAGGAATGATATACGGTGCCTGCAAAGCCATGTGTAGTCGATAGCGTCCTGCACCATGGGGAAGCCCGCTATCCTGCCAAAGCCACATGCATGCTCGTCCTGCTTCTCTCTGTTCAGGGAGAAGTCAATGAAGTCCCTTCTCTTGGAGTGCAGAGCCTCTGTGACCTCCCAGATGCAGCGATGGACAGTGAACTGGGGGATGTTAGCTATGTCACCTGCTGCAGACTGAAGGATCCGCTGGCGAAGAAATTGAAGGCCACGGTGACCTTGAGAGCCACTGGGAGAGCCGTGGTCATCCTGCTTTGAGGTTGCAGGTCTGGTTGCAGGAGGTGGCAGAGTTCTGTGACCGCCTTCTTGGTGAAGCGGAGCCTCCTAATACACTGCTCCTCGCTTAACTGAAGGTAGGAGAAGTGCTCTCGGAAGACCCTAGTTATAAGATCATAAGATCATAAGAACGAAAGAGCAGGAGTAGGCCATATGGCCCCTCGAGCCTGCTCCGCCATTCAATAAGATCATGGCTGATCATCGATCTCAACTCCACTTTCCCGCCCGATCTCCATATCCCTTGATTTCCCTAGAGTCTAAAAATCTATCTATCTCAGCCTTGAATATACTCAAAGACTCAACATTCACAGCCCTCTAGGGCAGAGAATTCCAAAGATTCACAACCCTCTGAGTGAAGAAATTCCTCCTCATCTCAGTCTTAAATGGCCGACGCCTTATCCTGAGACTATGCCCCCTAGTTCTAGACACTCCAGCCAGGGGAAACAACCTCTCAGCATCTACGCTGTCAATGCCCTTCAGAATCTTGTATGTTTCAATGAGATCACCTCTCATACTTCTAAACTCCAGAGAGTATAGGCCCGTTCTACACAATCTCTCATCATAGGACAGCCCTCTCATCCCAGGAATCAATCTAGTGAACCTTCGCTGCACAGCCTCCAAGGCAAGTATATCCTTCCTTAGATAAGGAGACCAAAACTGTACACAGTACTCCAGGTGTGGTCTCACCAAGGCCCTGTACAATTGTAGCAAGACTTCCTTACTCTTATACTCCAACCCTCTTGCACTAAAGGCCAACATGCCATTTGCCTTCCTTGTTGCTTGCTGTACCTGCATGCTCGCTTTCTGTGTTGCAATGGCAGCGCTGCCGACCTGCCAAAAACAGTGGCCGCCGCGGGACCCGCCGGAAGCGGGCAGAAGCGAGGCGGCCGCCATGTTATCTTCAAAATGGGCCTCACCTGCCAGCACTAAACCCCTGAATTACTAGGCCCCTATGTCAATATTTTGAAGAAGAGCAGGGGCTTTCTCCCCGGTGTCCTGGCCAATATTTATCCCTCAAACATCACTAAAGCGGGTTATCTGGTCATTATCACATTGCTGTTTGTGGGATCTTGCTGTGTGCAAATTGGATGCTGCGTTTCCTACAATACAACAGTGACTACACTTCAAAAGTACTTCATTGGCTGTGAAGCGCTTTGGGACATCCTGAGGTCATGAAAGGCGCTATAGAAATACAAGTTCTTTCTTTCTTGATTGTCGATTATCCTTGGTGCACAAGTCACTGGTTTAGAGAACTCCAGCACTACTGATCCTCATTTTAATATATTATGAAGACCTTACAGCAGCATTGGCAAGCACACTCATGGAAGGCCCACACTGGCAATGGAAACTGCAGCACTGTGATCACAGGGCAGAAACTTGTCAGAATTGTCTCCCCCCACCACCCCAATAATTCACCTCCATAAATATCAAAATGCACATTTTAAGCCAAGTAATTGAGTAAATACAGGCTAATCCACTTAACTTGAAGTTGCTTATATTGTTTAAGTAAATAGACTGATGAAATGATAAATAGATAAAGAGACAGACTAATATTATATTTGTGATCTTTCTTCAGTTTAAATGAGACAATAACTGGAAACAGATAGATTAGAAGAATTGGAGCTATGTGTAAATTCACACTCAGGGTTCACAAATAACTATCCCGTAAATCTAGTAAAATGATAGATTTAGCTGGCCTAGAATGTACGGCCTAGAAATTCGATTAAGTCTGAAAACAGGCGGTGCCAGCGCGGGCCAAGGTTAACGGCAGCCCGTCAATAGAGCGCAGGCAGCGCCAGTAATTTCGTGCTACCTGCTGATTTAAATGAGCGGAGCGCTGAATCCCCCGTGCAACGCGCACTTTCCGGCGGTAACATCAGCAGGAGGCCGAAGGTCATGTCTAAAGAATTGGTGCAGCATTCTCGGGCAATCCCCTATTAACAGTGAAAGACTGTGGCATAATGTCGTTAAACTGTTGCATGAGAAATCAACTGAAATACATTTTAAAATAGGAAACAATAACCTCTTGTCCACGAGTTTACTGGTGTAAATTGTACAGAAGAGAGTTCAATTACATTTTTTACAACAGCAGATATTTGAAGAACTCTTGGAGAGAATATCATGTTAAATTTTCCTTAATTCTTGGTCTTTTAAAAATAGACTTCAAAACTTTACATATTATTTTATCAGTTCCTAAACTAGAAAACCCAATTCATAAAATTTAAGGAAATGTAGTTTTATTTTTTTTCCTGAGATTCTTACAACTGTAGTACAGTATAGTTTATTCTAAAAGTATTTACCTCCTGTAATGTTTGGCTGACCAGGGGAGGGGGAGATTTGATGTATCTCATTGGAAGCAGTTTTCACTCCAATTACATAGTCTGAGCTCTCCATAGTTGCCAGTTATCCCAGCAGCTGTTTACTGTAGGGTTTATAGCTCAGCGCCGCTTTCTCCCGCCTCTACACGCTGTCAACGGCTGCACACACCAGCGTGCTTTGGAGTGGACGGTAAGAAGAGCGACGTCCAAAATCGCTGAGCGTGCATCAATTCGGCGTTGCACGCCGATTGTCGTCACGCTCCTGGTAACTAACATACTCACAGAGAACGCAGGCAACAGAGCGCTGCCGACCTGCCCAATATGTCGGCTGCCACGTTCCACGCCAGAAGTGGGTGGAAGCGAGCGGCCGCCAATTTTTCCTCGAAACCGGCCTTAACGGTGGGCGCTAAAGGTTGGAATTTCTAAGCCTGCATTTGTTACAGTCTCAGACTATGTCATGTTTGCTGGCATTTGATGTCATGCTGATTTGCATGAAATGTGTGTTTGCACTGAACAGCCTTATTTGAATTACGCACCTTCTATGCGCGCAGTCTCTTACATTAGTCAGTAGTCCCATTTCATACTCGTTCAGTAATGGAACACAGCTCATCAGTGGTCATCACCAGGAAATGTACAACATTGACAGTATGTGCTTGAAAGAACAGTTTCCCCACAGAAGAATGAATGCAGTTACAGGTCGTTCTTTTTCGTGGTTGAAGAAATAAAAACACCTATTCAAAGAAGATTGCGTCATTTTGTTTTTTGTAGGCGTAGAATGTGACATGCTTCATAGTTCACGTATATTTTTCTTTTGAATTGCACATACATGAGAGCTCCATGACGTCAACAGCTCACATGCTTCTTTCTCTCGAGATTTAAATCACTGGAAATTAGAGGAAGTACCTCTGAACTTGCTCAGATTTTTGAAAGATAAGCTTGTGGCTTAATTGTGCAAAGTAAAGTTCTATTGAATAAAAATGAATGCAGGACACTGTTCTATTGAAACGTGTTTGCAAGGCAGTTTTGTTTGCCCATTGAACATGGTGATATGATGATACAATCCTTGTTGAAACACCTGGTTGACTCCCTGGGTGCTGAGCCATACAGATGATGAAGGCCCCAGACCTGGGTTAAGTTGTTGATTAGAGCTCGCGTAACTGTGGGTGCACTACAAATGGGCTTCAGTAATCCTGACCTTAGGAGAGGAAAATCCTCCTGCTCCTAATCAAAATTGAGTGACCCTAAGGGAAAGTATGCGTATGTGTATTTTTTTATTCATTCCTGGGATGTGTTTCTTTATTTGTTCTTGGGATAGGGGTGACAACTACAAGGAAATATTTATTGCCCATGTGTGGTTCCTCTGAGGGCATTAAGAGGCAATCATGTCATAGAATCATAGAAAGTTACAGCACGGAAGGAGGCCATTTCGGCCTATCGTGTCCGCGCTGGCCAACAAAGAGCCATCCAGCCTAATCCCACTTCCCAGCTCTTTGTCCGTAGCCCTGCAGGTTAGAGCATCCCAAGCGCACATCCAAGTACTTTTTAAATGTGGTTAGGGTTTCTGCCTCTACCACCCTTTCAGGCAGTGAGTTCCAGACCCCCACAACCCTCTGGGTGAAGAAATTTCCCCTCAAATCCCCTCTAAACCTTCCACCAATTACTTTAAATCTGTGCCCCCTGGTTTTTGACACCTCTGCTAAGGGAAATAGGTCCTTTCTATCCACTTTATCTATGCCCCATATAATTTTATACACCTCAATTAGGTTTCCCCTCAGCCTCCTCTGTTCCAAGGAAAACAGGCCCAGTCTTTCCAGTCTTTCCTCATAGCTAAGATTCTCTACTCCCGGCAACATCCTTGTAAATCTCCTCTGTACCCTCTCTAGTGCAATTACATCTTTCCTGTAATGTGGTGACCAGAACTGCATGCAGTACTCTAGCTGAGGCCTAACTAGTGTTTTATACAGTTGAAGCATAACCCCCCTGCTCTTGTATTCTATGCCACAGCTAATAAAGGCAAGCATTCCGTATGCCTTCTTAACCACCTTATCTACCTGGCCTGCTACCTTCAGGGATCTGTGGACATGCACTCCAAGGTCCCTTTGTTCCTCTACACTACTCAGTGTCCTACCATTTAATGTGTATTCCCTTTCCTTGTTAGCCCTCCCCAAATGCATTACCTCACACTTCTCCGGATTGAATTCCATTTGCCACTGTTCTGCCCACCTGACCAATTTATTGCTATCTGCCTGCAGTCTACAGCTTCCTTCTTCAGTATCAATCACACAGCCGATTTTAGCATCATCTGCAAACTTCTTAATCATACCCCCTATATTCAAGTCTAGATCGTTGATATATACCACAAAAAGCAAGGGACCTAGTACTGAGCCCTGCGGAACCCCACTGGAAACAGCCTTCCAGCCATGTCACTGTGGCTCTGGAGCCACTTATTGGCTAGACCAAGTTAACGGTGGCAGGTTCCATTCCCTGAAGGACATTAATGCAGCAGTTGGATTTTTACAACAGTTCAGTAGCTTTTATGGTCATTTTCTGGTACCAACCCACAAATTGCCAGATTAATTAAATTAAATTTCACAATTTGCCTTGGTGTGATTTGAACTCAAGACCTCTGGGTTCCTAGTCCACTGTGTGCTGCACACTGGGTCAAGTGGGTCCAGGAAGTCAATTAGGAGGGAGAGTAAGTATGTAACGCAGATGGGAGAAGGCCGTTGCAAAGGGACAAGGACAGATTAAGTGAGTGGGCAAAACTATGGCAGATGGAGTTTAATCTAGGCAAGTGTGAGGTCATTCAATTTGGACCTAAAAGATAAATTGGAGTATTTTGTAAATGGTGAGAAATTAGGAATTGTAGGGGAGCAAAGAGATTTGGGAATCCAACTACACAAATCAGTAAAAGCTAATGGACAGGTACAAAAAGCAATCAAAAAGGTGAATGGAAAGTTGGTCTTTATCTCAAGGAGGTTGGAATACAAAGGGGAGAAAGTTATGCTTCAGTTGTAAAGAGCCTTTGCCAGCCTCCATCTGGAGTACTGCCTTCATTTTTGGATATATTGGCCTTGGAGGGGGTGCCACACAGATTCATCAGAGGAAATTCTGACAGGTTGCATAAACTTGGCATGTATTCCCTTGAGTATAGAAGATTGGGGGGTGATCTGACTGAGATGTTAAAAGGATTCGATAGGATAGATACAGGGAACTATTTCCTCTGGTAGAGAATCAAGAAGCACTTTTTCACACAAAGGGTAGTAGAAATCTGGAATTCTCTCCCCCAACAGGCTGTGGATGCTGGGACAATTGGAGTTTTCAAGACTGAGATTGATAGATTTTTGTTAGGTAAGTGTATCGAGGGATATGGAGCAAAGGCGGGCAAATGGGGTTGAGGTACAGATCAGCCACAGTCTAATTGAATGGCGGAGCAGGTTTGAGGACTAAATGGCCTACTCCTGTTCCTTATGTTCTTATAACGCTAAAATATTGACGTTCTTCAGGAGCAGAGGAGAGAAGTGAAGTGGTAAAATGAACGAACAGGACAAAAACAAAAGGATAAAGATCATTAGGTAAGATCTGCTCCTGAAATTATATTAGCAGTCCTATGCAGCACAAGCAGGATGCAAAATATTTTGTGTGGGTGTCAGGTGACACAATCAGTATTTGCCCTCCAGCACTATCCACTAACTTTAATTACACTAAAGTGCCAGAGCCAAGCAGACATTCCGCTGCTTTGGCTGGCATGATTTTGTGTGGCTGGGATTTGGCTCTTGGGCACAGTGCAAAGGTAATCAGCAGCTGGCCAGATTTTAATAATGGTTTAAATTTTGTTTTAACAAATGAAAATACAGGTTTGACAGGCCAGTGGCGACAGATATGTAATGTGTTATTTGTTTTAAATTCTTCGGTCTCTGGTGACTAAAAAGATCGCCACAATCTTAGCTGGCGCTCTGCGTGCAAACAGAACCTCCTGGTGGTGAAATTGACATTCGGCAGTAGCGCGAAATGGGCAATAGCGAATCGGCAGACTGTTCTAAACGGTGCCCGATTATCTTTTCCATTGAAATCAGAATTGGGCGCACAGTTAAATGGATAGTAGATTCGCTGTGAGCCTGTTTCACGCTACTGGTAAAGACCAATTTCACCGACTCCCCACCCCCCGCACCCCCTCACTGTCTTCTTTCTTGAAAGGGGAAATCAGCGGCCCTAATACAAAGGGAGCTGGCCCACCCCTCTAGCAACCAGTTCTGGTCATTCCCTGTCCTGACCAATTTGAACTCTCTTGACCCTCACCAAACACCCCACGTGGTCACAACACGAGCAGGTTACAAATGCCGCTGGCATTGGGCTGAAGGCAGGGGCAGCGATACGAGTGTGCACCCTATGCAATTGCACAACATCTTGAGCTAGTCTGGGGCATCAAGTGAGAAGTTGGTCTGGTAAAATGTAGGAACCCGAAACTGAACCTTTGCACAGGGCCTTCACAAAGCAAACGCTGCCCCTGGCTGAAGCACAGCATTCAATTGCTGTGGTGCTGGGAGACATAGCTTTGTTCTGGAGCAAAGTGGGTGCACCTGGGCAAATGGTTTTCTCAATAGATGCCCAGGCTAGCTGTTGTGTTAAATGACATTCGAAAGCAGTCGCTTTAAACAATTGGTCCTTTATAAAGCAGCATTACTCAGTAACCCCACAACAGGGATACGTTCCATGTCACTACAACAAGTTGGAAGGATTTGCATGCTTCAAAGTGATTGTTTATTCCACTCGTAAAAAATAAGCAACCGATGGAGCTCCAGTCAAACGGATCTGTCCTATAACAGCTCCCTGATCGCCCAAGAATCTTTAAATCTGCTTGGTGTCACCCTATTTTCTTCAATAAACAAAGAAAGGAGTATTGGATTTCCAAAAGTTACTTTTACAGTTCATTGTTGTCAGGTTCTGCTAAGTGGGAAAAAAGTGACTTTTTTTCTTAAACAAAACGTAACCTTCACTCATTCCGATGTTTTTTTTCCCCAAGGATTTAAAGAAGTCTTAACAGTTTCTCTTGCTCTAAGTAGAAAAGAATTTGAATCATGAGCTGAGCAGAGATTATGGGCTGGATTTTGTCTTGGGGTCGGGTTGGGGTCGTGTAATCCGCATTTCGTGTTTCCCCCCCGACTCCAGATTAATGTGGATGAATGATGCAATTTTCACTTAATTGGGCAATTGAGTTCCAGCATGTGGGAACCCATGAACCAATTAGTGGTTTCAGTCTGAAAGTTGCCTCTGATGATGTCATCATTGCTGACTGCCTAGTCTCAGAGACTGTTGATGAGAGAGGACCTGCCTGGCTTGCTTTTGATGTGAGTGGACCTGGATGCAAAATATGGGGGAGAAGGGGAGAGAGAGAGAGAGAGAGAGAGAGAAAGAGAATTTTTTTTGCATCCAAGTCCCCTCACAGCAAAGGCCAGGCAGTCTCTGAACACATTCAATGCAGCAGCGGCGACTTTCAGACCTAATACTACTACTACCTTCATCACATCTCCGTTGTAATAGTGGACCTGCAGCTGATAGTCAGCTATCCACTTGTGCTCCCGCCAGGTTTCACTGGAGTGTTTCACATCAGGCGTACTTCACGTCGGAAAAGGGTTAAACTAGCTAAAACGTTTCAAAATGGCATTGCAGAGCCAATTTAGAGCTTGTTAAGGGCTTTAATGGCCTCTCCCGCCTCTTGGAGGCGGGATGGAGGCGGGAACCCCGCGACTGATTTTGTCAAAATTGCGTGGAGGCGGGATGGAGTCGGGATGGGGTCGGAAACCCCGACCCCGCAAATTTAACCCCCCACACGCCTCCAAACCCGACTCCACGGGTCATTGAAAATCCAGCCCTATGTTTTTTGGCGACCTTGAAATAACTTTCTCAACGTCCATTCCCATGAGGTTATTCACATCAAGTCAGTGTCAGTGCAGGGTCATTGTGATGAGATTCACTTGTTGAGTCTCATCGGTGCCACCACTCCTGCCAACAATGCGACCAACTGATAGCTGGGCTATTTCAGCAATGCCAACTCACTAAAACAGACGTAATCTCTGCATCACAGTCATAAGTGAAGCAGTAATTACTGCTGGAAATGACTGTAACCACAAATAGAAGGACTGTGGGAAGTCCATCTGACTCTCGAGCAGAGAGAGTGACAAGTTAAAGTTCCAAGGCTCCCTGCCATTTGCCCCAGTTGGGTTTGTTTTGTCAGTCATTGGTCAGGGATCATTCCTTCCCCCCTTCCCTGCAGCACTAGATTGCAAAGTCATTTTGATGTCCCTATATGAAGAAAGCTCTGCGGTTCATGAGGGAGAGAAAACACGCTGAAGGTTATCAGAATGTGGAATACTTTATCACATCTGGCTTAAAGGCAGAGACTATATCATGAAAAACAAAACTGGATAAGTATTTAAGAAGGAAAAATAGAGAAGGACACAGGTAGAAGGTAAGGAAGTGGGGATAGAGTCGACGGCTCCAGTTGAAGAACAACTGCTGGCACAGGTGAATGGCCTCTTTCTGATTCAGGAGGAAATTAGAAATGAGAATTCCCTCTCCCTGCCATATTTCATCACTGGTCATGGCAGAGATACAGTCACATACTTGATTTGGAAAATTACAAGTTATTATATAAGTCGCTGTAGTCACAAGATCACAAGATATTTAAGAATAAGGAAGGACTTTCAGCCCATTTTAGTTCATCCGTCCAGAAGGATAATAAACTCCTCAGGTGTCAGCTGTGGCTCAGTTGGTAGCGCACTCACCTCTGAGTCAGAAGGTTATGGGTTCAAGTTCCACTCCAGAGACTTGAGCACGAAAATCTAGGGAGTGCTGCACTGTCAGAGGTGCCGTCTTTCGGATGAGAGGTTAAACCGAGGCCCCGTCTGCTCTCTCAGGTGGACGTAAAAGATCCCACGGCCACTATTTCGAAGAAGAGCAGGGGAGTTATCCCCGGTGTCCTGGCCAATATTTATCTCTCAATCAACATAACAAAAACAGATTATCTGGTCATTATCACATTGCTGTTTGTGGGAACTTGCTGAGCACAAATTGGCTGCCACGTTTCTTACATTACAACAGTGACTACACTTCAAAAAAGTACTTCATTGGTTGTAAAGCACTTTGTGGACATCTGGTGGACGTGAAAGGTGCTATGTAAATGCAAGTCTTTCTTTCCTCCATTACAGCATTGGTTAATGGACAGAAAACAGAGAGTAGGAATAAACAGGACTTCTCCGGGTTGGCAACTAACAGGGTACCACAAGGATCAGTGCTTGGGCCTCAGCTATTTACAATCTATATTAATGATTTAGATGAAGGGACTGAGTGTAACATATCCAAGTTTGCTGATGATACAAAGTTAGGTGGGAAAGTAAGCTGTGAGGAGGACGCAAAGAGGCTGCAGAGGGATATAGACAGGTTGACTGAGTGGGCAAGAACATGGCAAATGGAATACAATGTGGGGAAGTGTGAAGTTATCCACTTTGTAGGAAAACAAAAATGCAGAATATTTTTTGAATGGTGAGAGATTGGGAAATGTTGGTGTTCAGAGGGACCTGGGTGACCTTGTACATGAATCACAGAAAGTTAACATGCAGGTACAGCAAGCAATTAGGAAAGCAAATGGTATGTTAGCTTTTGTTACAAAGGAATTAGAGTGTAAGAGTAAAGAAGTCTTACTACAATTATACAGGGCATTGGTGAGACCACACCTGGAGTACTGTGCATAGTTCTGGTCTCCTTACCTAAGGAAAGACATACTTGCCTCAGAGGGAGTGCAACGAAGGTTCACTGGACTGGTTCCTGGGATGAGGGGATTGTCCTATGAGGAGAGATTGAGTAGACTCGGCCTATATTCCTTAGAGTTTAGAAGAATGAGAGGTGATCTCATTGAAACATATAAAATTCTTAACGGGCTTGACAGGGTTAATGCTGAGAAAATGTTTCCCCTGGCTGGGGAATCTAGAACACGGGGTCACAGTCTCAGAATAAGGGGTCGGTCTGAGATGAAGAGAAATTTCTTCACTCAAAGGGTTGTGAATCTTTGGAATTCTCTACCCCAGAGGGCTGTGGATGCTCAGAGATTGATAATTTTTTGGGAACTAATGGAATTAAGGGATATGGGGATAGTGCGGGGAGATGGAGTTGAGGTAGAAGATCAGCCATGATCTTGTTGAATGGCGGAGCAGGCTCGAGGGGCCAAATGGTCTACTCCAGCTCCTATTTCTTATGTTCTTATATTCAATTATTTTATTGTTTTTGTAAGAGATTCCAGGAGTTTTGCCTACATTACCCTATCTAGGAATCCATTCCGTGTGTTGACCACTCTGTACTGAAAGTACCAAATGACTCAGCATCCACAGCCTGTGGGAGAGAGAATTCCAGATTCCCACAATCCTTTGTATGAAAAAGTTTTAAGTAATTTTCCACATTTCACTTTTCCATACTGTTTACTACCTTATTTACCTAAATAAGGTCACTTTTCAGACACCTCTTTGCCAAGCTGAAAAGCCCAAGGGCTAGAAATTCGACTCCGTAGTGTCTGGTTTTTCGGCGCTATGGGTGCCATTTTGTAACAAAAATGGCATCCGAGCAGCGGCGCACACTTCTGCTGCGGGCCGCGCGAAACGCCATTTTGGTGAGGGGTTAGCGCCGGCGCTGGGAGTGTGCGCCATTAATATGCAGAGTAGACAGATTGTGACGTCAGTCAGCGTGTAACACTGATTTGATGCCAGTGCTGCCATTTTCAACCTCAACACAGGAGCTATCGCCCTCTCTTAACCTCGCACAGCTGAACATGCGTTCAGCAGCAGGAAGGACCCCCCAGTAGCACTATTTACAGGTTAGTTGTTGATTGGTTTTTACTAGCTGTTGCTCAGTTTGTACAAGTGTTTGGTGCTTTCTAGACTTCTTTAAAGTTGCCTAAAGTCTGCAAGGAGTGGTGTGACACGTGCTCAAGGATTTCGTACTGACTCCTTCCAGGCTGGAGCAGGTGACATCTGTAACATCTCTCAGTTCGCCCTCCACTCCTGTATAAGGGAGGTGAGTGAGGCTATTTATGCAAGGAGAGCTGAATACATTTCATTCTCTCTGGCCAGAGAGAAGCAGGCGGAGCGAGTCTGTGGCTTCGCCAGGATAGCAGGCTTCCCCATGGTGCAGGGTGCCACTGACTGCACACACGTCGCTCTGCCGCATCTCAATTCAGAGATGTATTGCAACCGGAAGAGATTCCACTCCCTCAGTGTCCAGCTGGTCTGAGACCATACTCAGCGCATCATGCAGGTCAATGCTCGGTATCGGCAGCAGTCATGATGCCTTCATTCTGTGACGGTCCACTGTACCATCTGCATTTGAGCCACCACAACAAACCAGAGGGTGGCTACTGGGCGACAAGTACTATCCGCTGACCACCTGGCTCATGACTCCGCTACGCTATCCAACCACATTTGGGCAGCAGGCATATAACGAAAGCCATGCCTCCACACGGAATCTGATATGCAGACCATTGGCGTCCTTAAAAAATGCTGGAGGACAGATTGCTGGTCTGCTGTGACGTCCTGCAAGCCCCATTGAACACTGGTAAACCCAGCCATGATGCCAGCAGTCTGAGCTTGCGTGGCATCAAGCTGACCTTCCATGACTTCAGTCTGAGCTTCCTTTGCAGCAGTCAGACGTTGGGCGGATGCTGCTTAGGCTGCAATGGAAGCTGAGACATCGACTATCAGATGCTGCATGATGGGTGGGTCCACAAGTGCACTAATGGATTTGCCCTCCTCTTCCACGCTGGAAAGAGTGGGCTCCACGCTCTGCACAAAGCCCTGTGCAGGGTTGGTGCTGGACTCCTCCATGCTCCTTGACATTGCATTAAGGCTTTCTGACAGGCCTGCCAATGCACCAAGCATTTCATTGTGCGTTCTTCTATAGGCTGCCCCATCGAATTCCTCATCTGAGTCCTGTGCAGCAGAACTCTTATGCCACCTCACCCTCCAGGGAGCTGGCACCTGCGCTACCCTTTTCCCCTGCCCTGGTTGCAGCCCACTCGTGTCCAATGATGCACCACATGCAGATCCCGCCTCTAAGCTACCCTCTAAAGGCAGCGCAGTGCCTGTATCTGAGCTGGTGGCTGCGACTGTCAGATCGAGTGACGATGTTTCTTCTTCGTCATCACTCTCCTTTTCTTCTTGCACCACTGGCTGGCCAAGTTGGATTCCTTGAGTCTCTGAAATGAGTAAAGCACAAGGGTAGGGTTGTGGTGCAGTAGGGGGGTGCGGGGGAAAGTAAGAGGTGCATGCTTCCACCATCTGCAGCTTGTAAGTCAGAAGAGATTGTGGGATGAGGGGCAAGTGGGATGTGAGAAGGAGGATTAGGTATGAGGAACCGTCATCATCAACGCTTTCCACGGCCTCAGTCACGACCACCATCTCCTCGAGCGGAGTCAGGATATGGAGGCACGCGTGTCCCCCTCCAGTTAGCTGTAGCTGCCTCCTGTTACAAGCCACCTTGTCCTGCAAGTGTGTCAGTGAGTGTGGTTCACTGTGTTCGGCTGATGTGGCTGTCATGGTTGAATAGCTGGCAGTGTGTGCAAGCTGTGAGATGTGGGTGTGAGGCTTGCAGCAATGCTAAGCGTGTGAGGGTGAGATGAAGCTATGAATGTGAGGTATATGAGTCGTGATTGATAGTGGGGTAGTGAATTGAGCAGTGTCTGAGCCGAGTGATTCAGTGGTAAGGATATGACATTTTAAGATGAATTCACTGACCTTGACCACTCGTGTGAGGTCATTAAACTTCTTGCGGCACTGCATCTAGGTCCTCGGGGCTACACTGCTCGCAACGGCTATCTGGTCTTAATGCCTTCTGACAATTTGTCTGACGGGCCTCCTGTAGATACAGGACCTCTCTTCTCCTCTCCATCTGCTGCACCAAGGACTCCAGTGCTGCGTCTGAAAATCTGGGAGCTCTCTCTCTGCCATGTTGCGCCATCACGCAGTTTTCTTACTCCTCAGTCTGTTTCCCAGCCACTTTCACCACCTGCTGAAACAAGAATGCACCTCCCCTTTAAGAGATGCAGGCTGCCTTTAATTGGTGCTAGTCTTGCCCGAACTTGGGCCCTCTGCTGAGGCACTAAGCCACTGAACATTGCATTTAGCATTTCTTTACTTAGCAGGCAGCACAAAGTTTGCATCAGACTCAATGGACACGGGCTAATCGCGCATTATCCAATTTCTAGGCCCAAGCCTCTCCAGGCTATCGAAGACTCAGACTGATAACACTAGGGATTATGGTCATGGCCGCTCTCGGCACTGTCCCCAGCGCTTCCCTCAAGTGATCTTTTTTTTAAATTCATTCACAGGTCTCGCTGGCAATGCCAGCATTTATTGCCCATCCTAATTGCCCTTGAGAAGGTGGTGGTGGTGGCACCTCATACAACTGAGCGACTTGCTAGGTCATTTCAGAGGGCAGTTAAGAATCAACCACATTGCTGTGGGTCTGGAGTCACATATACACCAGACCCGGTAAGGACGGCAGATTTCCTTCCCTGAAGGACATTAGTGAACCAGATGGGTTTTTACGACAATCCGATAGTTTCATTGTCCCCTTTATTGATACTAGCTTTTTATTCCAGATTTGTTTAATTGAATTTAAATTCCCTCGTTGCTGTGGTGGGATTCGAACTCATGACTCCAGATCATTAGTTCAGGCCTCTGGATTACTCGTTCAGTAACATAAACACTGTGCTACCGTTCCCCGCAAAAATTTTGATTATGAAGTAAGAAAGAAAGAACTTGCATTAATAAAGCGCCTTTCCAGACCTCAGGACATCAGAAAGTACTTTAAAGCCAATGAAGTCATTTTGGAGTGTAGTCACTGTTGTAATGTAGGAAATGCAGCAGCCAATCTGCGCACAGCAAGATCCCACAGCCAACAATGAAATAAATGACCAGATCATCTGTTTTTAGGTGTTGGTTGAGGGATAAATATTTGGCCCCAGGTCACCAGGGAGAACTCCCTGCTCTTCTTGATGTAGTGCTGTGGGAATTTTTACGTCCATGACAGGGAGACAGGACATCGGTTTAACATCACATCGAAAAGACAGCACCTCCAACAGTGCAGCGCTCCCTCAGTACTGCACTGAAGTGCCAGCCTAGATTATGTGCTCAAGTCTTTGGAGCAGGACTTGAATCCGCAACCTTTCAATTCAGCGGTGAGAGTACTACCACTGAGCCATGGCTGACACCCTAACAGAATAAATAGTCGCCTTTTGTTGGTGTGAGGATATTGTATAAACGAGCTTGATTTAATAACTTCGATTTACAATTCAGGTTAGATGGATTTGATCTTGGACAGAAAATGTGGTTTTTCCTGTGACATAGAGATTGTAGATATCTTACGCATGAGCTGCAGATTGGCATATCAACTTTGACTTACAATCCCAAGTTAAACGACCAATGTTCCCTGGGTGTCATTTGCATATCCAACACTGAGGAGGACTTAATAATATAATTATACTTTACTGTAATGATATTCTACAGAACCAAGCCTTAAGTGACTCCGCCAATGCTTCAGGCACTTTCATTCCTGTGGTTTCTGGTCTTTCACAACTCCCTCTGCCTGATACGTGCCCAAAACCCTGCTCTCGGACTTTGTCTTGATGCTGAGGAATATACATCGTATCAGATCCCATTCCTGCACTTATGCCTCAGACCAGTCACAGGCAAGTTTCAATAATTCCCTCTCTGAATATTTCACATCATTATAGATTGAACTGTTATACGGCTCCTGGTAGGGAACTTTGCAAGCCATGAGCCCATTTTGGAAATTAATGGATGGAAATTCTTGCAGTAACCTCCGTCCTTGAATTTCCAAAATTTACCCCCAGCACAGGAAACTGGGCTGGCTTGTAACATCTACAACATATTGTGCTACCAGTTTGAGACTGTAAAGAAAGATAGATTTGAAAGACTTGCATTTCTCTAGCACGTTTACGACATCAGGATATCCCAAGCGCTTTACAGCCAATGAAGTACTTTTGAAGTGGAGTCACTGTTGTAATGTAGGAAACACGGCAGCCAAGTTGCGCACAGCAAGCTCCCACAAACAGCAATGTGATCATGACCAGATAATCTGTTTTTTAAGTGATGTTGGTTGAGGGATGAAAGATTGTTTTGAGAGCCTGGATAGGAGAGTTAAAATACAAAAGATCTCCATGAATTTGTGAAGGAGGTTCCCACAGACCTGTTAAGCTCATGCTCATACTGTATATAGGGTGAAGCTCAAGTCCGAGCAGGTTCTGAGTGTTGAGTTATACAGTCACATTTGCATTGCTGTAAAGTGGAACCCTCTTCACAATGGTGAGTTTGCGTTGGCAGTGGGAAGCTCCAACCACCAGCCTCCTGTTTTCAGGAAATCGCAAGCACCCATTACAGACAGAACTGGGACACATGATTTCCCAGAATGCGTTACCAGGGAACAAGACTCCCTGCCGTAAATGTGTGCTCAGATAGGATAGCTGGCTGGCTGATGGACTGGTTAGATAGGGTAGCTGAGATAGGAATTTTAGTGAACATTTTCAAAAGTAGTAAAAGGGAACATCATATACACATAACTCATATAAGTTGTTAACATCTATAAAATACCGAGCCAAAACTCGTGTTGAGAGCCAAATAAATACTATTTTAATGACAGCAGCACAATATAAGAAATATTTTAGCAACAACTGCCCAGTATGAGTTTGTGCGCCAGTGGGGAGCCTTGCTTAATGGGAGGGTGGGCCATTGAAACAATCGTAGATGGCAGCATATTTTTCTGGCCTTCTGGTTGTTAACTTTTACATTACTTTTAGGAATCTTTGAAACTTGTCCCCATTGTCTTAAACGCCAAAGAAAATAATTGATGGGGAGTAGATCTGGCCGAATATGTTTGAGAAAGCTACTGTCCTTGTCAAATAATCTCCCGTGAAATAAATAGGTAGTAGTTAATCAGAATTAAAGTAGGGTTAAGTATTTCCACTTAGACATTAAGTGACCTTGGAACGTCTGTGAATTCGGAAATGTTACATAAGAACATAAGAACATAAGAAATAGGAGCAGGAGTAGGCCAATCGGCCCCTCGAGCCTGCTCCGCCATTCAATAAGATCATGGCTGATCTGATCCTAACCGCCAATCTACTATCTATCACAGAACCATCTCCTGCATCTAACAGAATTGCACACACGAAATAGGAGCAGAATCAGGCTACACAGTCCCTGGGCCCGCTCCACTACCCACAGGGCCATGACCGATCCGAACCTAGACTCATGTCCAAATTCCTGCCCGCTCCCCGTAACCCTTAATTCCCTTTACTTATAAGAACATAAGAACATAAGAACATAAGAAATAGGAGCAGGAGTAGGCCAATCGGCCCCTCGAGCCTGCTCCGCCATTCAATAAGATCATGGCTGATCTGATCCTAACCGCCAATCTACTATCTATCACAGAACCATCTCCTGCATCTAACAGAATTGCACACACGAAATAGGAGCAGAATCAGGCTACACAGTCCCTGGGCCCGCTCCACTACCCACAGGGCCATGACCGATCCGAACCTAGACTCATGTCCAAATTCCTGCCCGCTCCCCGTAACCCTTAATGCCCTTTACTTCTAGGAAACTGTCTATTTCTGTTTTAAATTTAATTAATGTTGTAGCTTCTACAGCTTTTTGTGGCAGCATATTCCATGGACCTACCACCCTCTGAGTGAAGTAGTTCCTCCTCATCTCAGTTTTGAAAGAGCAGCCCCTTATTCTAAGACTATGTCCCCTAGTTCTCGTCTCACCCGTCATCGGGAACATCCTCCCCGCATCCACCCGATCCAACCCCTTCACAATCTTATATGTTTCAATAAGATCGCCTCTCATTCTTCTGAACTCCAATGAGTAGAGTCCCAATCTGCCCAACCTCTCCTCATATGACCACCCCCTCATCCCCGGGATTAACCGAGTGAACCTTTTTTGCACTGCCTCGAGAGCAAGGATGTCTTTCCTTAAGTAAGGACACCAAAACTGTATGCAGTATTCCAGGTGCGGTCTCACCAATACCTTGTACAACTGAAGCAATACCTCCCTATTTTTATATTCTATCCCCCTAGCAATGAAAGCCAACATTCCATTTGCCTTCTTAATCACTTGCTGCACCTGCATACTAACCTTTTGAGTTTCGTGCACCAGGACCCCCAGATCCCTTTGCACTTCAGTACTCTCCAGTTTCTTGCCATTAAGATAATAAATTGCTCTAGGATTTTTCCTGCCAAAGTGCATCACCTCACACTTTCCAGTGTTGTATTCCATCTGCCAAATCTCTGCCCACTTACTTAGCCTGTCTATGTCCCCTTGCAGGTTTTTTATGTCCTCCTCACTCACTACTTTCCCTCCCATCTTTGTATCATCTGCAAATTTTGATATGTTACACTTGGTCCCTTCCTCCAAATCGTTAATATAGATTGTGAAGAGTTGGGGACCCAGCACTGACCCCTGTGGAACACCACTAGTTACTGATTGCCAGTCTGAGAATGAACCATTTATCCCAACTCTTTGCTTTCTGTTAGATAGCCAATCCTCTATCCATGCCAGAATATTACCCCCAATTCCGTGATTTTTTACCTTAAGCAATAATCTTTTGTGTGGCACCTTGTCAAATGCCTTTTGGAAGTCTAAATACACTACGTCCACTGGTTCCCCTTTATCCACTCTATATGTTACTTCCTCAAAGAACTCCAGCAAATTTGTCAAACATGACTTCCCCTTCGTAAAACCATGTTTCACTTGTAAGTGGAATATCCATTGATGTCATGCATCATAGACGAGATAGAGAAATCAGGGGAGTACGGAGAAGGAGGCAGAATCTTCCACAAGTGATATTCCATCAAAGACCAATTACTTGGTTTTGAGTGAGTTCAAGTGTGTGCAATGGTTTGGTCTCACTTGAATGTGTACTTCTTAGCCCTGATTTTGCAAGACCAGAAATATCTGTAGCAGAAATGGCTGGCGGGTTAGCTGGTTGACTAGCTGGCTGGCTGATGGACTGGTTAGCTAGCTGGCTGTCTAGTTAGCTGGCTGGTTGTCTGGCTGGTTAGCCGGCTGGCAGACTGATTAGCTGGCTAGCTGGTTGACAGACAGGCTGGTTAGCTGCTAGGCTAGTTGGCTGGCTGGCTGATAGACTGGTCAGCTAACTGGCTGACTAATTAACTGGCTGGCTGATGGGCCGGTTAGCTGGCTGGCTGGGTGGGTAGCTGGCTGGGTGGGTGGGTAGCTGGCTGGGTGGGTAGCTGGGTGGGTAGCTGGCTGGGTGGGTGGGTAGCTGGCTGGGTGGGTGGGTAGCTGTCTGGGTGGGTGGGTGGGTAGCTGGCTGGGTGGGTGGGTGGCTGGCTGGCTGGCTGGGTGGGTAGCTGGCTGGGTGGGTAGCTGGCTGGCTGGGTGGGTAGCTGGCTGGGTGGGTAGCTGGCTGGCTGGGTGGGTAGCTGGGTGGGTGGGTAGCTGGCTGATGGGCCCACAGAGCACTGAGGCGATGGTAGACAATTTTTACAGGCTCAGTTCATTTCAACAATTAACATAAGCTTCCAGTTCCACACTGAGCTCACATTCTATGATCAAGCTCTGCCCAGAACTCATCTCCTGCATGTATAAAATGGAAGCCTGACTAACCCATATGCCTGGCCTGCTGAAGATGGTAGGTTTCCGTTGGAACAGGGGATACCAAATTTGTGTTTCTTTGATGAAATATTGATGTTAATTTGCATTTTCTCCCTGCATTCATTTCCATTGCTGTGGAGGGCACCATTTTCCCATTTTGTCAGGTTGACTCTCCCCCAGCATTGGTGCTTCTTGTAGCAATTGAAGTTGCAGGAAACACATTTGATGGGGATGTGAATTGCGGTTGGGATTTCCAGGGTGCTCCATGATTTAGATGAGAAGATGAGTTCATGAGGAGATAAGAAATGGAGGTGCAATGGCACCTGAGGTGTTATGTCCACATGCGTCAGTATTCCAGGACCTGCACCTATAAACTCTGATACTCATAACTGGGCAGATCAAAGGGGACCTGTTTTTGCCATCTCTGCTTCACTAGTGAGGCTGTTACTGAGTTGTGCCAATTGTTCCAGTCTGACCTTGCAGATAACTTCTAAAACATGACTGATCCTGCAGCTCTGAAGGTTACTACAGCATTAAGCTCTAATACTACTAGACCCTGTATCTAGTCCACATCCCTCCTTTGTGAACACTCTCCAATACAGCTTGCATATACTTTCTGCTAGCTGTGTTGGATCAGAATACATCTTCCAAAATGTATTCTTCACAATGCAAGCTATTTGTGTGCCCCACAAAATGTGTCCTCTTCAACTTTTCAGGATTAAAACCTGTGTGTAGAATGGGGAAAAACTTATTTTCCTTTTCATCTTGCCTCTCTGAAGGAGTCCCAGCTCACAATTTTGGTTTGTCCCATGTGAACTATGGTCCAAATGTAAAATAACATATGCAACCTCCTGACATCATGAAGCTTCTTGCCCTCTTGTTGTCGGGCCATTTGGACCTGAAAGTCTCCATTCACTCTCTCTGCAGCCTTCATTTGGCACCCTTCACCTCTGCTTTGATAGGACAATGGCCTTGCCCTCCAATCAGGAGCAGCAGATTGGTTGAGCAGGCCTCAAGCATCCTTCTGCTCAGGATTTATCTGCTCCCAGGCGGTTTGTACACTGGAGTCATTGTGCACTTTTTGGGGCAAATTTTACAAGGTAGCCCTCCCAGTGCAGAACCTCGATCATCGGGAAGACGCATCAGACGCCAATGTAGGTGCACACAATTTGCGCACTCTCAATTTTCCGATCGAGGGATTGAGTGCGCTGACCTCTGCCTGATCTACTGTCCCCTCGAACACGGCTTTCCACAGGAACTCTGACTCATTAAATAAATACCCCTCATTAAGATTCTAGAGAATTATTGCAAACAATACTTAAATGAATACCTAGTACAAATTCCCAGCTTTTGCCCCAAGATTTTACTTTTTTGCTACCAAACCCATTTTGAATGGACACAAGGGAGGCAATAGAGCTATAAAAGAACAGCCTTTGATATTTTTTTTGTTACAGTATTGTTTTGGGACTTATTTTCTTCGAGGTGTTTTAATATTTCTGAAATATATTGGGACTATATCTATTTTCAATAGTGGGGGGCCATTTTCATTTACTCTTCATGGTTCCCATTACTGCTCGCTAAGTGTGAAAAGGGGCTGTGAGTGAGTGAAGTGTTTACAGGAAAAAAAGAGAACACATGGACAGGAGTTCCTCTCACATTTCAGGGAGCTCGGGGAGTCTCAAATCATCCAAGTGCAAACTGCAGTGTCTCATGGCAGGCGGCAAGTGAAGGTAAAGTTAATAATAGGGATTGGTTTGCACGCACTCCAGATACAGTATTTGATGGTTGATGTGGAACAAGATGAAAGAAGGCACACAAGCATCAAACAGGCAACTGGTTAGTCAGCATGTCCTTCACCAGGCTACCAATTCCCACCACACTGTATTTAAGAAAGTTAGGAACGTGCATTTATGTAGTAATTTTCACAACCTCAGGAGGTCCCAAAGCACTTTACAACCAATGAAGTACTTTTGAAGTATACACAGATACCTTCAAACAGAGCTTGCCTTGTGATGGACTGTGCAGTTGTATACATATGTGTGTGAGTGACTGTGAAAGGGGGCAAGATATAAGAGCAGGTTGGCACTCACCCTGAGCTTGGTGAGGTCTGTGGGATCACATTCCCCTACTCCCTCCATGTTCTTATATGGAATGATGCTTAGAGTGGCATCTTCCAAAGGAGCCAAGGGCTGGTGATTTCTGAGCCCCTCTTCAGTTTGTATTGTGTGGCGACTTGCAGTATGAATGTGTGTGTTCCAGTATATGGGAATGTACGAGATGCTATAAAAATGTTGTAAGTGTGCATGACAGCTTGGCAGATAGCCAGTAAACATGGAATGGATTGACAGGCAGCCTTGGGCCATCCACGTGGTACATGATACTGTTGAGTACTCTTTACCCTGCCAGGTTCCTTATCTTTTCCTGCATCTATTCCTGAGTCCTGCAGCTACTGTGCACAAGCATTGAGCCTGATTGTCAGTTGCACTACTATCTTGTGTGCAGGATGCCCTGGAGTGCCGTCCAGGTCAACCCTCTTCCACACCACCCCACAATCCTCCTCATACAGCAGCACCTCCACTTTTCCAACTATCAAGCAGGAGTTACACATCCATCACTTGTCCATTTCATGCCTCCACATTTATTTTGCCGGCCACTTTTGTCCCCCCAAGCAGTCTTTGTAAAGGCTGAAATATTCTTTAATTGTATTCACAACCTTTATAAAGACTCCAACAAGTTTTGACTCCTTATGTGGCCATTTACTTTTAGATAGGTGTATCATTTTAAAATTCAGCAGTAGCAACAACAACTTGTATTTATATAGCACCTTTGTTAAACGTCCCAAGGCGATTCACAAGAGGGTGATAAATCAAAATTTGAAATTGAGCCACATAAGGAGATAAAGAGGTAGGTTTTAAGGAGGAGCGTCTTAAAGGAGGAAAGAGAGGTAGAGAGATGGAGAGGTTTAGGGAGGGAATTCCAGAGTTTTGGGCCTTGACAGCTGAAGGCACGGCCGCCAATGGTGGAACGATTGAAGCCCTTCAAGGTTATTCCCTTCCTCCCCTCCTTCCCATGTTTGCCAAGCTCCCAGCATCACGCTGAATATAGGCCAGGAGCTCACCATGAATAATTTATTAGGCCGACCCTGGAAAATCCTGGGCGTTGAGCCCAGTGAGACGTCAGTGAGCTTTAGACTGGCTGTGCTTTGGTCCTACTGCACTGGCCTCATCTTACACAAGGACTGCATGACATGTGCTCATAATGACTTGCAGTTTGGATCTGACACCACTGCAGCTGTGTCACTGACCAGAGAAACCTCTTCCTGCGTAACTGATGCAACACAATATTAATAGCAATATTGCACAGTGAACTTGTTTGCTAACAAACACGAATTCAGTACACCGTGTAACTATTAAGGAGCTTTGCTCTCCTGTATCACACAGTATTGTGTCAAAGTACAAGCACTACACTCTGAAACTCATAAAAAGACTTGAATTTATATTGCACCTTTCACGACCTCAGGACATCCTAAAGTGCTTTAACATGATGTCTTTGCGCGTGCTGATTTACTCTCGGGGCCCCCTTTCTCTGCTGCTACCATGAGCACCCCACACAGTAAAACCTGTCGGAGAGGAAGCAGAGTTAGGTTTCAAACTTATCTTAGCCGGCGTGCTCCTCCAGGCCCCACAAGTTAACTCTGGGCCTCTGCTGCCCTTGGCTCCAACCCCCTTCCAACCCATGGAACGGAGCTAACCAACCACCGTGCCCGTCTCCCCCCCCCCCCCCATATACCTGAGCTATGAATGTCTGTCTGCGGGCAGTTGGCCAGTTGCCTCTTTATACCTGTTTTGTGCGGGCAGCTGGCCAGCGGAATGTAAATGAGGCCCGGCCAATATCCAAAACTCCCTTGATTCGGGAATTGTGACTGGGAAATTGCTAATGTTACTCCATTATTTAAGAATGATGGGGGAGAGAAACCAGGTAACTATAGGCCTGTCAGTTTAACGTCACTTGTGGGGAAACTAAAAGAATCAGTCATTAGGGAAGGAGTGACTGGCCACTTGAACACATATGAGCTGATCAGAGACAGCTTGCATGGCTTTGTTAAAAGTAAGTTATGTCTGACTAATCAAATTGAATTTTTTGAGGAGGTCACTAATAAGATAGACAAGGGAATGTCTATGTATGTTATCTATATGGACCTCTAGAAGGCATTCGATAAGGTTCCACACAAAAGATTATTAGCAAAAGTGAGAGCACATGGAATTGGCGGCAGCTTTTTGACTTGGGTTGGAAATTGGTTTGGAGGTAGCAGACAAGGAGTGGCGATAAAGGGTATGTACTCAGATTGGCGGGATGTGACAAGTGGTGTTCCTCAGGAATCTGTTCTGGGGCCTCAACTTTTCACCATATTTATTAATGACTTGAGTGAAGGAATAGAGAGTTGTATGTCCAAGTTTGCAGCTGACATTAAATTAGGAGGGACAGGAAGTCATGCAGATGGGAGCAGGAAGTTGCAAAGGGACATAGAGAGATTAGGTCAGTGGGCAAAACGATGGCAAATGGAGTTCAATGTGGGCAAGTGTGAGATCATCCACTTTGGACCGAAGAAAGATAAATCAGTGCAGTGTCTAAATGGTAAGAAACTAGGAACTGAAGAGGAACAAAGAGATTTGGGAATCCAACTACACAAATCATTTAGAGCTTGTAGACAGGTACAAATATTATTAAAATGGCCCAGGAGGCCATTCAGCCCATCATGCCGGTGCCAGTGAATATTGGCCTTCTATCTCAAGGGGACTGGAATACAAAGGGGAGAAAGTTATGTTTCAGTTATATAGAGCCTTGGCCAGAATCCATCTGGAGAACTGCATTCAGTTTTGGGCACCACACTTCAGGAAGGATATATTGGCCTTGGAGGAGGTGCAGTGCCAGAATGATACCGGGGTTTAGAGGGTTAAATTGTGAGGACAGGTTGCACAAACTTAGCTTGTATTTCCTTGGGCTTAGAGATTGAGGGATGATTTGGTGTATAAAATAATAAAAGGATAAAAGGATTCAATAAGCTAGATAAACTATTTCCTCTGGTGGGGGAAATCAAGAACGAGGGAACATAATCTTAACATTAGAGCTAGGTCATTTAGGAGGGATAGTAGAAATCTGGAATTCTCTTCCCCAAAAGGCTGTGTGTGCTGGGACAATTGGAGCTTTCAAGACAGATCGATAGATTTTTGTTAGGTAAGGGATATCAAGGGATATGGAGTTAAGGTGGGTAAATGGAGTTGAGGTACAGATCAGCCATGATCTAATTGAATGGTGGAACAGGCTCAAGGAGCTGAATGGCCTGTTCCTATTCTTATGCTCACTAGGCAGGAAGACTTCACACCCGGGAGTGAAAATTCCTCCCAAAATGTCTAGAATAGAGGGCAGTCAAATGTCCTGGGCTACTAGTGTGAACAAAATTAACTTTCAAAACTGTTGCATGACAGTAAGGAAAATATTTAAGGCGGTATCATGTAACTGACATAAAGGCTTCAAAAATACCAGGAGACAGTCGACTAACTCAAGATAATGGGATCTGTCTCCTAGTAATTGACAAAATAGGTAGCTCCAACTCACCTGACCAAGTATTCATCACTATGCCAAACCCATAGGAAAAAATGTAGGAGGCTGCAGGACTGTAATGATACCAGTAAAAGTAGCCTTATGCAACTTTCTACTTGTGACTATAATTACTGAAGTGTGATTATTGGGCCCACAGAGTATCATGAGCTAAACCCAATAAAGAACCAACTATTATCAGCGATGACTGATTTGGGTGTGAGACTCAATGTTGGATGTAACTTCCTGGAGTTCAATAATTAATCTCATGCCCAAGGCTGCTCATTGAGAACAGGCCTTATTCTTCAGAGGGGAGCTATATAATGCTTCACTACTTCAACTGGGTTTATTTCTGCTGTAGCTTATACAGAGCCATTGAGCAAAGCAGATATATTCCCAATCGAGCATTTGCTTAAAATTATTTTTCTTCTTCTTGAGCATAAGACTCCGAGGGGCTGATATCCCTGTTGCTTCCACACCAGTATAAATTGGGCGGTGAGGTGTGCATTTAAAGACTGAACCAAACCTGAACCCAGCTGAATTTGTGAGCTCAGGTGATCAGCATGGGTTGGTCGTGCACTGGGTGAGGCTGTCTGCCGGCGAACGGACAGTCAGCCCGGATCGGGGAAGGGAAGTTACACCACGCTGCAGGCCTGAAAGTCGGGAACGGCTGGCCTGCCAGCCCTCCTTATTCTTCTTTGGCCTGACTAAATTTAAAACCCTACCTTGATGCACGTCCAAAGAGGGTTGCTGGCAGGAGAAACATAGGCAGGTGTTCCGCCACCACTCCTGTGTCTTTAATTTAAAACGGGAAGCTTCCTTCCCATGGCGGAAGAGGGCGTGTCCTGTAAATAGACACCCAGTGCAAAGGGAGCTGAGGCCTTGTGTTCTAGGTCCCCACTTCACTTCCCTTGATCTAACGCCCCAGAAACCGATGTATGGAGGGTGATCTGATGACGCCAATCAGGCCCCTTCTCTATTTCCTCTTTTTAACTGTCTCCTTATTGTACACGCCGTGATGGACACCCAGGCTGCTGCAAGTGTGGAACTGACGACTGCTTCTGTGGAACAGCATGCCCTCTGCTTGGCCCTCTCTAGAACAGCACAACTGAGGTTGAGGACTTGGTTTGCTTAAGTGTACGTCGAAGGAAATGGGGAAAGGAAGAGAAGAGATAATAGACACCAACCCATCCCATCCATTTATGGTATGAGCTGCACCACACTGCCCATCAGAATTCAATTCTCATCAACCAAAGGATGATGTCCAATTTCACACATGCTGCAGTTTAAAAAAAAAACACATATGGGGCCAGAAATTCGGGTCGGAGGCTTCCCGCGAGTGCAAGCATAGCGGGTGCACTTACATAGCGCGCCTGCCGTTGTGCTGTGGGCCCGCGTGGGATTCCGATCCTGGGCCTCCTCCAGCTGCCGGTGTGCAGGGCTCACGGATCCCAGCGGCGCAGTTAGTTCGAAGCGTCCCCTGGGATCACGTGGGCCATGGAGAGTCAATCGGAGCAGGGAATCTCCATTCATAGATTTGACAGGAAGACCTGTCCAATCTATGAATAGAGATCGGCCCCAAAACCTAACTAAAACTTCAAATACATTTTTGAAAAAACATTACATTTTAAAAATAACTATAAATTACATAAAATAACTATTTTAAACAATAATTTAAATTTTTGAAAAAATTAATTACAGTTTTTAACGGGGCTAAAAATAAACTTACCTTTCTTTAAAGTATTTAAAAATAATAAACCTGTGGAAAAAATGTTTTAATTTTACTTAATTCACCACTTACCTTATTAAAAGCAGGCCTTGCGCCTGCTTTTTCCACGCGCAGTTGCTCGGCACTTACCCACATGGAGAAACCTGTAAAAAAAGCCGAAGTTCGCTGCGTGTGCGCTGCCTCTCCCGCGCACGTGGTTGACCCGCGAACCCCTTTCTTCACGAGACCGGAAGTTCCGGTTTCCCGTGCATGTGCAGTGCATGCGCGAAACCGGCACTTCCGGTGGCCCTACGGGTGAGTACACAGCGCGTACTCACCCGTGGGGACCCGAATTTCTGGGCCATGTCTCTCCCTTTAAATGCCAACTTCCTGTCACTCCAGAACATGTCAGCCCCTCATTGCCTACCTTATATGGTAGAACTGAGCATGGAGTGCATTAAAACGAGAAAACCAGGAGTTAACTTGCAAGCTGATATCCACAGTTGGGGTAAATTTCATGGGTTAATGGTCCCGGTATCAGTGCTTTGAGCGACAGGAGTGCAGTTTGGGAATGTGAGGGCATTGGTTCAGTGCCTCCATTGTACCGGCTGCGGTCTGAGCTCGCCGACCTTTGCCTGCAACCCAACAGGCGCTCCTGTTACGTAAAGCTCTGCGCCGAAAGCACTAAATCACAACAACTTGCATTTATGTAGCGCCTTTAACATAATAAATCGCACTCTGCTATTTTAATTGGTTAAAACAAAACTCTACCAGGTCTTGAGGCCAGCTGGAAGATCACGGGCAATGCACAATAGGAGGAGGTCCAGTCAGCTGGACTTCCACCCCATTTTCTTGACCTCAGATCACTCACTCTGACCCAGTGCCAGCATCCATGGTGGCCAGCTAAAATATCCAGCTGTTCCTCATTCCATTGCTAACATTTACAGCACTGTAACACGCAAAATATAATTTACTTGGAATGTAGCCTGAGGAAAATTGCATTCCGTGTGTCTGGATGGCAACTTGATGCATAAATCAGTCAAGCCTAGTAAATATGAATGTGAAATTACACAATGGGGCCAATAATGGGATCTTCAGTGCAAGGAGCTATGGGTATCTCTTCTGTATTTGTTGATTCTGGAGGAGGAGGAGGAAGAGGATTAGAGGAGGCATGCTGGACAGGAGTAGGCCTCAGAACCACATGATTTGGAAGCCAGCACCTAATGTGCTATGGGCACTGAAGATGCTCCATTAAGATCTGTCTTGATGCCACTGTGTGTACAGGACCAGACTCTGGTATCTGGACATGTCTGAAGACACCTGCAATGGAGACTAACATTCCCAAAAGAGGCCATAACAGAATGGTCCACACTCTTACAGCCAGACTGGGGACAGGGACAGCTTTGTCAGGAACTCTGAAGATTACCGTTGCTTTAAACTTTTATGCGGTAGGCTCCAAGCAACCACAGGAGTCTCGGTCACATCTCCCATTTGTCAGTGCACACTTACATTGTGCATGTCATTTTTTGATGAAGTAACAGGGAGGATTGATGAAGAGAATTCAATGGATGTTGTCTACATGGATTTTAGGAAGGCGTTAGACAAAGTACCACATAGAAGGCTGGTTAACAAAATTGAGGCTCATGGTATAGGTGGTTCAGTGGCAGCTTGGATAAGGAATTGGCTTAAGGACAGAAAACAGCGAGTTGTGGTAAATGGCTGTTTTTCAGACTGGAGGATGGTAGACAGTGGTGTTCCCCAAGGGTCAGTGCTGGGGCCACTGGTTTTTTTGATATATATAAATGACCTGGATATTGGAATACAAAGTAGAATTTCTAAATTTGACAATGACACCAAACTTGGGGGTGTGGCAAACAGTGATGATGATACCAATCGACTGCAACAGGACATAGAAAGGCTAGCAGAATGGGCAGACAAGTGGCAGATAGAATTTAATACAGAGAAGTGTGAGGTGATGCATTTTGGCAGAAGGAACAGGGAGAGGCAATATACACTTAATGGCACAGTTTTAAATAGTGTGCAGGGACAGAGGGAACTGGGAGGCTAGACAGGGAAAGGCTGTTCCCACTAGTTGATGGTACAAGGACTAGGGGACACAGATTTAAGGTTTTGGGCAAGAGATACAGGGGGGATGTGAGGAAAAACTTTTTTATGCAGTGAGTGGTGAGGACCTGGAACTCATTGCTGACGGAAGTGGTGGAAACGAAGACACTCAATGTTTTCAAGGGGAGACTGGATAGGCACTTGAGGGAAATAAACTTGCAGGGCTACAGGGATAGAGCGGGGGACTGGGACTGACTGGATTGCTCTACAGAGAGCCGGCACGGACTCGATGGGCCGAATGGCCTCCTTCTGTGCCGTTATGACTCTATGGGGGCTAAATTTGGTTGATTTGCGCCTCTTAGGGCGCTAACGGGGCGCAAATCAACTAGTGCCTGGGTGTGGCGCCGCCAACACCTCCTACGAAATTCAGCGGGAGATTAGCGGTGGCGCTAACCGTTAGCGGTTCTGCGCCGCCGGTGATGACGTCATCACCGTGCGCAGTGCCCCGCTCGCACCCCGCTCATGCTCCGGCTGTAATATTGGGTGGCACCCCCCGACTTACCGCCGGACACTATGTCCGCCGGGGTCAGGGGGGCCTACCTGCGGCCGGGGCGGTGCTAGTTAAAGGGGAGGTGGCAGGCGGCCATTTTTGTTGCTGGCCACCTGCCAGCACCTGCCCCCGTTGCAGTCCCCCCGCGGGGTGCTGGCTGCTCACCGTGAGCCCGGCACTCCTCTTGAGTGCCGGGCTCGTTTGCCGGCACTCCCGATCCCTGGTGGCCCAGCTGGGCGCCGGGACGCACTGCGCCAGGCCCCTCCCCTTTAATAAGGGGAGGAAGGCCTGCAGTACCGCTGCGCGACGCGCTGCGGCACATAGCGCCGCAATATTGGCTCGCAGTGCCCTAAGAGGGATGCGGGGCGCATCCAGTAGCGTCCCTCCTCCCTCTCGGGGCACTACCTGGGAAAATCGGTCGCGGGGGCGCTAACTTTTTTGGGGCGCTAAAATTAGCACCCTGGCGAAGGTAGCGCCCCCAATTTTTCCCCCTATGACTCTATGACTCATTGTTTGACAGAGCCAGTTTCCTTTTATAAAGCAGACAGAAATAGAAAAGAGCCCTCCACTTAACCACATAACAGGATGCCCCAGAATGCAGCGCTGTGCTCATGTGGCCCTATCCCCAATGTTATTCCATTCTTGGGCAGAAAAGGCGAGCGCTCATTGAATGTGACCACAGGAACCGCATCTTACATATGAATTCCTGTTACCCTGACAGCTCCCATGATCCTATAGCAGCCGTTGGTGCTAATGTTATTTTAAGAGCCACAGAGACTGTGGGGATACCTGCTGGAGAACCAAGGATATGCAATCCGTTATGGCTAATGACACCACTTCCCTTTTAGATGCGGTTATGAATTCTGCTCCCACCATTGTTTCTGGTAGGCCATTCCATGTCCTAACAACGCTCTGCATTAAAAAAACATCTCTTAACCTCTTCCTTTGCTGATGGTCTTAAATTTATGTCCTCTATTTACCAAATGACTGACCATGTAAATAGATGTTCCCTATTGCCTTATCAAAACCGCTCATAATTTCGAACTCTCTTATTTATGTTTAAACCCTTGTTTTTGTGAAAAGAGCCCCAATTTCTCTAGTCTTCCCTGGTAACTAAACATCTAATCCCTGGTATTACCTTATTCGATCTCTTCTGCACCCTCCCCATGCCCTTGACATCCTTCCTAAAGCAGGGCACCTGAAACTAGACACACTTAGGTATAAATTGGTCTTAGGCAATAGCTTAAAATGGGCGCTAGCGAATCGGCAGCCCGTTTTACACTCCTTTGAATTTAATGGAAAAGAATTTCGTATGGATTGTAAAATGGCTGCCAATTCGCTAATGCCTGTTTTGCGCTACCGCCCAAGACCACTTTATACCCCAATGTTCTAACCATGGCCTGAACAATAATTTGCATTGATACAAATGTATGAAAAGAAGGACAGGAAAAGACCATTCGGTCCATCAAGCCCTCCCCATCCAGACATGGTGCATCCATGTACTTTGTTGAACTCCTCCCCCTATCATAAAATCTTCTGGAAAGGGCAGAAAAAGCAGGAAAGAAACCTGAGGCTAATTTAACCCTGGGAAATTCCTCTCTGGCTCCCTAAGGCAATGAAGCAATGCTCCAGGAAACCACTGTAACCTATAAATCAGTCTGATCCCAGCTAACCTCCAATTTAGGCTCTATAATGGGAAATGATCTCCTTTCAGGACCTGTCCTGCTCCCTTTTGAAGGACGGCAGGAAACCCCTACTCACTGCATGCTTCAGTAATCTGTTCCAGAGGGTGACAACTCTCTATGAAAAGAAATACTGCCTAAAATATAACCTAGCTCTTTGTCTAAGAATTTTATATTCATGCTGCCTAGTTCTCCTGCCCTTATGCATCTTAAATAATCTATAGAACTAGACAGAATCTAACCCTTTCATTATTTAAAAAACTTTAATTATATCTCCGCAAAACCTATGTTTCTTTAATGAAAATAGCAACAATTCCTGAAACCTAACCTGAAAACTAGGAGCCCTAATACTGGGTATGATTCTGGCTGCTCTTTTTATATATTCACCAGGATCACCTTCTCGAGGGCAATTAGGGATGGGCAATAAATGCTGGCCTAGCCAGCGACGCCCACATCCCATAAACGAATTTTAAAAAATCTCGATATCCCCTCCAAGTTTGGGGATCACAATTGGTCAAAGTACTCCAAGTGTGGCTATACCAAAGCTCTGTACAGCCTAAGTGTTCTTAGTTTTATATTGTACTGTCCTCGTCATCCAACCGGAAACTGTATTTGCCTTCTTAATAGCCTAGTTGACTGTGACCCACCGCGCACCGCCTCCGAGGTCCATCTCTTGATCTGCAGTCTTCAGTGGCTATCCCTGCATGACTACATTACATAGAAACTACAACACAGAAAAAGGCCATTTGACCCAACTGATCTATGTCAGTGTTTATGCTCTACATGAGCCTCCTCCCACTCTAATTATCTCTTCTCACCCTGCCCCCATATCCCTCTATTCCCTTCTCTTTCGTGTTTGCATCAAGCCTCCCCTTAAATGCACCAATGCTACCTGCTTTACCCACTTCATGTGGCAGCGAGTAGAGTAGGCCATTCGGCCCGTCGAGCCTGCTCCGCCATTCAATACGATCATGGCTGATCATCCAAATCCAGTACCCTGTCCCTGCTTTAATCCCCACAGTACACATATCCTACCCTACCCCCGTAACCCCACGTATTTAATTCCCCCTAACATATCCCATCCTATCCCCATAACCCCACATATTTAATCCCCCCCTAACACTAAGGGTCAATTTATCATAGCCAAATCAACCTAACCCACACATTTTTGGACATTTTTGGACGTTCCACATTCTCACCACTCTCTGGGTAAAGAAATTGCTCCTTAATTTTTTATTTCATCTTTTAGTGGCTCTCTTATACTTATGTCAACTTGTTCTGAACTCACCCATAAGTGGAAACAGTTTCTCCACATGCACCTTATTGAACCCCATCATAATTTTAAAGACCTCTATCAGGTCTCTGCTTTGTCCTCTGTTTTCCAGGGAAAAGAGCCCCAGTCTGCTCAATCTTTCCTGATCGTTGCATCCTCTCAATTCTGGTAACATCCTTGTAAATTTTTTCTACACTTTCCTCAGTACTTCAATATCCTTTTTGTAGTAGGGAGACCAGAACTGCACACAATACACCCAAGTGTGGTCTGACCAAGGTTCTATATAAATTTAACATTATCTCACTGCTTTTCTATTCTATTCCTTTAGAATGGCCTTATCAACTTGTGTTGCTACTTTTAGTGATTTATGTATCCGTATTCCCAGATATCTTTATCTTTATCTTTGTTCCTCTATCCCAAGGAATAAATAGCCTGGAGGGAGACTTACATGATCCCAATATTTAATGTGCGCCTGGAGTTTCCCATACTTATTCACACTGAAGAACATCAACCACACTCAGCCCAGTCCCTAATTTATTTAACCTGGACCTATTGACTTGCTCGAAATGTCTAACCCTTGTGCACATTTTTGTCTCAACTGCAAACTTGTGAAAGCTTCCATGATTTGGATTCCCTAATAACTGCTGAAATCTCCAGGTGAACTGACACCTTACAGTGGCTTTCACCATCCTCCCCACAACTCATGTCAAACTGACAGGCCTGTAATTCCCAGGGACCAATTTCTTCCCCTTCTTAAATATTGGGGCCACATGAGCCTCCAGTCCATTGGAACTAACTGACTGAAAAGAGCGATTGAATATATGAGCCATATTGGGCTGATCCAATAAATCATTTTTTAAAATACTGATCTTTTTTTCAGGGGTTCCTCTTGTCTGTAGATATTATCTCGCAAGTTCACTTACCTGCAATCTGCATTGCGTGTGGTACACTCTCCTGTGATCTGAACTGGATGGAACATTTTGAGTACACTCGCTTGTGTCCTCTGGCCTCTTGTGCACTTCCTTTGCCCTAGCATTGGCGGCCGTGCCTTCAGCAATATAGACCCTAAGCTCTGGAATTCTGTCCATAAACCTCTCCACCTTTCTATCCTCCTTTAAGAGGCTCCTTAAAAACTACCTGTTTGACCAAGCTTTCGGTCACCTGTCCTAATGTCTCCTTCTTTTGCTCTGTGTCTATTTTTGTCTGATTATGCTCCTGAAAGTGACCTTTTGCGGCAACACTGTGCAACATGACTCCACTCCGACCTATCTTAGGGTGAAGCTGGACCACATGCTAACCTTCCATGACCACCTGAAGAAGGTAGCCACCAAGACGAAGACAAGGGTCAAGCTGGTCCAGAAATTGGCAAGCACAAGCTGGGGAGCATCAGCATCAGTGCTACGGACATCAGTGATGGCCCTTGTGTACTCCGTAGTTGAGCACTGTGCACCAGTATGGACCAGAAGTAGCCACACTTGACTTGTTGATGTCTAACTGAACACTGCAATGCGGTGCATCACTGTAACCCTCTAGTCGACCCCAACACCCTGGCTGCCCGTGCTGTCTCACATCACTCTCCCAACCATTCACTGCCCGTGCTGTCTCACATCATTCTCCCAACCATTCACTGCCCGTGCTGCCTCACATCACTCTCCCAACCATTCACTGCCCGTGCTGCCTCACATCACTCTCCCAACCATTCACTGCCCGTGCTGTCTCACATCATTCTCCCAACCATTCACTGCCCGTGCTGCCTCACATCACTCTCCCAACCATTCACTGCCCGTGCTGCCTCACATCACTCTCCCAACCATTCACTGCCCGTGCTGTCTCACATCACTCTCCCAACCATTCACTGCCCGTGCTGTCGCACATCACTCTCCCAACCATTCACTGCGATGCCGCAACATTCCAGAAAGTCCAGCGAATCGTGGAAAACAAGCATCTCCCCATCCTCCAGGATCTCAACAACATCCCTCACCACTGCTTAAAGTCGCGCAAGACCTTTTGGACCCAGGCGCTTAACTTTCGACAGTGCGACTTCAACCCTGAGGATGCTGGGAAAGCCGAATGGAGTTCACAAGAAGTCACAAAGAAACACCTTGTGAAAGACCCGATGTGGAAGATCCCTGGCTTCGATCTTCCACGAAGCTTATGGGCAACCCTAAACCGCATCCGCACAAAGCATGGTTGATGCTGATACTTGATGCACAAATGGAGAATTGGAAAGTCTCTCGTGTGCGACTGTGGTCACCCAGAACAGACCATGGAACATCTAACGACTCAATGCCCAATTTCAAATACGAAGGAGGCATCACAGCGACACACAGCAAGTTTTTACTTGAAGGCCTCAGTCTCTCTCAAAGGCCTGAGCTTGGACTTGATATTTCTGCTCAGAGTTATGACTTTGTGAGGTGAATTTGGATTGTGCAGTCTGAGTGTGTACAGTGTACCTAAAGAAGAAATCAAAATAAAATGAGGATGAAGGATGTGGTCGCTTCATCCTCATTCTATTTAGATTTATTTTTTAAACAGGTTGAATTTTGAAAGCAAACAAAGCCTCTTTCAGAGAAACAGATAGGGGAGGGGAGAAGAAAACTGGTTGACGGCGAGGGGCTAAGTAGCCTCCTGAAACCTATCCTTGGGAACCGAATGGTAGTCAGGGGAAATGAAGGGTTAAGTGTGAGATGAATGACAGTGTAGCAAGAGAGGGTGGGATACAGGGACTGAGTTAGTAGTTTGAAGGGGAAGAGGTAGAAATAGTAATAGGAATGAGATGGTGATCGGAAGGGGTATGGATAGTAGAGAGATGAAGAGGTAGAGAATGCATTGGCAGTGAGGGGATGGGGGAAGAACAAATCAGTGGTGGAGGGGATTGGAAGGGACCCACTGAGGGTCGTATTATCCTCGCAACCTGCACCTAAAATTCAACCTGCAGCCATTGGTGGCTCTTTTCCCAACACTCCAGGTCATATCACCCACCACCTCCAGCCCGGAAAGAAAGATGAAAAGGTAAAGACAGATGGAGAAGCAAAAAGACAAGTTATGGGGAGGGAAGCAGCAAAAAAAAGAGATAGACAGAAACAGCAACACAAAGACAGGTAGGAGAATGCCCACATTCTTCAATTTATTAGGGATAATTTTTACTGTGGGTGATAGTGTAAAACAGGCGATATCAATTCAACCGATCATTGATTTTCATTACCATTGAAGTCAATGCCACAGGAGATCAACTAGTTAATTTAACATTGTCACTGAGTGTGAGGAAAGAAGTTAGGGGAGATTTCTTTACACAGAGGGTTGCTGAAGAATGGAATGCTTTGCCATGGAATGGTTGAGGCAAAGGCTCTTGCACTTTTTAAGGAAAAGCTGGATAAATAGTTGAAGCAGAAGTTACAGGAATATGGAAAGAGCAGGGTATTGGGATTACTTTTCGATTGCTCTAACAAAGAGTCAGCACATACATGATGGGCCCAATTTCTCCTGTGCTGTTAACTTCTCAGAATCACAGAATCCCCACAGTGCAGATAGAGGCCATTTCAGCCCATCGAGCCTGCACCGACACATATCCCACCCTATCCCTGTAACCCCAGGTATTTAATCCCCCTAACACTAAGGGCCAATTTATTATAGCCAAATCAACCTAACCCGCACATCTTTGGACTGTGGGAGGAAACCGGAGGACCCGGAGGAAACCCACGCAGACACAGGGAGAATGTGCAAACTCCACACAGACAGTCACCCGGGGCCGGATTCGAACCCGGGTCCCTGGCGCTGTGAGTCAACAGTGCTAACCACTAAGCCACCGTATTAACTTCTGCGGATCAATGGAATTGGTTTGGCTGCAGCTAGATCAGGGAGTAGGTCCAAAGCTTGGTACTTGTTATTCGTCTTCAGGGCAACTTTTTTTAAAATTCATTCCTGGGATGTGAGCGTCGCTGGCAAGGCCAGCATTTATTGCCCATCCCTAATTGCCCTCGAGAAGGTGGTGGTGAGCCACCATCTTGAACCACTGCAGTCCGTGTGGTGAAGGTACTCCCACAGTGCTGTTAGGGAGGGAGTTCCAGGATTTTGACCCAGCGATGATGAAGGAACGGTGATATATTTCCAAGTCAGGATGGTGTGTGACTTGGGGGGAACTTGGAAGTGGTGGTGTTCCCATGTGCCTGCTGCCCTTGTCCTTCTAGGTGGAAGAGGTCGCGGGTTTGGGAGGTGCTGCCGAAGAAGCCTTGGCGAGTTGCTACAGTGCATCTTGTAGATGGTACACACTGCAACCGCGGTACACCGGTGGTGCAGGGAGTGAATGTTTAAGGTGGTGGATGAGGTACCAATCAAGCGGGCTGCTTTGCCCTGGATAGTGTCAAGCTTCTTGAGTGTTGTTGGAGCTGCACTCATCCAGGCAAGTGGAGACTATTCCATCACACTCCTGACTTGTGCCTTGTAGATGGTGGAAAGGCTTTGGGGAGTCAAGAGGTGAGGCACTCGCCGCAGAATACCTAGATTCTGACCTGCTCTTGTTGCCACAGTATTTATGTGGCTGATCCAGTTAAGTTTCTGGTCAATGGTGTTGATGGTGGGGGATTCGGCGATGGTAATGCCATTGAATGTCAAGGGGCAGTGATTAGACTCTCGTTTGTTGGAGATAGTCATTGCCTGGCACTTGTGTGGCGCAAATATTACTTGCCATTTATCAGCCCAAGCCTGAATGTCATCCAGGTCTTGCTGCATGCGGGCATGGACTGCTTCATTATCTGAGGAGTTGTGAATGGCGCTGAACACTGTGCAGTCATCAGCAAACATCCCCATTTCTGACATTATGATGGAGGGAAGGTCATTATGAAGCAGCTGAAGATGGTTTGGGCCTAGGACACTGCCCTGAGGAACTCCTGCAGCAATGTCCTGGAGCTGTGATGATTGGCCTCCAACAACCACAATCATCTTCCTTTGTGCTAGGTATGACTCCAGCCAGTGGAGAGTTTTCCCCCTGATTCCCATTGACTTCAGTTTTACTAGGGCTCCTTGATGCCAGACTCGGTCAAATGCTGCCTTGATGTCAAGGGCAGTCACTCTCACCTCACCTCTGGAATTCAGCTCCTTTGTCCATGTTTGGACCAAGGCTGTAATGAGGTCTTGAGCCGAGTGGTCCTTGCGGAACCCAAACTGAGCATCAGTGAGCAGGTTATTGGTGAGTAAGTGCCGCTTGATAGCACTGTCGACGGCACCGTCCATCACTTTGCTGATGATTGAGAGTAGACTGATGGGGCGGTAAGGCCGGGTTGGATTTGTCCTGCTTTTTGCGGACAGGACACACCTGGGCAGTTTGTCGGGTAGATGCCAGTGTTGTAGCTGTATTGGAACAGCTTGGCTAGAGGCACGGTAGTTCTGGAGCACAAGTCTTCAGCACGATAGCCGGGATGTTGTCGGAGCCCATAGCCTTTGCTGCATCCAGTGCGCTCAGCCGTTTCTTGATATCACGTGGAGTGAATCGAATTGTCTGAAGACTGGCTTCTGTGATGTTGAAGACCTCAGGAAGAGGCCGATATGGATCATCCACTCGGCACTTCTGGCTGAAAATGTTTCAGCCTTGTCGTTTGCACTCACGTACTGGGCTCCACCATCATTGAGGATGGGGATATTCATGGAGCCTCCTCCTCCTCCCGTTAGTTGTTTAATGGTCCACCACCATTCACGACTGGATGTGGCAGGACTGCAGAGCTTTGATCTGATCCGTTGGTTGTGGGATCGCTTAGCCTTGTCTATAGCATGCTGCTTCCGCTTTTTAGCATGCATGTGGTCCAGTGTTGCAGCTTCCCCAGGTTGGCACCTCATTTTTAGGTACGCCTGGTGCTGCTCCTGGCATGCTCTTCTGCACTCCTCATTGATCCAGGGTTGGTCCCCTGGCTTGATGGTAATGGTAGAGTGAGGGATATGCAGGGCCATGAGGTTACAGATTGTGGTGGAATACAATTCGGCTGCTGCTGATGGCCCACAGCGCCTCATGGATGCCCAGTTTTGAGCTGCTACATCTGTTCTGAATCTATCCCATTTAGCACCGTGGTAGTGCCACACAACACGATGGAAGGTGTCCTCAGTGTGAAGATGAGATTTTGTTTCCACAATGACTGTGCGGTGGTCACTGCTATCAATGCTGTCATGGACAGATGCATCTGTGACAGGTAGATTGGTGAGGACGAGGTCAAGTAGGTTTTTCCCTCATGTTGGTTCTCTCACCACCTGCCACAGTCCTAGTCTGGCAGCTATTGTCCTTCAGGACTCAGCCAGCTCGGTCAGTAGTGGTGCTACTGAGCCACTCTTGGTGATGGACATTGAAGTCCCCCACCCAGAGTACATTCTGTGCCCTTGCTACTCTCAGTGCTTCTTCCAAGTGGTGTTCAACATGGAGGAGTACTGATTCATCAGCTGAGGGAGGGCGGTAGGTGGTAATCAGCAGGAGGTTTCCTTGCCCGTCCTTGACCTGAAGCCATGAGACTTCATGGGGTCTGGAGTCAATGTTGAGGACTCCCAGGGCCACTCCATCCTGACTGTATACCACTGTGCTGCCACCCCTGGTGGGTCTGTCCTGCCGGTGGAACAGGACATACCCAGGGATGATGATGGAGGAGTTTGGGACATTGGCTGAAAGGTATGATTCTGTGAGTATGACTATGTCTGGTTGTTGCTTGAATAGTCTGTGGGACAGCTCTCCCAATTCTGGCACAGGTCCCCAGATGTTAGTGAGGAGGACTTTGCAGCATTGACTGGGCTGGGTGTGCCGTTGTCGTGTCCGATGCCGGTGCTGAGGTCGATGCCAGGTTTTATTCTTATTATTGTTTCTCATAACTGTTGTGTATGACTGAGTGGCTTGCTAGGCCATTCCAGAGGGCAGTTGCTGTGGGTCTGGAGTCACATATCGGACAGGCCGGGTAAGGACGACAAATTTCCTTCCCTAAGGGACATTAGTGAACCAGATGGGTTTTTACGACAATCATGGTCACCATTACTGATACTAGCTTTTTATTCCAGATTTATTTAATTAACTGAATTTAAATTCTCCAGCTACCGTGGTGGGATTTGAACTCACGTCTCCGGATCATTAGTCCAGGTCTCTGGATTACTACATCCAGTAATATAACCCCTATGGTACCGCTCCCGGTTGTCTTGCTCAACTGATTGCTGCAACTCTGTGAGCAAATTAGAAAGGCAACAGAAGAGGGTAGAGTAGTTGTCATGGGGGATTTTAATTACACATCAATTAAATAGTATAGCAACGGGTAGTCTAGTTCAGAGGGAGCCAAGTATGAAATATTTGTTGATACTGTCACTGATTGCTTCCTTATTCAACATATTACATAGAGAATTTGCCAATTTTTCTTTCCTGTTTATCTGGGCTAGTTCACTTTTTATCACATTGGAATTGGCTTTTGTTCCAGTAAAGTATTTTTATTTTTCAATTTTTGCATCAAATTTACAATCAAAACTGCATGTAATCCGTTGATTTCACACACCTCTGATTTACAATCCATTCAGTTGCATCTGTACAATCATCTGTGATTGGAATTCAAGTAATCTTATGAATACACTCACTTGTGTGGCCGATTAGGCCTTAAACTCTGGAATTCCCTCCTTAAGCCTTTCCATCACTCTAGCACGCCTCTTTTAAGACCCTCCTTAAAACCTAGCTCTTTGACCAAGCTGTTAGTCACACATTCTAATATCTCCTTCTTTGGCACGGAGTCAATTTTTTCCAATTATACTCCTGTGAAGCCTTGGGATATTTTCCTACATTAAAGGCACTATATAAATGCATGATGTTGTTAATCTCATGTGTATACTTACCTGTGATTTGAATTCAATGTAATCTCATGAATGTACTCACTTGTGATCTGAATTCAATGCCCTCCTGACCGGCCTCCCATCTTCCACCCTCCATAAACATAAGGTCCAAAACTCTGCTGCCTGTATCCTAACCCGTACCCAGTTCCGCTCACCTATTACCCCTGTGCTTGATGACCTACATTGGCTCCCAGTCCACCAATGACTTAATTTTAAAATTATCATTCTCGTCTTCACATCCCTCTATGGCCTCACCGCTCTCTATCTCTGTAACCTTCTCCAGCCCTATAGTGTATCCTGTAGATGGTACACACTGCAGACAAGGTACGCTTGTGGTGGAGGGAGTGAATGTTTGAGGTGGTGAATTTGCTGCCAATCAAGCGGACTGCCATGTCCTGGATGGTGTTGAGCTTCTTGAGTGTTATTGCAGCTGCAACCATCCTGGCAAGTGAAGAGTATTCCATCATACTCCTGACTTGTGCCTTGTAGGTGGTGGAGCGGCTTTGGAGAGTTAGAATGTGTGTCACTCGCCGCAGAATACGGCATTTATGTGGCTGGTCCAGTTGAGTTTCTGGTTAATGGCATGGGTGCAGTCTATTGTGATTTGAACTGGACATAATCTTGTAAGTAAACTGACCTGTAAGCTAAACTGGATGTAATCTTATAAATACAATATAATCTGGATGGAATCCCATGTGTACACTCATCTGTGATTGTAACTAGATGTAATCTCGTAATCGCACTTGCATGTGACCTAAATCTCAGGTGTGCGTTCACCTGTGATCTGAAGTGGGTATATTCTCTTCAGTACATTGAGCTATGACCTGAACTGTATGTAATCCTGTGAGTACGCTCAGTATCATAGAATCATAGAAGGATACAGCACAGAAGGAGGCCCATCGTGCCTGTGCCGGCTCTTTGGTAGAGCTCTCCAACTAGTCCCACTCCACCGCTCTTTCCCCATAGCCCTGCAAATTTTTTCCCTTCAAGTATTTATCCAATTTCCTTTTCAAAGTTACTATTGAATCTGCTTCCACCGCCCTTTCAGGCAATGCATTCCAGATCACAACAGCTCGCTGTGTCAAAAAAGTTTCCTCATGTCGCCTCTGGTTCTTTTGCCAATTGCCTTCAATCTTTGTCCTAATCTATGGTTAGTGACCCTTCTGCCACTGGGGAGAACAATCCCAGTTTCTCCAGTCTTGCCAGATAACTGAAGTCCCTCATCCCTAGTAAATCTAGTAAATCTCTTCTTTTTATTCATTCATGGGATGTGGACATCGCTGGCAAGGCCAGCATTTATTGGCCATCTCTAATTGCCCTCGAGAAGGTGGTGGTGAGCCGCCTTCTTGAACTGCTGCAGTCCGTGTGGTGAAGGTACTCCCACAGTGCTGTTAGGGAGGGAGTTCCAGGATGAAGGAATGGCCGATATATTTCCAAGTCATGATGGTGTGTGACCTGGAGGGGAACTTGCAGGTGGTGGTGTTACCATGTGCCTGCTGCCCTTGTCCTTCTAGGTGGTAGAGGTCATGGGGTCGGAAGGTGTTGTCAAAGAAGCCTTGGCGAGTTGCTGCAGTGCATCTTGTAGATGGTACACACTGCAGCCATGGTACGCTGGTGGTGGAGGGAGTGAATGTTTAAGGTGGTGGATGAGGTGCCAATCAAGCGGGCTGCTTTGTCCTGGATGGTGTCGAGCTTCTTGAGTGTTGTTGGAGCTGCACTCATCCAGGCAAGTGGAGAGTATTCCATCACACTCCTGACTTGTGCCTTGTAGATGGTGGAAAACCTTTGGGGAGTCAGGAGGTGAGTCACCCACCACAGCATACCCAGCCTCTGACCTGCTCTTGTAGCCACAGTATTTATGTGGCTGATCTAGTTATGTTTCTGGTCAATGGTGACCCCCAGGATGTTGATAGTGGGGGATTTGATGATGGTAATACCATTGAATGTCAAGGTGAGATGGTTAGACTCTCTCTTGTTGGAGATAGTCATTGCCTGGCACTTGTGTGGCGGGAATGTTACTTGCCACTTATCAGCCCAAGTTTGAATGTTGTTCAGGTCTTGCTGCTTGCGGGCATGCACTGCTTCATTATCTGAGGAGTTGCAAATGGAACTGAACACTGTGCAATCATCAGTGAACATCCCCACTTCTGACCTTATGGTGGAGGGAAGGTCATTGATGAAGCAGCTAAAGATGGTTGGGCCTAGGACACTGCCCTGAGGTACTCCTGCAGCGATGTCCTGGGGCTGAGATGATTGGCCCCCAACAACCACAACCATCTTCCTTTGTACTAGGTATGACTCCAGCCAGTGGAGAGTTTTCCCCCATTGACTTCAGTTTTACTAGGGCTCCTTGATGCCACACTCGGTCAAATGCTGCCTTGATGTCAAGGGTAGTCACTCTCACCTCACCTCTGGAATTCAGCTCCTTTGTCCATGTTTGGACCAAGGCTGTATTGAGGTCTGGAGCCGAGTGGTCCTGGCAGAACCCAAACTGGGCATCGGTGAGCAGGTTATTGGTGAATTAATGCTGCTTGATAGCACTATCGATGACACCTTCCATCACTTTGCTGATGAATGAGAGTAGACTGATGGGGCGGTAATTGGCCCTATCATTGGGTTGGATTTGTCCTGCTTTTTGTGAACAGGACATACCTGGGTAATTTTACACTTTGTGGGGTAGATGCCAGTGTTGTAGCTGTACTGGCACAGCTTGGCTAGAGGCGCGGCTAGTTCTGGAGCACACGTTGTCAGCACGACAGCTGAATGTTGTCGACAATACTGTACACTCCCCTCCAGTCTGAAAAACAGCTGGTCACCACTACTCTCTGCTTTCTGTCCCTTAGCCAATTTCGTATCCACACTGCCACTGTCCCTTTAATTCCAGGGGCTTCAATTTTGCTAACAAGTCTATTATTGGTACTTTGTCAATAGCCTTTTGAAAGTTCTTATACACAACATCATCTGAACTACCCTCATCAACCCTCTCCATTACTTCATCAAAGAACGCAATCAAGTTAGTCTATCACGATTTGCCTTTAACATATCTGTGCTGACTTTCATTTATGCGTCCATACTTTTCCAAATGCTAATTCATTTTATCCCAGATTATTGTGTCTAAAGGTTACTCCACCACCAACGTTAAGCTGATTGGCCTGTAGTTGCCAGGTTTATCCCTGTCTCCTTTTTTCAACAGGGGTGTAACATTTGCAATCCTCCAGTCCTCTGGCACCACTCCCATATCTCAGGAGGTTTATGGCCAGAGGCTCCACAATTTCAACCCTTACTGCCCTCAGTAACTGAGGATGCATCCCCTCCAGAACGAGTGAGTTTTCTACTTTGAGGACTGCCAACCTTTTAATTACCTCCTCTTTATCTATTTTTATTGAATCCAATATCGCTACTGCCGTCTCCTTTACTGTTACATTGGCAGCATCCTCTTCTCTAGTGAAGACAGATGCAAAGTCTTCATTTAGTACCTCAGCCATACCCTCTGCCTCCACAAGAAGTTCTCCTTTTTGGTCCCTAATCGGCCCCAACCTTCCTTGAATACCCTTTTCCTATTTATATGTTTAGAAAAGACTTTTGGGTTCTCTTTTATGTTAGCTGCTAATCTATTCTTATACTCTCTCTCTGCCCCTTTATTCCCTTTTTTTAGATCTCCTCTGAACTTTCTATATTTGCCTTGGTTCTCTGCTGTATTATGTACCTTATATTTGTCATAAGCCTCCTTTTTCGGTCTCATTTTCATCTTTATGGCCTAGAAATTGGATATGGTCCGAAAACGGGCCGTGTCATGGCCCCGCGCTATTTAGCTGCACGGGTCAAACTGGTCGAGGTAGCACGTAAAATTCGTGCTCAGTGCTCATTTACATGATTATAGTGCTGATCTCAGCGCTAAAGCCACTGCTCATTGGTTTACTGCTCAACAGGTGGGCCAATATCAGGTGCAGTCTAATTCCAAGTCATGTTAGGCTTAGGCTTTATCCATTACTTAAAGGGGAGGTGCATTGATGCAGCAGCACCTCATTGTCATTGCACTTGGAACACCACTTGGAAGCACAACTAACTAGGAAGAGATGGCTGAGCAGCAGCAGAGGGAGAAAGACGCTTCTCAGGTGCGGCTCTGGAGTCACTGCTGGTGGCCGTGGAGAGGAGGCGGGCTGTCCTCTTCCTGCAAGGAGGCGGGCTGTCCTCTTCCTGCAAGCCGGCAGGAAGCCATTGGCCGATACATGCAGAAGGCTGTGGCATGAGATATCTGATTATGTGACGACCAACAGCGTGGTCCCAAGGTCTTCCGTCCAATGCCGCAAGAAGTTTAATGACTTGACACGGCGGGTCAAGGTGCGTGAAGGCTTCAGAAAATGCCATATCCCACTATCTGCACCACAAGTCTCACACACTGCTCAATGCACCACACCCCCAGCACTCACCTACCAACAATCTCTAGCAATCACCACTCAGACCTCAAAATCATTCCTTCACTTCACCCTCACACACTTACCACTGCTGCAAGATTTACACCCTCATCTCACACCTTTCACACACTGACAGCTGTTCAACCACGGCAGGCACATCACCCAAACATATTGAACTACACTTACTGACACACTTCCCTTTCTCTTGCAGGCCAAGGTCACGCACAATCGCCCGGAGCAGCGTCAAACAGGCGGGGAGCAAGCTGCGATATAGGTCTTGAGCCAACTGGAGTAGAGAGAGCTCGACATCATTGGAGGGGAAATCACGAGGCTGTGGCCAAGTTGAAGCCCTTGGGGACAACAACGGAAACTCATTCAAATCCTTCTTCTCACATCCCACATCCCCCTCATCCCACAATCTCTTCTCACTTACAAGCTGCTGATGGTGTCTGCATGCATATCTTGATTTCGCCCCCGCTCTCCTCACCACAATCCGACTCCTGTGCCTTTCTGCTTTCAGATAACCAAGAGCAAGCAGCAGCACAGCCTGTCCCTGAGGCGATGCAGGAGAGCGAGGGGGGAGAAGAATAAGACACAGTGTCACTGAATCTGTCACTCGCAGACACCAGCCCAGAAACTGGCACTGCGTGTACTTTAGAGGCTAGTGTAGAAGGGAAATCTGCACAGGGTGAGGCACCGGGCATGAGTGGGCTGCAGCAAGGCCAGGGGGACAGGGTAGCTCGGAGTCAGCTCCCCAGAGGGCAAGTTCGTGCGCGAGTTCGACTACACATGACTCAGGTGAGGACCTCGGTGGGACAGCCTTCAGAAGAAGGGTGATGGGCAGTCACACCAAATTGCTAGGTGCAATGGTAGGCCTGCCAGAGAGCCTCTTGGCAATGTCAAGGAGCATGGAAGAGTCCAGCTCCAACATTGGCCGGGTCTTTGCGCAGAACTTATGGTCTATTTCCCTTAGCAGAGGGATCAAAAACCAGGGGGCACAGATTTAAAGTAATTGGTGGAAGGTTTAGAGGGGATTTGAGGGGAAATTTCCTCACCCAGAGGGTTGTGGGGGTCTGGAACTCACTGCCTGAAAGGGTGGTAGAGGCAGAAATCCTAACCACATTTAAAAAGTACTTGGATGTGCACTTGGGATGCTCTAACCTGCAGGGCTACGGACCAAGAGCTGGGAAGTGGGATTAGGCTGGATAGCTCTTTGTTGGCCGGCGCGGACACAATGGGCCTAAATGGCCTCATTCTGTGCTGTAACTTTCTATGATTCTATGAGCATGATTTCCAGGCTGGAAATGATGGAAAACTCCAGGAGAGACCGTGTCGACCCAGACATGATGCTGCGTGTGATGGGCGATGTCGTGGCTTCCATTGCAGCACAGGCGGAAACGACCCAACGTTTTAGTGCTCCAGCGGAAACGCAGACCACTGTCCTGCAGTCTCAGCTAGCTGCCACCCAAGCTCAGACTGCTGCCATCGTGGCTGGGTTTACTGCTGTCGAACGGGGCTTATACGGTGTCGCAGCAGGCCAGTAATCTGTCCTCCAACAGATTGATAGCAATGTTGAGGCACTGTCCCTGGGGAGTGGCAGTGAGTCTGTGGAATAGGACCTTGCTGTCCTCTCTCGGGATTCCTGTTCCCACCACTGCCACTCCGTCATTGCTCTTGTCGCTGTCTGTCAGCCAGCCAGCCCAAACTGCTGCCGCCCATGCCGAGGTGGTGCAGTCTACAGCCGGACCTTCTCGGTCCAGAGCTGCTCGAGGTCGTCCTGCAAGACCATCGGAAGTCTCCCCAACAGAAACTCCGCAGCCTTCCACCAGCCATGCTGCAGCCACTGGGGGAGCACTGCGTAGGAGCACTAGATCAGGAAAGGGTACCCAAGAGACAGACCCTGAGGGATTGCACAAGGATGATTAGTTGATATAGTATGTGTGAATTGATTATTGATAAATATATTGGGCCTTAATTTGTGGTCAGAGGCTTCCCGCGGGCAAAACTCGCAAGAAAAATACGCCCTGCTTGATGATCCTGGGGATTGGTAGTCTCACGCTCCTGGGCCTCGACGTGTACACATGCAGTTCGCAAGTGTCCCTGGGATCACGTAGGCCAGGCCAACCAATCAAAAAGGGGATTCCCATTATGCTTAAGGGGATTCCATTTACGTACGGAATCCCCAAGAGTATGAATAGGAATCCCCTAAAAAACACAATTACACACCAGTCAAATAAAAATAAATCATTACAAGTACAAAATTAATTAAAATACAATTAAATTAAATATTTAAAACAAAAATTTTATTTTTTGAAAAATAAATTTAAACGTTTTAAAGGGGCTAAAAATAACCTGTAGCTAATGTTAAAGTTTTTTTATGTTTAAATAATTTTTTTAAATTATTTTATTATTTATTTAAACTCTTACGCCACTAAAAGAAGGCCCTATGCCCGCTTTTACCAGGCGTAAGAGTTTCATGGGCATTCGCCGGGCAGTAGTTGGGCAAATAGCCCCAACTGTCCGCCAGCGAATGTCCATTTCCCGGGAATGCTGAAACTTGACAGATCGCAAGTCCGGGTTTTTGCGTATGTGCAGCGCACGAGGAAACCCGGAACTTGCGGAGCACTTACGGTTGCGAAGGTACCGCGTACGCGATCATAGGCCCCGGAAAATCCGGGCCATTAATTTTATCTGGAATCTTAGTTTTGTGGTGTCTCTCATTTCAGCTTTGAGCCCAGGAGGACGCAGTGATATTCCGTGACCGAGGGATGGTATGATGGGGCTGTGGTTGATGGGGATGTGGTGAGCAACGGGGATCTGGGATTTCATTCACTGGAATCGGAGTCTGATGAGGCGTTCACAGACAGCCCGTGATGAAAGGGGATTTGCTGCCTGCCTCCTCCCTTCCTTCTCATCCTCCTCATTCTCCTACTCTTCCTCCTCCTCTCCTTCTTCCTCTTCCTGAGGTGGTCCCACAATCCCTGCTGGCATGGGCTGCGCCCTCATGATGGCCAGGTTGTGGAGCATGCAGCAGACCACCATGAAAAAGGACACCCATGCCGGTGAATGCTGGAGGGCTCCTCCTGAGTGGTCAAGGCAGCAGAACCGTTGCTTGAGCATGCCAATGGTCTACTCGATGATGTTCCTGGTGGCAGCAGGGCTCTCATTATATGGGTGCTGGGCACGAGTGGTGGGGTTGCGGAGGGGAGTCATCACCAGGTGCAGAGCGGATATCCCTTGTCTCCGAGCAGCCATGCTCAGGTTTGACATGGTGGCTGGAAGATTGCTGGCACACCGGACTGACACAGGATGAAGGCACCATGACTGCTGCCAGGATAGTAGGCATTGACCATCAGGAATCGCTGGGCATGGTCGCACACCAACTGCATTTTAAGTGAGTGGTAGCCTTTGTGGTTACGGAAGATCTCAGGATTGTTATACAGCGCCCGCAAAGCCATGTGGATGCAGTCGATGGCACCCTGCACCATGGGGAAACCCGCTATCATGGCAAAGCCACATGCACGCTCGTCTGGCTTCTCTCTACTCAGAGAAGGAAACATAATCCCTTCTCCTGGTGTAGAGAGCCTCAGTGACCTCCTGGATGCAGCGATGGACGGCGAAGTGGGAGATGTTAACGATGTCTCCTGCTGCAGACTGGAAGGATCCGCTGGTGAAGAAATTGAGGGCCACTGGGAGAGCCGTGTTCGCCCTGCTCTCAGCCTGCAGGTCTAGTTACAGGAGGTGACTGAGTTCTGTGACCACCTCCTTGCTGAAGCGGAGCCTCCTAATACACTGCCCCTCGCTTAAGTGGATACAAGAGAAGTGCTCGCGGAAGACCCTAGGTGGGTAAGGCCTCCTGTTGAGAGACCTCCTGGCCCTCCTCCTCCTCCCTCTGCGCGCATCTTCCTCACTGCCTCCGCTCCCTCTTCCTAAGATACTTGAGTGCGAGGGGGACTGCAAGTAGAGCCCTCATGACTGTGAGCAAGTGTTGTGAGCAGAAGCCTTTAAATAATAATGAAGACGTTCTCCACTTGTAACAACACTCCCTGTTACCGTAGGACCTTGAAAGAAGTTAATAAAGCTGCTGGAGTTGCAAAAAGCTCCACAGAGCCAGTCAAACGGCAGAAACCATGTTAGTTGCAAGTTGTTGATGATGATCCCTTTAAATAACGCTGCTGGAGTTTCCTTCCTGCTTGTCAACGCTTGCTCAGCTAGTCGCAGTTAAGGCATGCCAGTAAGTGGAGCGGCGAAGTTGAAAATCGCAGATCGGGTGTCAAGTGAGCGTTGCACACTCACTGACGTCACGATCTGCATAATCTCCATAATTTTCACGAGCATGGACATCGGCAGCACTGCTGCCCAGCTGAAAATGGCAGCCGCCGCGGAATCTGCCGGCAGCGGGTGGAAATGCTGTAGCCGCCATTTTTTTCCCGAATCGGGCGGTAATGGCCAGCACTAAACCCCCAAATTTCTAGGCCTGTATCTTTTGTCATCCAAGGAGCTCTAGCTTCGGATGGCCTTCCTTTCCCCTTTGTGGAAATCACTGTTATAGCTAGATGTGAACTCTTGAATACACTCACCTAATCTGGAAGTCATTTTGCATTACACTGGCCTGTGATCTAAAATAGATGCAACTGAACTTACCTTTGGCCTAAAATGGATGTAAGTCCATGAGGTGAGGGTACTCCCACAGTGCTGCAGGGAAGGAGTGCCAGGATTTTGAGCCAGCGACGATGAAGTAACGGCAATATATTTCCATGTTCCCATGCGGCTGCTACCCTTGTCCTTCTAGGTGGTAGAGGTCGCGGGTTTGGGAGGTGCTGTCGAAGAAGCCTTGGCGAGTTGCTGCAGTGCATCTTGTAGATGGTACACACTGCAGCCACGGTGCTCTGGTGGTGGAGGGAGTGAATGTTTAAGGTGGTGGATGGGGTGCCAATCAAGTGGGTTGCTTTGTCCTGGATGGTGTTGAGCTTCTTGAGTGTTGCTGGAGCTGCACTCATCCAGGCAAGTGGAGAGTATTCCATCACACTCTGGACTTGTGCCTTGTAGATGGTGGAAAGGCTTTGGGGAGTCAGGAGGTGAGACACTCAACACAGAATATCTAGCCTCTGACCTACTTTTGTAGCCACAGTATTTATGTGGCTGGTCCAATTAAGTTTCTGGTCAATGGTGACCCCCAGGATGTTGATGGTGGGGGATTTGGCGATGGTAATCCTGTTGAATGTCAAGGGCCTGTGGTTAGACTCTCTTGTTGAAGATAGTCATTGCCTGGCACTTGTGTGGCGCGAATGTTACCTGCCACTTATCAACCCAAGCCTGGATGTTGTCCAGGTCTTGCCACATGCGGGCACAAACTGCTTCATTATCTGAGGAGTTGTGAATTCTGACCTTATGTTGGAGGGAAGGTCATTGATGAAGCAGCTGAAGATGGTTGGGCCTAGGACACTGCCCTGAGGAACTCCTGCAGCGATGTCCTGGGGCTGAGATGATTGGCCTCCAACAACCACAACCATCTTCCTTTGTGCTAGGTATGACTCCACTTCTTGAACTTATATTAATTGTTACAATATCTCAATTACTATAACTAGTACTATTAGGTATTATTTTAATTGAGTAAGCATTAAACAGCATTTTGGCAGAAGAACCTGCTAACTAATTGGTGGTCTACCTCCCGGAGCAACCTAAACTTTCTGAATGGAAAGGGCTTCCATTCACCAAATATATTGAGGACACGTGACCAGATGCACAGAATTCTTCAAATCAATGCCCAATTTGCTGAAAGTTGCAATGATGCATTTGTCGTCAAACATTCTACCCTCCTTGATCTCTTCCAAGGAGAATCTGAAGTAACTGGATGGCTTGTGGGTGACAAGACGAACCCTTCGGGGGAAATTTTAAACTAACCCACCTGTCTGAAAACTGACAGGATGAAATCAGCTGTCCGTTTTTCACCCTGCCTGATTTTACAGGACGGGCTCTGCAATATGCTCCCACATATTGATAGCTTTCTGTGCCCCACACAACTTTGCCATCCAAAAAGGTTTGGACATGAAGATTTCTGGGAGGTGGTCCCAGCTGAGTTGGAAGATCATGGAGTGGAGCATCATAAAGACCATCAGAGACAGCTGCAAGGGGCATCAGAACTCAACTTATCAATGAAGTGTTCTCATCTGTCTCCCTTTGTCACCACTCCCTTTACTCCATTTCCCCCACCGTCACATAAAACACAGATCCTTCAATCCAGCACGCATCCTAGAACCAAATAGCACATATGATCTCTTTGACCATACTCGACCATGCAAGTCTTTCTCATCTCTATCAGTAACTGAGCACAAAATAAATGTATCTTCTCTCATTACAACCATTTCAAAAACATAAGCCATCCTACTTCCCTTGGGTGTCTATACGTGCCTTTCTTTCTCCTATTCTGATGTTCCTCCTCGGTCCAACCTGAGGCCCAGTCTCACCACAGGTTGGCTACTTTTGTAGTACAAAGGACTCATGGGACGAAGGAGGCCCTTCTCTCATGGCAGCTTGGTCCTGGAAGGCTGCTGCTATTGGCTGCATCCCTGGAACTTGTGCCTGGGCAGCCTGGTTTCATCTCCTATGTACAACGGGCATGGTGCCCTCAGGGCGAAGGCCTGGTATGTGCTGATGTTCTGAAAAATGGCAGCCTCATGCAGATCCATCCAAGCCCTTGACATCGCCCTGGACCCTGAATCATGTTTGCCCACTGATCAACAGGATAGCTACTACCAGATCCTGAAAGCCTTGAAAGACAGCTACCGACATCCTGGCTCCAGTGTCTGAAAGCTGGTGGGTCCCCTACTCCCACCACAGCAGCAGTCTGTGATTCCATGGAACAGGAGGTACCAACTTGCTCTGGGCTACTTGTGAGGTGGGAGACTGTCACAGCTTCCAGTGAATCTGCCACACACTGCAATTCCTGCAACAAAGGAAGAGCTTCCCTAAAGTTTCTACAAACGAAGGCCGTGGACTCTACGGGCCTAGAAATTCGAGTAGGCCAGAAACCTACTGGTAACAGCGCTGGCCAGGGCTAACGGCCGCCCGGAGAGAGCATTTTGGTGCTGCCTGCTAATTAGCATCAGCGGTGCAGAGAATTTGTGGTGTAACGAACTCTTTCCGACGCTAAGCTCAGCAGGAGGCCCAAGGTCGCATATGTTTCCCACTTGCATTTAAGGAGAACGAGGAAGAAACGGGGCAACCTGTAACCCATGTACGGAGCAGTTGCCGTATTTGTTGGAACAATTTACCTGCCACCTGCTCACCAATCAATGTTACAGCTTTGCATTCAGCCCATGTGGAGCAAACTCCTGTTTAAAATGCATCAAAGTGACACAAGCAAAGCTCCGGAACCTACCTATCATCAGGCTCTGACTCGCAAAATTTCTACAGATGGAAAAAGGGTTCAGGAACTTAGTTATTCATTTGTGGGGAGTCTGTCGACTATGCCGGGGAAGACTGTGGTTTGATCGTATGTCGGGTTTTATGGGATCAGAGGAGAAGGGGAGAAGGTGTGGGTGTAAAACAGGGTAAATTAATGATTTTGTTTGTACTGTAGTCTGTACCGCTCATTGCACTGAGGAAGGCATGCAGCATTCAGAGTTGTTTAAAGAGACACCGTTCCCTGCGGACGCCGTAGATAAAAAGGACACTGTTCATTTTTTTGGCCCATTTAATACTTTCAAGGACTCTCCCCTATCACTTTACCCACACATCACATTCTAAAGGAATAGAGGCTAAGCCAAGCTCTTCATTTTAAATGCTTGTTTAAATTTTCATGAAGCAGGAAGAAAAAGATGTCAGACAGGGACGATCAAATCCAGCAGTTTGTAGTTTCTGAAACCATTTTACTGCAGTCATAATTTCATTGATATGCTGAGGTCACTTTAGTCACTGGCTTAGGAGGGTCTGACAGCTGAGGGCTTTTTATTATTCCATGGGGAGGAGAAAGTACTTATAGCTGATAACTTAAAGAATTTGAATTCACACTTCAGATTTCAGAGATCGAAACACTGAACATCCGTAGGTGATTCCTAATCCAAACCTCAAGCCTACTCTTATAGTCACTCAGAAGTAATCACTTGCAATATTCTGCATCTTCCCATTTGTTACACATTCAGTATTACAATCTTGGGCAGGACAGTTTCAAATAAGCAAACCACCGAAAAAGAATTAAACTTTACCTACAAATCCCACGGGTCAGCTATCAAAACCTAGGTTTGCGATTAATATAAACATTACATTAGCTACGTGGAGATAATTCTAACTTGACTTTCTGACTGTCACTTGAAGCGTCCTCAGGGCTGTGTACGACGGTGAAGCGCTGTCTGCGACTGCACACACGAGCATGCTTTGGAGAGGGCGGCAAGAGCAGTGACCATCTCCAAAATGGATGAGCGGACATCGAACATACGAACATACGAATTAGGAGCAGGAATAGGCCACTCGGCCCCTCGAGCCTGCTCCGCCACTCGGCCCCTCGAGCCTGCTCCGCCACTCGGCCCCTCGAGCCTGCTCCGCCACTGGGCCCCTCGAGCCTGCTCCGCCACACGGCCCCTCGAGCCTGCTCCGCCACACGGCCCCTCGAGCCTGCTCCGCCACTGGGCCCCTCGAGCCTGCTCCGCCACACGGCCCCTCGAGCCTGCTCCACCACACGGCCCCTCGAGCCTGCTCCGCCACTCGGCCCCTCAAGCCTGCTCCGCCACACGGCCCCTCGAGCCTGCTCCGCCACACGGCCCCTCGAGCCTGCTCCGCCACTGGGCCCCTCGAGCCTGCTCCGCCACACGGCCCCTCGAGCCTGCTCCGCCACACGGCCCCTCGAGCCTGCTCCACCATTCAATAAGATCATGGCTGATCTGATTACTCCGCCATGGGACCCGCCGGCAGCGGGCGGATGTGAGGTGGCCACCATTTTTTCCCCTAAACAGGCCTTAATGGCCAACGCTAACAGTTCCAATTTCTAGGCCATCTATCACTTGCTGCACATCCTTGGAGTCTGAGCTCAGAGCCTGCATGGCATTGTGATGTTTCTTCAACATCCTTTTAAAGTGAGTACCCATCAGATCTGGGTCCCACAACTCAAAAGTCATGGGCAGCCTTCTCTGTTGAGAAGCTGGCACACCCTCACCCATTCCCTACTCCTCTGACTCCCTTGTGCTCTGTGAATCACCCGGTGCTACATCCTCACTTAGACTGTCTACTTCTCCCCAGGTGAAAGTATTTGAGCTGTCTCCCAAGCACAGCTGAGCATATAAATGTGCCGGTATCACTCCAATACTTGGAGGAAGAGATTTTAAGCTTGACCATGCAAGTAATTCCTGTTCTTAAGGAAATGTATATCCCCCTTCTTAAGCAGCAGGACAATGACGGCCCTGCGCCAAGAGAGAAACATCTCTCCAGTCACTAGGATCTGCACATAGTCACTCCCTAGGGTGTCAAAGAATGCCCTGTAGAACTCTAAGGTCATTCCACCCAGTCCTGGAGCTTTATCATGGGAGCTGTGGTTGAGGGTGCCGATCAGCTCCATAAGTGTTAGCAAAACCTTGAGCCGCTCGCCGTCCTCCAGACCGACCTTCAGCAGGTCCTCCCACAGAACTCTATGGGCATTCTTGCTAAATAACTCATGTTAGGGGAGTGTTAGTTAGTGAAGATTGAAAGTTAGTGAAGCCCTGGACCACAGTGCAGTGTGACAGGTGACTTGTGCAGCTGTTCATTGTAGAGGGTGAACGGTTTGCTGGTGCCCAAGGAGGAAAAGGAAGAGGAGCCGGTGTGGTACCTTGCCTACACTTGTCAGTTCATTGAACTTTGTCCAGCACTGGTTTGCAATTCTATTGGTGAGAGAGGTGTCACTCAGTGCCACTACCACCTCCGTCCACAAACAAAATTACATCTAGTGTAAGTCATAGCTGAGTGTACTCATATTATGGCTAGTTTGCATCACAGGTGACTGTATTCATGAGATGACATCCAGTTTAGATTACAAATTAATAACCACACGGATTACATCTAGTTGAAGCCATTACTCCGGGGTTTCCACCGAGGTTATGGTGGGAGATCAGGCTAACCCCCATGTAAATTCTACCCCATCGAGTTTAGACTACAGGCAAGTGTGCTCTGAAGGTGCATCCACTTTTAGATCACAGGTTCTCTTACCTTAACTGACTTTGTCAACTCAATGAACTTCTTCCTGCACTGGTCTATTATTCTGTGGGTGAGAGAGGTAGCACTCAGCACCCATGCCATCTTCTTGCACTGTGGCACTTGCAACACTCTTGGGGTTTTCTTCAATGAGAGCCCAGCAGTCTTTCTCTCTCTCTTCCTCTCCCCCTCTGTTTCTCTCTCCTCTCTCACTCTCCTTATTTGCATTTCTACCAGGGTTTGAAGGTCTGACTCTGTGAAATTGGGAGATTTCCTTTTGCCATTCACGTGTTGCTCTGAGCTCTCCTGAGGCTCCATCTCACCATCCCTGATGTTGAAGCTGTCTTTCTTAGCAAATCATAATTTTAAAAAGTCCTTGTTAAGACAGCTCAGGACAATAACTTACAAAAACTCCAAGAGGTACGGCTTTTAAAACCTACTTACTGCTCCGCTATGGCTGCTGCTTCCTGCTCCATTGCAGCAAGATTTAAAGCCTGCACCAACAATTATTCACCCTTATCAGCACAAGGGAGTTGAGCTGGGTGAATGCAAGCCAGCATGTAAATGAGCTGACGCCTTTAGTTCTGACTGGGTCAGCATTTGGCGGATGTACTACCTTCGAAGCACCGTACCAGTGTAACTGGCCCCACAGATGTTTGGGAGCATGGTATTAAAGGGAATGTAGTTGCAGGGATATAAAGGTGACTAGGGGTCAGGAAGCAAAGAGCAAGAGGTATATGGATGTCTTTCAGATTGGCGGGGTAATGATATGCCTTTGGGATCTATGCAGGGACCTCTTATGCTTTCCATTTATATGAATGGCCTATTAGAGACCAAAAAGGTAACCTGTGTGTAAAGGCAGAAGACATGGGTATGCTTCTTAATGAATACTTTGCTTCTGTCTTCACAAAAGAGAGGGACATTGTAGTTAAGGAGGAGGAGTGTGAAATATTAGATGAGATAAACATAGAGAGGAAATATTAAGGGGTTTAGCATCTTTGAAAGTAGATAAATTGCCAGGCCCAGATGAAATGTATCCCAGGCTGTTGAAAGAAGCAAGGGAAGAAATAGCGAAGGCTCTGACCATCATTTTCCAATCCTCTCTGGCTACAGGCATGGTGCCGGAGGACTGGAGGACTGCTAACGTTATACCATTGTTTAAAAATGGAGAAAGGGATAGACCGAGTAATTACAGGCCAGTCAGCCTAACCTCGGTGGTGGGTAAATTATTGGAAAAATTCTGAGGGACAGGATAAATCTTCTTTTAGAAAGGCACGGATTAATCAAGGACAGTCAGCATGGATTTGTTAAGGGAAGGTCATGTCTGACTAACTTGATTGAATTTTTGAGGAGCTAACATGGAGGGTTGATGTAGTCTGCATGGATTTTAGCAAGGCTTTGACAAGGTCCCACATGGCAGACTGGTCAGAAAAGTAAAAGCCCATGGGATCCAAGGGAAAGTGGCAGGTTGAATCCAAAATTGGCTCAGTGGCAGGAATCAAAGGGTAAAGGTCGACAGGTGTTTTTGTGACTGGGAGGCTGTCTCTGATTGGGGTTCCGCAGGGCTCAATACTAGGTCCCTTGCTTTTTGTGGCATACATCAATGATTTAGACTTCAACGTAGGGGGCATGATTAAGAAGTTTGCAGATGATACAACCGTGTGGTTGATAGTTAGGAAGAAAGCTGTAGACGGAAGATATTAATGGACTGGTCAGGTGGGCAGAAAAGTGGCAAATGGAATTCAATCCAGAGAAGTGTGAGGTAATACATTTGGGGAGAGCTAACAAGGCAAGGGAATACACAATAAATGGTAGGATACTGAGAGGTGTAGAGGAACAAAGGGATCTTGGCGTGCATGTCCACAGATCCCTGAAGGTAGCAGGACAGGTAGATAAGAACATAAGATCATAAGAATTAGGAGCAGGAGTAGGCCTGCTTCACTTTCTCGCCCGATACCCTTGATTCCCCATGCGTCCAAAAATCTATCTATCTCGGCCTTGAATATACTCAATGATTCAGCATCCACAGCCCTCTGGGGCAGAGAATTCCAAAGATTCACAACCCTCTGAGTGAAGAAATTCCTCTTCATTCAGTCCTAAATGGCCGACCCCTTATCCTGAGACTATGCCCCCTAGTTCTAGACTCTCCAGCCAGGGGAAACAACCTCTCAGCATCTACCCTGTCAATCCCCTCAGAATTTTATGTTTCAATGAGATCACCTCCCATTCTTCTAAACTTCAGAGAGCATCGGCCCAATCTACTCAATCTCTCCTCAAGGTGGTTAAGGTGGTTAAGAAGGCATACGGATACTTTCCTTTATTAGACGAGGCATAGAATATAAGAGCAGGGAGGTTATGCTAGAACTCCCCACGGCCGCCAACCTCATAGTTCCTTCCCAAGATCCACAAACAGGACTGCCCCGGTAGACCCATCGTTTCAGCCTGTTCTTGCCCCACGGAACTTATCTCTTCCTATCTCGACTCTATTTTTTCTCCCCTTGTCCAGTCTCTTCCCACCTACATCCGCGACTCTTCCGATGCCCTCCGCCATTTTAACAGTTTCCAGTTTCCCGGCCCCAACCGTCTCCTCTTCACTATGGACGTACAATCCCTCTACACCTCCATTCCCCACCAGGATGGCCTGAGGGCGCTCCGCTTCTTCCTTGAACAGAGGCCCAACCAGTCCCCATCCACCACCACCCTCCTCCGCCTGGCTGAACTTGTTCTCACATTGAACAACTTCTCCTTTGACTCTACCCATTTCCTCCAAATTAAAGGTGTTGCTATGGGTACCCGCATGGGTCCTAGCTATGCCTGCCTTTTCGTGGGATATGTGGAACACTCTTTGTTCCAGTCCTACTCGGGTCCCCTCCCTCACCTCTTTTTCCGGTACATTGATGACTGTATCGGTGCCGTCTCCTGCTCTCGCCCTGAACTAGAACATTTCATTCACTATGCTTCCAATTTCCACCCTTCCCTCACCTTCACATGGTCCATCTCCGACTCTTCCCTTCCCTTCCTCGACTTCTCCATCTCCATCTCTGGGGATAGGTTATTGACTAACATTCACTACAAGCCCACTGACTCCCACAGCTACCTGGACTACACTTCCTCCCACCCCGCCTCCTGTAAGGACTCTATTCCATTCTCCCAGTTTCTCCGTCTCCGCTGCATCTGCTCTGATGATGCCACCTTCCATACCAGTGCTTCCGACATGTCTTCCTTTTTCCTCAACCGAGGATTCCCCTCTACCGTGGTCGACACAGCCCTCGACCGTGTCCGTTCTATCTCCCGCACTTCTGCCCTCACCCCTGCCCCTCCCTCCCGGAACCACGATAGGGTTCCCCTTGTCCTCACCTTTCACCCCACCAGCCTCCACATTCAACGGATCATCCTCCGCCATTTCCGCCACCTCCAGCGTGATCCCACCACCAAACACATCTTCCCCTCACCTCCCCTTTCAGCATTCCGCAGGGACCGCTCCCTCCGCGACACCCTAGTCCACTCCTCTACCACCCCCAGCACCCCTTCCCCTTCGCCCGGCACCTTCCCGTGCACGCGCAGGAGATGCAACACATGCCCTTACACCTCCCCTCTTCCCACTGTCCAGGGCCCCAAACACCCCTTCCAGGTGAAACAGCGATTTACTTGTACTTCCTGCAATTTAGTATACTGTATTCGCTGCTCACGATGTGGTCTCCTCTACATTGGGGAGACCAAACGCAGATTGGGTGACCGCTTTGCAGAACACCTCCGTTCAGTCCGTAAGGGGGACCCCGAGCTCCCGGTGGCCTGTCACTTTAATTCACCGCTTCACTCCCACTCTGACCTCACCGTCCTCGGCCTATTACACTGTTCCACGGAAGCGCAGCGTAAGCTCGAGGAACAGCACCTCATCTTTCGTTTAGGCACGCTACAGCCCTCTGGACTCAATATCGAGTTCAACAATTTTAGATCATAACCTTAGCTCCAATCACATTTATATTTTATTTTTTCCACCCTTTTATTTGCCCCCCCCCCCCCCCACTTTTTTTTCCTCCTAGAAGCTGGCAGCTGTCCTTCATTCTGCCAGTGGATTTCACACTTCTTTCAGCCTTAATCTGTCACATTAACACCACCTCTAGCCTTGCATATCTCTTAATGTCTCTTAATGTCTCTTCATCTCCCCCTTTGTTCTTTTATCCCCTCCCCCTTTTCCCAGCTTTACTCTGGCCTTAAATCTATTTGATTTCCGGCTCTTCACAGTTCTGACGAAAGGTCATCGACCTGAAACGTTAACTCTCTTTCTCTCTCCACGGATGCTGCCTGGCCTGCTGAGTTTTTCCAGCGTTTTCTGTTGTATATTCTATAAAACATTAGTTAGGTCACAGCTAGAGTACTGCATACAGTTCTGGTCCCCACATTACAGGAAATATGTGATTGCACTAGAGAGGGTACAGAGAAGATATACAAGGATGTTGCCAGGACTGGAGAATTTTAGCTATGAGGAAAGATTGGATAGGCTGGGGTTGTTTTCTTTGAAACAGAGGAGGCTGAGGAGAGATTTAATTGAGGTGTATAAAATTATGAGGGGCCTAGATAGAGTGGATAGGAAGGACCTATTTCCCTAGCAGAGAGGTCAATAACCAGGGGGCATAGATTTAATGTAATTGGTAGAAGGATTAGAGGGGAGTTGAGGGAAATTATTTCACCCAGAGGGTGATGGGGGTCTGGAACTCACTGCCTAAAAGGGTGGTAGAGGCAGAAACACTCATCACATTTAAATATGCACTTGAAGTGCCGTAACCTACGAGGCTACGGACCAAGAGATGGAAAGTGGGATTAGGCCGGATCGCTCTTTTTCGGCCAGCACGAGCGCAATAAGCTGAATGGCCTCCTTCTGTGCCGTAAATTTCTATGATTCTATGAATGACATAGGCAAAGGCACAAGAAGAATGATATTGAAGTTTGCCGATGATATCAAACTAGCGAGCATGGCAAACTGTGAACAAGAATGTAGGATTGCAAAGACAGCTTAGTGAAGTGAGCAGGTGGGTGGCAGACACAGTTCAGTGTAGAGAAGTGTCAAATAGTGAGTTTTAGGGAAACAAAACAGCGAAAGGAAATACACCCTAAATGGTGAGGTTCTTACCAGAGTGGAAGAAAAAAGAGGTGCAGATACAAAGGTAGAAAATGCCATAAAAACACACAAGGGTTTTATACAGAGAGGCACTGAATATAAAAGCAAGGAAGTGATGTTGAATTTGTTCAAGATATTGGTTAAGCTACAGTTGGAGTATTGTATTAACATCAATATTCCCTTTAAGCTGCGCGGTTGCCCACACGCGCATCGCTCTGCAGCTCCCACGCAGCCTTAAAGGGGCAGTGCACCCTAAAAGAAATTTAAAGGGAATATTATTGGGCACTCCATTAAAGCAAGGATATTAGAGCCATGGAAAGGGGACAGTGAAGATTTGGTAGAATACTTACTCTCTCTCACCCTGGTCCTGGTCGCTCCCCCGGTACGGCCCCCATCTCCTCTCCCTTAAGTCCAAAGAACACAGACTTGAACATTTTATGATGGACAATTCATCCCCAGGTCTGGCTGGACCACGTAAAGCACCATCGGGTCCTGCTCTCCTCTCCCAATACCGGTACTACTCCAGGATCAACCTGGAATGCAAAGATAACCCCCGGCTTCTCTTCTGCACCAGTAACCATCTTCTTAAACCCCTCTCCTCTGCCCTCACCTTCAACAAGTGCGAGAAGCTCATGGATTTCTTTGTCACTAAGATTGAAACCATCCGTTCAGCTGCCTCTGCCGCTTCCCTGCCTGCCCCTAGCCCACCAAGACAAATTTTCCCCAAGGTTCCCCCCCCTGCCCTAGGCCTGAACACACATCTTGCTCTAGTTTCTCTCCTATGCCCTCATGCCCTCTCCAAGCTCATCTTATCCATGAATCCCACCTCCTGCTCACTCCACCCTATTCCCACCAAACTGCTAACCACCCAACTTCCCTTCCTGACCCCAGTGTTAGCTGATATTGTTAACAGTTCCCTCGCCTCAGGTACTGTGCCCCTCCCTTTCAAATCAGCTGTCATCAACCGCCTCCTCAAAAAACCCACCTCTTCCCCCTCTGTCCTTGCAAACTACCACCCATCTCCAACCTCTCTTTCCTCTCCAGAGTCCTTGAACGTGTTATAGCCTCCCAAATCCATGCCCATCTTTCCCGCAACTCCATGTTTGAACCCCTCCAATCAGGTTTCCGCCCCTCCACAGCACTGAAATGGTCACAAATGACATCCTATGTGACTGTAACCGTGGTGAACTATCCCTCCTCATGCTTCTAAACCTGTCTGCAGCCTTTGACACGGTTGACCACACCATCCTCCTCCAACTTCTGTTGTCCAGCTTGGTGAGACTGTCCCCGCCTGGTTCCATCACTATCTATCTAGCCGTAGGCAAAGAATCTCCTGCAATGGCTTCTCTTCCCACTCCCGCACAGTGACCTCTGGAGTCCCACAAGGATTTATCCTTGGCCCCCTCCTATTTCTCACCTGCATGCTGTCCCTTGGTGACATCATCCAAAGACACGTCTGATTCCACATATAAGCTGACGACACCAAGCTCTACCTCACCACCACCTCTCGATCCCTCCACTTCCTTTGATTTGTCACGCTGCTTGTCTGACAACCAGTATTCGATGAGGAGAAATTTCCTCCCAAAAATATTGGGCAAATCAAAGCCATTGTCTTCAGCCCCTGCCTGGCCACTGTCTCAGGCTGAACCAGATTGTTTGCAACATCGCTGTCCTATTTGACCCTGAGCTGAGCTTCCGACCCCATATTCTCTCCCATCACAAGACCGCCTACTTCCACCTCTGTAATATCACCTGTCTCCTCCTTTGCCTCAGTTCACCTGCTGCTGAAACCCTCATCCATGCCTTTGCTACCTCCAGACTCGACTATTCCAATTCTTTCCTGGCTGGCCTCCTATCTTCCACCCTCTGTAAACTTGGGCTCATCTAAAACTCCGCTGCCAGTATCCTAACTCGCACCAAGTCCCATTCACCCATCATCTCTATGCTTGTTGACCTGATTGGCTCCTGGTCCGGCAACATCTCAATTTAAAATTCTCATCCTTGTGTTCACATTCCTCCATGGCTGTGCCCCTATCTATCTCTGTAACCTCCTCCAGCCCTACAACCCACCGAGATCTATGTGCTCCCCCAATTCTGACCTCTTGCGCATCCCTGATTTTCATCGCTCCACCATTGAGGGCCTTGCCTTCAGCTGCCTAGGCCCCAAGCTCTGGAATTCCCTCTCTAAACTTTTCCACCTCACCACCTCTCTCCTCCTTTAAGTCACTCCTTAAAACCTCCCTCTTTAACCAAGCTTTTGGTGGGTAACCTGTCCTAATATCTTTTTATTTGGCTTGGTGTCAAATTTTGTTTGATAACGCTCCTGTGAAGTGCCATGGGATGTTTTTACTACGTTAAAGGAACTCTATAAATGCAAGTTATTGTTGTTGTAGAATAATACTGGGAATAAAAGATTATAGTTATGAAGAAAGCCTTGCAAAATTGGAACTTTTTACACTGGAACTGAGAAGGTTAACGGGGATTTAATCACTGTATTCAAAATTATGAATAATGAAGGGGGAGGTTAAAAGTAATGCTTTCATACAGAGAGTTATTAGAACATGGAATGCTTTACCACAAGTGGCGAATGAGGCAGAGACTATAACATCATTTAAAAGGAAATTGGAGAAATATTTGAAAATATATAGGGGGAAAAATTCGGTTGGATTGCGCCTCCCGTTAGCACCTTAAGAGGGCGCTAATGGGGTGCAAAGCAACTAGCGCCCATGTGTAGCGATGTTTGCGTCGCTCATGAAATTAACTAGACATTTTGCGGCGGCGCTAAACACTACCGCCACGATCTCCTGCGCTGGCCGATCGTGACGTCAGTTGAGAGTGCAACGCCCCGGTAGCGCCCTGGACCGGATATTGAGTGGCGCCCCCTGTCTTACCACCTGCCGTTAGCAATGACAGGTTGAGGGGAGCGTTTTGCAGTCTGGAAGGGACTGGGGGAACGCTATTTAAAGGCGACCGCTTCCTGCCTTTTTTTGTCGGCAAAATTTTTGCACCACGCATTCTGAGTGAGAGAGAGAGACTGCAGGAGATATTCAAAGCTGTGTTGAGGAGTTTTGGGTACTGAGCAGCACTTTGCAGGTTCTTTCTGGTTTGATCTTCCTTGCATCGATTTAGAAGAGTCTGTGGGGGCTGCACTCTGAGCTCTTTCCCTGGGCCTCTCCATTGTTCTTTCCAGCAGAATTGATGTACAGATCTCTCCAGGCCGAGATTCAAGACTGCAATGAGCAGGGTGTGGATGGAGAGCAAGATCGACCCTCCCTTTAAGAACTGGCCGGCGCCAGTGTGTCTGTGTTCCATCACTGACTGACATCACATGAGCTTCGCCAGCGCTCTGAGTTAGCGCCTCGCTCCTCGGCCTTTGCACCTTAAGACAGGTGTGTAGCGCCTGATTTAGCGCTCCAATCACATCCAGCGGCGATAAAAGCCAAGTTTGCAGTCGGAGGCGATAATTAGCGCCAGGCACTAAACTTTGCGCCTGGCCGATAATCGCGCCCCAAACGGGGCGATACTGAATTTCTCCCCCATAATGTAACAGGAACCTGGGAAATGGCTTTAGAGTAGAGGGCTCCAGTTGAAGAGTTAGCACCAGCTCACGGACGATGGGCCAGACGGCCTCATTCTGCGCTGTAATTTCTATGCTTCTGTGAACACACAGATTTGATCTTTACAGCTGTTGGCTTTGCAGTACTGTAGGAAATTATATTTTTTTTCCTGTTTTCTTCACTTTTCTCTTGAGCTAGTGATTCACCTTGGGTGATAGTGCCTCTCTCGTACCTTGTGATACATAAAGAAAAGATACATCAAAGCTCGGCCCTCTAGTACATCAGTTCTCCCATTGCACCCCAACTCTCTAGTACATTAACTCTCCATTCACAGTATTTCATTGTGTTTTGAATAACCCCAATATTTTGGCCTCTATTTCTTGCTTGGTAGATTATTCCAAGCACTTAACATTCTTTGAGTAAAGATGTCTTTCCCAATATCTGTTCTAAATTTGTTTTTCACTGATTTCCCGAGGTTATCTGGTTCTACTTTCTGATTGTGCTTTGGAGTCATAACCTGGGTTTCTTTATCTATTCCCATGAATATTTAATATACCTTGAAGAGGTCCCCTCATCACTGCCATCTTTCTAGATTGCAAAGCTTCTCTAATCTTCCCTCATAACTCAACTCGTTTGCACTTGGGATCAGTCTTGTTGCTCCGTGCCCTTTCTAATGCAAGTAAATCTGTTTTTCTTGCTGTATAGTGACCATAACTGAGCACAGTTTTCTACATAAACTTGCTTATGTGTCAATTCTTCAATTGGTAGCTTGGATCCTGAGCATGGCAGAGTTCACTCGTGCTGGGTTAATTGGAGCTTTCAAAACTGAGATCCATAGATTTTTGTTATGTAAGGGAATAAGGGATATGGGTCAAAGGCTGGTAAATAGTGTTAAGGTACAGATCAGCCATGATATAATTGAATGGAGGAACAGATTCGAGAGGCCAAATGGCCTAATCCTGTTCCTATGTTACCTTGGGAGTCATTGCAGACATGCCTAATCAGGTTTTTACCCAAAATCCACAGACGTGCACGTTTCAGTGTCACTGAGATCAGGAGCAGAAATCCTGTCTGATTTTACCCCTCCCCAGCCCAGTAACACTGAGACCAATTATAGTGCCCCCCCCCCCCCCGCCCCTGTATGATTCACTACTTCGGGCATAAACCAGGGATTGAACGTGGGCTCTTCCTGGTCTGTAAGGCTCACGACCATCTGGTGCACTTTCCAACTGAGCCATTGAGGAAAAGAGCACTTTTTTTCAAAATTTGCCACGGGTGTCGGCCATGGCTCAGTGGGTAGCCCTCTCACCTCTGAGTCGGAAGGTCGTGGGTTCAAGTCCCACTCCAGAGACCTGAACAGGTAATCCAGGCTGACACTTCAGGGCAGTGCTGAGAGAGTGCTGCACTGTCAGAGGTGCTGTCATTTCAATGAGACGTTAAACTGAGGTCCCATCTGCCCTCGCAGGTGGATGTTAAAGATCCCATGGCACTATTTGAAGAAGAGTAGAGAGTTTTCCCTGGTGTCCTGTCCAATATTTATCCCTCAACAACATCTAAAATAGATTATTTAGTCATTTATTGCATTTCTGTTTCTGGGACCTTGCTGTGCTCAAAATGGCAGCCTACATTTCAAAAGTACTTAATTGACATGTCCTGAGGTTATGAAAGGCGCTATATATATTCAAGTTCTTTTTTTTCTTTTTAGAACGTGCTGGGGGGAGCAGGTTAAGGTGGTCCTGCAAGCAGTAACAGTGCCAGTCACAAGAAAATAAAATTCCAGCAGGAAGCAGTGAACTGTCAGGCAGGAGATGGCAGCAACCTGGGGAAATAGCAATGTCTTTGAGGAGGAGAGCGATGGGAAGGGTGCAGCACATAATGCTTCAGTCTGATCTGATTACAATTGGCTTTTTCTAATTTCAACCTTCTTTAACTTGTGATTCATTACTTTACTTTGAAATGCTGAAAATGAAGTTAGTTTCAAAGCTGTTTTCAAAGCTTAACATGACCCGAGAGGAAATATGGAGCAAATATAGATGTACAGCCTGCAAAAAGCATTCAGTTGTTACACTCTACAGTGGCCATTCAAAGGATGCTGATTACATCATTTTACTTGAGTAGGAATTAACTAGTATCATATGTGAGCAAGAAAAACCAGCTCCGGTAAGGAAACAGATATTAATATATTAAACTGACAAAAAAGAGAGAAAACAGGCAGCAAAACAACTGCGGCAGTTCAGGATCTGCTCAGATATCTTTTGGCTCTTGGATAGACAGCTTCTGAGGAACATTCACATCTGGCTAAAATACTTCCTATCCACAAAATTAAAAGAAATTGAAAATGATGCTTTTCATTTGTGAACCTAAGTACTACGACTTAAGGAAGGGGCATCATTAGGCAAAAATTCACTATAATTAAATGAAATGTACAACATGACGGTAAGGAACGACAAGCTGAGATAAAGTTAACATAACTGGCCATCCCTCTGCATTGTAATCTCTATGTTCAAACATAAATGACTAGGGAAAACACCCAAGTCAGTTATCTTGGGTACCAGTTCCCAAGCCAATCCAAAAATCTCTATCTTTTTCCTCCTCTAAATTGAATGAGTTTACCTCTTGGTGATTGTGGTGGAGTCCTCTGGCTGACCAGCGTGGCTGTGCAAGACTGTCGAAGGTTTACATTCCAACATTCCAACAACAGCGTTTACAGAAACAATTTCCTTACGCACGATACCTGGTTCCTTCCAGCATACTTTTAGAAATGGCTGATGACGTGCCGAGCATTTGGCATTGTGCAAGGTCGCCCAAATATGTAGCTAAATGGAATTCTGTTCAATAAAGGGGTAGTCTTATACCAGACACTTCAGACCCTACTGAAGGTGTTGGAGGTGTGGTTTTAAAAAAAAGTGCCACAAAATGAGAATTCCGCCCAAGTCCATTATTTGTGTAGCCTTGGGTGACAGTGTATGAGTGAATCGGTGCTGCAGCAGAATAGTGCACAGACAGCTGTTGTCTGACAAATCAATAACCGGGGGCTTTGCTTCATTGTGAGTTTTTATTGAATCTATGCTTAGGAAATGAGCAGCTGATATGGGTTAAATCAATTTTACGTCAATTTTAGGTAAACAGTTTTGTTCCTGCAGATAAGTGGTTATTGATTTTCCCTTGGAAATGTAAGATTCAGTTCTGATTTTTTTTGACTGTTTAAGAATATTCTACATTTCTTCTTTGAGTATACCAACCCCATTAAAACAGTGCTGACCAGCCAAGTTAAAGCGTCAATCCAACTCTGCCGTTCGGATGAAACAGTAAAGGCCCCGTCTGTCGTCTCAGGTGAAGGTAAAAGATCCCATGGCACTATCCAAGAAGAGTTGGGGAGTTCTCCCCGGTGTCCTGGCCAGCATTTATTCCTTAACCAACATCACTAAAACAGATTATCTGGTCATTATCTCATTGTTGTTTGTGGGAGCTTGCTGTGCACAATTTGGCTGCCGCGTTTCCTACATTACAACAGTGACTACACTTCAGAAGTACTTCATTGGCTGTGAAGCTCTTTGGGAGGTCCTAAGGTCCGATGTAAATGCAAGTCCTTTTATTTTATTTTCTCATTCATCTGCCAATGAATATTTGCATAAATGCAAAAGAGATCATATTCACGTTTGTATATAATATACCTCTCAAATAGAATCATAGAATCATAGAATGGTTACAGCACAGAAAGAGGCCATTCGGCCCATTGAGCCCGTGCCGGCTCTCTGCAAGAGCACTTCAGCTGGTCCCACTCCCCCGCCCTTTCCCCGTAGCCCTGCAAATTATTTCCCCTCAGCTACTTATCCAATTCCCTTTTGAAAGCCGTGATTGAGTCTGCCTCCACCACCCTTTCAGGCAGTGCATTCCAGATCCTAACCACTCGCTGCATAAAAAAGTTTTTCCTCATGTCACCTTTGGTTCTTTTGCCAATCACCTTAAATCTGTGTCCTCTGGTTCTCGACCCTTCCACCAACAGTTTCTCTCTGTCTACTCTGTCCAGACCCCTCATGATTTTGAATACCTCTATCAAATCTCCTCTCAATCTTCTCTGCTCTAAGGAGAACAACCCCAGCTTCTCTAGTCTATCCATGCAACTGAAGTCCCTCATCCCTGGAATCATTCTCGTAAATCTTTTCTGCACCCTCTCTAAGGCCTTCACAGCCACCTAAAGTGCGGTGCCCAGAATTGGACACAATACTCCAGTTGAGGCCGAACCAGTGTTTTCTAAAGGTTCATCATAACTTCCTTGCTTTTGTACTCTATGCCCCTATTATGAAGCCCAGTATCCATATGCATTTTTAACCACTTTCTCAACCTGCCCTGCTATATGATTTGTGCACATATATCCCCAGATCTCTCTATTCACGCACCCACTTTAGAATTGTACCCTTTTAGTTTATATTGCCTCTCCTTGTTCTTCCTACCAAAATGTATCACTTCGCACTTTTCTGCGTTAAATTTCATCTGCCACGTGTCCGCCCATTTCACCAGCCTGTCTATATCTTCTTGAAGTCTATCACTATCCTCCTCACTGTTCACTATACCTCCAAGTTTTGTGTCATCTGCAAATTTTGAAATTGTGCCCTGTACTCCCCGGTCTAAATCATTAATATCTATCAAGAAAAGCAGTGGTCCTAGAACCGACCCCTGGGGAACACCACTGTATACCTTCCTCCAGTCCAAAAAACAACCGTTCACCACTACTCTCTGTTTCCTGTCACTTAGCCAATTTCGTATCCATGCTGCCACTGTCCCTTTTATTTATTTATTTTTTATTCGTTTATGGAATGTGGGCGTCGCTGGCAAGGCCTGCATTTATTGCCCATCCCTAATTGCCCTGGAGAAGGTGGTGGGGAGCCACCTTCTTGAAACGCTGCAGTCCGTGTGGTGAAGGTACTTCCACAGTGCTGTTAGGTAGGGAGTTCCAGGATTTTGACCCACAGACAATGAAGGATCGGCGATATACTTCCACGTCAGGATGGTGTGTGACTTGGAGGGGAACTTGGAGGTGGTGGTGTTCCCATGCACCTGCTGCCCTTGTCCCTCTAGGTGGAAGAGGTCGCGGGTTTGGGAGGTGCTGCCAAAGAAGCCTTGGTGAGTTGCTGCAGTGCATCTTGTAGATGGTACACACTGCAGCCACGGTATGCCGGTGGTGGAGGGAGTGAATGTTTAAGGTGGTGGATGGGGTGCCAATTAAGTGGGCTGCTTTGTCCTGGATGGTGTCAAGCTTCTTGAGTGTTGTTGGAACTGCACTCATCCAGGCAAGTGGAGAGTATTCCATCACACTCCTTACTTGTGCCTTGTAGATGGTGGAAAGGCTTTGGGGAGTCAGGAGATGAGACACTCGCCGCAGAATACCTAGCCCCTGACCTGCTCTTGTTGCCACAGTATTTATGTGGCTGGCCCAGTTAAGTTTCTGGTCAATGGTGACCCCCAGGATGTTGATGGTGGGGGATTTGCGATGGTAATGCCGTTGAATGTCAAGGGGAGGTGGTTAGACTCCATGGGCTTCAACTTTGCTGGTAAGCCTATTATGTGGCACTTTATCAAACACCTTTTGGAAGGCCATATACACCATGTCAACCGCATTGCCCATGTTCAGGGGCAGGTTTTCCTCTTAATGCTCATGGGTCTATTGGATCACTTGGGCATAGCTGATATGGGAAGATCAGGGTGGTAGGAAGGTAGATTGGATGCCCAACATGGGACCCATCCAATTTACCATCCATTGTTTAAAATGGCATGGGTTATCGGCATGAAATCCTCCCCACATAATAAATCCGCCCCAGACTAATGTTGCCCCAGGTTAATGTGTAAACCCTTCATCAGGAATGGAAACTGGAAGTTAAGGGAGGCCTTTAATGGAACACAAAGCAAAATGGGTTTACTGCAGTTATTCTTGTGATTTCTTGTGTAGCTTTTTTTGTTTGTTAAACAGCATTAGTTCAAAATCCCTAAAAATGCACAGTTTATAGCTTTACGGCCCGGCTTCTACTCCTTTCCTGGGCAGTGCACTGGCACGTTGCTTTGGGTCAGAGAGCAGCAGGAACACTGCAGTTCCCAGCACTGTGAGGTTCTGAGCTCAGTTGTGTTACATGGGGATGTGTAGAGTTTGTGGTGAGCACTTTCCCATAGAGAGACAGACAGACAGACAGAGGAAGAGAAACAAAGACAGAGAAAGATAAGGAAGATATAGAGATAGACAGAGAAAGAGAGAGAAAAAGAGAGTGAAAGAGATAAGAAAGATATGGAGATAGAGAGAAAGAGATAGAGAGAGAGAGATAGAGAAAGATAGAGATGAGAGCAAGAAAAAGAGAAAGATAGAGAGAGAGATAGAGATAGAAATAGAGAGTGAGAAAGAGAGATGGAGTCACCCCCACTTCACCCTAAAGCTGCCCTCACACACCAGTTAAGTTACAGCTCAAGAGCTGCTTTGCTCCAAGAGCAAGTTAGCTGTCTGCCCTCTCAGCTGAGAAATGGAATATGCCTTGGGTAATCCTAAAGAGGGACTTTCAAAGAACTTAAAATGAAGATATAATGAAAAGGTACTTTCCAAGTCAACACAGAAGGCAAGCAGTTACAAACCAAGTACAGAATAACTGACCAGAGGAGGTGGAGTCCAGAACATAATTCACTGGAGGATACTAAGAAGATATAATCCAGGGGTCTGAAGTAGGAGTTGGTCGAATTGTTTTCTAACATCCCTCTCCTCCTTATAGCGCACACTTATTTGGTACAATGATGAAATGAAAACATAGTTTTATGATTCAAGATTCTAGCAAAGGTCATGGCCCCACGTGTCATCAGTTGCCTTATTTCTGGATCGCAATAATGTTGTCAATTCAAGATATCTGCTAAATATTGGAATTTACTTGTAGCAGAGACGATTATACTGAAGCAATTTGTGACTTAGAGCAAGAGTGTCCAAGCTTTCGGTCTTCATGGGCCATGTAGGTGTGTAGCATATTCAGAGGACAGATATAGGGACTAAGTTTCTGAGCATGCACTGGCGGAAGGGAACCTCGTGGGGCATATCAGACAATCAGGGGCACACTGTCTGTAGATGGGGATCCTTCTCATCAGCACGTGCTCAGAAAATTAACGCCACTAAGTTTAAATCCATTTTCATTGACAGATACCTTAAGTTGCTGATATTAACAAATCTTGGTGTTCCAATTTAGGATTTAAAGATAAAGAAAGAACTTGCATTTATATAGCACCTCACATGACCTCAGGATGTCCTAAAGCACTTCACAGCCAATGAAGTACTTTCTTTTTGAAGTTCAGACACAGTTGCAATGTAGAGAAACTCAGCAGCCAAATTGCACACAGCAAGGTCCCACCTTGACCAGATAATCTGTTTTTGGTGGTTTTGATTGAGGGATTAATGTTGGCCAAGAGACTGAGGAAAACTATCCTACTCTTCTTCGAAAAGTACCATTGGATCTTTTCCATCCACCTGAGAGAGCAGTCAGGGCCTCAGATAACATTTCATCCGAAAAACAGCACATCCAACAGTGCAGCACTCCCTCAGCACTGTACTGGAGTGTCAGCCTAGATTGTGCTCAAGTTTCTAGAGCGTTGCTTGAACCTGCAACCTTCTGACTCAAGAGGCAGGCTGACACCCACTGGATTCATCCACCAATGAGGCACTAAGAATGGCCCTTTCCAAGCCTTCAAGCTCACAAACTTGAAACAGAACAAGTAAGAAATATGAGTATGGATAGGACTAAGTTGCTTGGGCTTTGAGGGCTGGATTGCTAAAGCTCGGAGGCAGCAGTTTGGACACTCCGGCACAGTTTGGACACTCCGACCTGAGTTTGGACACTCCGGCACAGTTTGGACACTCCGACCTGAATTTGGGCACTCCAGCACAGTTTGGACACTCCGGCACAGTTTGGACACTCCAGCACAGTTTGGACACTCCGGCACAGTTTGGACACTCCGACCTGAATTTGGGCACTCCAGCACAGTTTGGACACTCCGGCACAGTTTGGACACTCCGACCTGAGTTTGGACACTCCAGCACAGTTTGGACACTCCAGCACAGTTTGGACACTCCAGCACAGAGTTTGGACACTCCGACCTGAGTTTGGACACTCCGGCACAGTTTGGACACTCTGACCTGAGTTTGGACACTCCAGCACAGTTTGGACACTCCGGCACAGTTTGGACACTCTGACCTGAGTTTGGACACTCCAGCACAGTTTGGACACTCCGGCACAGTTTGGACACTCCAGCACAGTTTGGACACTCCAGCACAGTTTGGACACTCCAGCACAGTTTGGACACTCTGGCACAGTTTGGACACTCCGGCACAGTTTGGACACTCCGGCACAGTTTGGACACTCCGACATGCTTTAAAAGCCAAGTGCACTGTACTAAAATGTAATTCTAATGAATTAATATTTTGGATCTTGCTGTGAAAGAATTTACTGACTGGTTTAAAATAATTGTTTGAACCACCATTGTAATTATTGTTTTTAGAGAAATGAAGGTGGAGTTTTGCTCACCCAGCCTCTCCAACAGTTACACTACACTGCGGCACTGAGTTAGCAAATAAGTTCCTTAATAAGAAGGTTTTTCTTCCACTGGACCAGAGTGATCAGGACAGCAGAGTGACTTCCAAAACTGGATTTTCTTTTTTTTTAAATTAATGTAATGCTGTAGAGGCAATTATTGGTTGCGATAACTTGCAAAATTTGTCACAACAAACAATTTATCAATTGCCGGTCCTTAAGAAAATGAGCCAGAAAATATCACTTCCACTTCAGATTTAAATACAGCTTGGAACCTAACAGAGGGACTGTTGCAGCAGGAGATGGTTTCTTTTTAATGGATGTAACGTTTACACAAAAAAGAAGAGACAATTTGGGCCTCTTAAACTATGGAGGTACTGACAAGGCCTGCATTTATATTGGGCCAAATTTTGCTGTCAGAATAACGGTGAGGCAAATGACACTCACCGTTATTTCTGTGTAAATGGTACAGCAACTTCACACGAGAGGCAGATGCGTGTTTAAATGCCAATATCCAAATGTTGCTGTCCAAGTTGCGCTGCTCCACCATTAGCTTCACGAAAGTGGCATTTTGCTGTCTGCTTCACCATTGACATGCATTGAATGTCGTGACATTGTTGTATTTGCGTGGTGGATAGGAACTAAAAGTGCCACAGAAAGTTAACCTTGTCATTACAAGCGTAAGTGCCCTTTTAATGACGTGATAATTGTTAATTACTGCCACTTTAACTCTCTGACACTGAAAATGATCTACTACAAGTATGGAGTCTCATTCCTTCAGTTATTAATTGTTGTTGGAGATTTTAAGAATATCAAATTTAAACGTAAAAATTTGTTCTTTACTTTTCCTTTCCATCTCTTTTTCCTCTCTCTCTTAATCCAATCTTTCTTTCCCTCTCTTTATTTCTCTTTCTGTACCTGATTTGACATTGGATTCATCCACTCTAATTAACACTTCGTTCTCCATCCTTCCTCTTTATTTCTCAATCATTCAATCTGATTGGTTAAGTAGCTACACAGTTGGTTACACTGTTCACTCAGGTCCCAGATGCCATGTTTCCCTTGTTATCAGCTCGTACTTCCAGAAACTTGCGATGCAAAAATTTTAAAAACCTAAACGTGTACGAACAAGTCTAACTATTGGCAGACGCTATCACATGCCCTGCTACAACAAAATCTTGTCCGTTGTCACTCTGCTTCAGTGCAAAGTGGTTGTGGATGGGCCTTGATGTGAAAGTGGCAGTGTAACTGAGAAGAGCACCAAGCGTACTAACACCCTAAGATTTGAGAATCTTCCCCCCCAAGGGGCCATCTCACACTGCTTCTAATTCCCAAAATACCTATGACATTTGGACATTATTACATTTTATTTTTAAAAAGTCACCAACCTTTCTATTTTTGTAATGCACTTGTAAGTACATTCACGTGATTTATACTGCTGTTCTCCAATTACAATTCTCCTGCCCAGGAAAGGGCCGTGTGCTCACACAAGTGCAGAGAATCTCCCCAAGTGGTTACATCTTATTTAGAGAGTACATAGGTGGTGGGGGGCGGTGAGGGGGAGGAGGTCAAGAGATGTAAATCCGCTTCAGCTAGCTTTGAAAGGACCACTGAACACTTTTTAAATCGGGTTTTACACCACACCAGTGTTACACTGTCATAGTAACAGGAGTAGGTCATTCAGCCCCTCGAGCCTGCTCCACCCTTCAGTTAGATCATGGCTGATCTGTATCTCAACTTCATTTACCTGCCTTTGATCCATATCCCTTGATACCCTTACTTAACAAAAATCTATCAATCTCAGTCTTGAAAGCTCCAATTGTCCCAGCATCCATAGCCTTTTGGGGCAGAGAATTCCAAATTTCTACTACTCTTTGTGTGAATAAGTGCTTCCTGATTTCCTTCTTAAATGGCTTAGCTCTAATTTTAAGATTATGTCCCCTTGTTCTTGATTCCCCCATCAGAGGAAATAGTTTCTCTGTATCTACCCGATCGAATCCTTTTAACATTTTAACTACCTCAATCAGATCACAGACGCTAACTGTGTGAGAATGCTTCTTCCTCGGTGTCTCACAGCACTGAGCTTCGTAACCAAGGTAGATCCTGACTCCGGAGTTCAACTTGCTACTTTAGCACGAAGTGGCAGTAACTTGCAGTAGAAATTTGCCCTCAAACAGAATAGGTCATTTGTCAGTCATTATTCCTCTCTATTACCCAGATCTGTGGTCTAACTTCATGCGCAGTGATAGTTCTGCTAGTCTGGGATCACATGTGGAAACAGTAAGTGGCCTGTGATCTATAATGAAGACAGCTGGTGCAACACAATACCCTTAAAGGAAAAGCACTGATGTAATTGAGACTCAATGAGTTAATGAAGATGAATGTAAAAGTGGAGCTGTTTAAAGAATGGAAATACTGTTCCAGTTCCCTAGGGTGGCAATATATGACTTCACTGCACACAAACATTTGTAACTACCTTGGTGGGTTCACTTCATCGCCAGTGCAACAATTACTGCAACATGATCACTTTCTAACCAAAAGCATTTAAGTACAGGTGTAAGAACATGGTGCATTTTTGACAGCTGCTTCGCAACAATACTTTTAATTCATTTGTTTTCAGCCGTATATTTGACATGTGCGGAAGCTCACCAACATATTTAAGAGTCTCCAAATTATACTATTGAGAAATCTGGAAAATCTCTTTGCCCGATACAAAGAATGCTCTCTCTACCTGAAAGGACACAGCTCACTTGCCTAAGTCCAGACAGGTTGGGTGGAAATTGGTGACTCTTAAGAACCCCAAGTGTGCTGGGGTTTAACTAGCTAAAAACACCCAGCTTATCAATATGAGCCACTGTTAATCTTTTTGCAGCTTGCCTAGTTAGCACCATCCTATCCTTTAGGAGGCTGACTTGCAGAGTTATCTGGAGCTAAGTGGGAAGAATCCCAACCCCAGCAAGTTCCATTAGTGAGCCAGGCAGGATGATCAATCATCCCTAGAGTACTGTGGACCTTCTCGGCTCAGCTAGCAGCTGACCAAGTCTGCCATATATGGCATAGTTCTGAACTTCCATTGCCAGCATGCATCATCTTGGAGCCACCTTGACCCCAAAGATACCTCACTTACCTTCCCCCAAAGGAGGATAATCCCTGATTGGTTAGTTCACTCAAGATGAAGCTAAAAGGTGCATTGAACTCGATCTCACTGCCTCCTAGGCAAGCATAAACTTGTGCATTTTGGCACAATACAAGGAATAGTTCAGCATTGGCCTGGGTATAGATGTAACACTTGACCTCATGATCCAGACATGCTATCTAAGGTAGAAGCTCCAGCCCCACAATGGCAGTTGCCCTTGGAATGGATATAGTGCTTCACACCAATGCAAATGAAGGATGAGTACTGTGGATGGGGACAGTGCACTATTTGCATGATTCAACAAACATGCACAACGGTATTGAAAATGGGCAAAAAAAATACACAAACATCTTCACCCCAGAATCATCTGGAAAAACTGGGTCTAAAATCCCTGTGGCACCAATTGGACCAATGATAACTCCGGTCGGTTCATGGCCTGCACAACTTTTAAATTCTGTTTATTATTGGAGAGAAACTCTTCAGCAACACAACGTCACAGTGTATCATTTTACACACGAGGTGGATTGACTATTTTAATTAACTCAAAAGCAAAATACTGCGGATGCTGGAAATCTGAAATAAAAACAGAAAATGCTGGAAATACTCAGCAGGTCAGGCAGCATCTGTGGAGAGAGAAACAGAGTTAACATTTCAGGCAATTATAGTGACTTCGACCTGAAACGTTAACTCTGTTTCTCTCTCCACAGATGCTGCCTGACCTGCTGAGTATTTCAACAACAACAACAACTTGTATTTATATAGCACCTTTAACGTAGTAAAATGTCCCAAGGAGTGTTATAAAACAAAATTTGACACTGAGCCACAGAAGGACAAATTAGGGCAGATGACCAAAAACTTGGTCAAAGAGTTAGGTTTTAAGGAGCGCCTTAAAGGAGGAAAGAGAGGTGGAGAAGTGTGGGAGGGAATGCCAGAGCTTAGGGCCCAGGCAGCTGAAGGCATGGCCACCAATGGTTAACCGATAATAATCAGGGAAGCTTAAGAGGCCAGAATTAGAGGAGTACAGATATCTCAGGGGGTTGTGGTGCTGGAGGAGCAAGGCCATGGAGGGATTTGAAAACAAGGATGAGAATTTTGAAATCGAGACGTTGCTTAACCGGGAGCCAATGTAGGTCAGCGAGCACAGGGGTGATGGGTGAACGGGACTTGGTACGAGTTAGGATATGGGCAGCCGAGTTTTGGATGACCTCAAGTTTACGCAGGGTAGAACGTGGAAGGCCAGCCAGGAGTGTGTTGGAATAGTCAAGTCTAGCATTTCCAGCATTTTCTGTTTTTGTTTGAATTAACTGTTGGGCCAAGGCACATCTCTGCAGAATGAAACAAACGTAAGTTTTAAAAACAGAATTTGTTTTTTTTTATTTATTGTGGATGACACTGATATTTACATAAAGATAGAAATATGTGGAAATTCAGTACTCAGAAAACTAATTCTTTCTGAAGACATCAAATTCAAGTTACATCTTATAAACTCTCTCCTTTTGAAATAATTTAGACACTTGAAGTGAATTGGACAGTAATAATCCTGACACTTTTGTTCATGTCACATTCAGATAACATGGGGGGTGAGGGGGTTCCTTTCTTAAACAGTAGAAGAAAGACTTGCATTTATACAACATCTTTCATGACCTCAGGACGTCCCATAGCGCTATACAGCCAATGAAGTACTTTTTGAAGTGTAGTCACTGTTGTAATGTAGGAAACGCGGCAGCCAATTTTCACACAGCAAGCTCCTATAAACAGCAATGAGATAATGACCAGATAATCTGTTTTATTGATGTTGGTTGAGGGATAAATGTTGGCCAGGACACTGGGGAGAACTCCCCTGCTCTTCTTCGAAAAGTGCCATGGGATCTTTTACATCCACCTGAAAGGGCAGGCGGGGCCTCGGTTTAACATCTCATTTGAAAAACAGTCATTCCTTCAGTACTGCACTGAACTGCCAGCCTGGATATGGTGCTCAAATCTCTGGAGTGAGTCTTAAACCTATGACCTGCTGACCCAGAGGGATAAGTGCTTCCACTGAGCCACGTCTGTCACCCATAGGCACAGTGCAATTGAAATGACTTCATTTTCTGCAATAAATAGATATCAGAGTTCTAACTGAATTGTGGCAAATGGTGTTAGTCAGGCTATCTTAACTGTGTGTTTGTTTTTCGTTGGGTGCGGGAAATGCACTGACTTCACTGAGGCTGTGCTTAAGTCAGTTTTTTGTGCTGATAACAGCTTTATTCCACAAACAGCATCCATTATTTTGCAACATATGTTAATATCCCTTTATGCAACTGAAAAATAAACATTTATTTACTGTTTATGCAATAAATATTAAATGATCAAATTATACCGTTTACACATATAAGTGCATAAATTAATTTTACATTTGAAATCATATTAGCCTAACAAACATTGCTTTGAAGCATTATATTTCAAATGCACAGAAAAATGAAAGACAATTTTGGATTGTTGGTCTAGATAAGGTGCACTTTAAATCAAAATAAAACAAAAGCAGTTAGTGTAGGTATTTTAGCTATTTGTCAAATTAAGGATGTGTTACATCTGTAATAGCAGAAAGCAGCAGTAGGATGCTAAGAAAAGAGGTAAACAGGGATTGTCATTTCATTCGCTAGATTATAAAAAAAAATCTTTGAACCATTTAAGCTATTTAAAAAATATAACATTTCAAATGTTCTGGGTAAGATATAATTAAAAACATCCTGTGGAGACTTAATGGCAAATTATCTGGGGGCACCAAAACAGACAGTAGTCCTTTCAATTAACTTCCTACCCACTACAGCGTAATCTATAAAACTGCAAATTCCATCATGGGTCAGGCTTAACACTGTTTGTATAGTTTTCCATAAACTGCACTGTTCCATCTCTCAGTCAAACATGTGTCAGAATTAAGTGGAGAAACAGAGAGGCAAATTTGTTTACATGGGTGCATTTAGCAGCAGGATCATCTGCAAATAGATTAGTAAAACAACGTTGGTATGAAATTTAGGAATGCTAACAGGATCTCCGCATGAACAAGGCAACGCCTCGATTTTAAAATTCTCATCCTTCTTTTCAAATCCCTCCATGGCTTCACCCCTCCCTATCTCGGTAACCTCCTCCAGCCCTACAACCCCCCCCCCCCCCCCCCCCGAAATCTCTGCGCGCCCCGATTTTCTTCACTCCACCATTGGCGGCCGTGCCTTCAACTGCCTTGGCCCTAAGCTCTGGAATTCCCTTCCTAAACCTTTCCGCCTCTCTACCTCTCTCTCCTCCTTTAAGACGCTCCTTAAAACCTAACTCTTTGACCAACCTATCGTAACGTCGCCTTATGTGGCTCAGTGTCAAATTTTGTTTGATAATCACTCCTGTGAAGCACTTTGGGACATTTTGCTATGTTAAAGGTGCAATATAAATGCAAGTTGTTGTTGTTATATGAGAATAAGTTGTGTGTGTGTGGAGTCCTGATTGAATGGCTGCTTTTCATATATATAATTATATATTTAAAATGTACGTAATATTTTTATGCTGTTATTCATTTATATAGTAACAGATGAAGTAATATGTTAAATATCCGTCAAACTCATGAGTTAAAGAAAGACTTGATTTATATAGCACCTTTCACGACCTCAGGATGTCCCAAAATGCTTTACAGCCAAAACTTTGTTTTGAAGTGTTGTCTCTGTTATAATGCAGGGAAACACGGTGGCCAATTTGCGCACAGCAAGGTCCCACAAACAGCAATGAGATAATGACCAGATACATTTTTTTTAGGGTTTGGTTGATAAATATTGGCCAGGACACTGGGGAGAACTCCTGTGCCCTTCTTTGAATAGTGCCATGGGATCTTTTACATCCACCTGAGAGGAGTTCATTTAAGATCACATCAAAGGACAGCACCTCCAACATTGCAGTGCTCACTCAGTACTGAAGAGTCAGTCATCAGATGACATGCTTAGTGTCGCATAGCGCAGGGCTTGAACCAGCAACCTTCATGACTCAGAGGCAAGCATGCTGCTAATGAGCCACAGCTGACACCTGAGCTGATGCTGAAAGATGATGTACTCACAGCCATCTGTGCAAATCAACTGAACAAGCTGGTGACTAAACTGACAATGAGAGGGGAGACTGATGGACAGATAGTCAATGTCATGACACTCGGTGATAGTCCAACTGCAGTGCGGACAGAGTGCACAACCTTGTCAAGAACTAGGACTAAATAAGTACAGAAATTCAAACTTGTCTACTTCACATCTCAGTATCTAAGGATAAAAAGGGACCTGTGGGGGTGAGGGGTGGGGGGTTGCAGGATGCTACTGTAACATCAATACTATAAGATGACAGTGCTCTGGTTGTATTTGTTCATTGTTATGATCTGGAATGTACTGCCCGAAAGAGTGGCAGCAGCAGATTCATTAGTAACTTTCCAAAGGGAATTGGATAAATACTTGAAAAGGAAAATTTTGCAGGGCTATGGGAAAAGAGCAGGAGGTGTGGGACTAATTGGAGAGCTCTTTCAAAGAGCCAGCACAGGCACAATGGGCCGAATGGCCGCCTTCTACGCTGTATCATTCTATGATTTAGTGGCCAGTTCAGATTTACCGAAATAATTGCCATACTTATTTTTTCTAAAAACACGCTTGACCAGACCAACACAAAGAAATCGTATCTTTTAAGGCGATAAAAAGTTTGCAGATTCAAGAAATATATGTACATTATCTCATCGTCCTGTACAGGGGTGTGTAAAAATACATCTAGCCCAAAGAAGCACATAAAACGACTCCTTTTTGGTGCTTAACGCTGTCGGCTTGTTTTCTACAGACTAGGGAACAACCAGCATCGAGTCAGAAAGGTTACACTGAATCTCTTAGAAATGTCTCTGCTTTCACAGCCCAATACGTGACTGAAAACGTTTGTGTTAAATCACCCTCCGAGCGAGTGGTTATTCCCGAATGCGTTTGGGTCGCGGTGCAGTCTGGAGGTTGCAGTTCCGTTTGGTCCCAAGTTGCTCATCAACAATCCCCCCCCCCCCCCAACCCCTCCCTCACCCCCAGAGTCTGACGACAAGGAATTCCCACCGTCTGCCTCCCGCAGAGAGTCTGGAGAGAACAGTGTTTGGCGATGTTGGGTAGACAGACCAAGGTTTGAGCATTCAACTGTTACTATTCGAGATTCAGATCAGAAGGCTGCCGGATCACCAACATCAAAAGCCACGCCACGTCAAATGCACAGTAAAAAACAGCTGAGCTGCGACCAATCTCCTGTTCTACCAATTCAACAATAAAACTAATGTCCCAGAAAAGTCAGTAGGAATGGGGTAGACCGTGCTGACTTCTTTCTTTAAAGCACGACATTCTGGCATCATTAAAAAAATTAACTTGAAAAGACAGTCAGCGAAGTCATTGGACTCATTTGGTGCCAGGAAATATGACAGAAATCCTCATTAAACCTATGGTGGCGAACGAAGCCTCTCACATGAAATACTAAAACAATATGTTTCTTTAATAACACTTTTTAATCGCCCTCAGCGACGTCGTTACAAAAATAGGCCGACTATTTTAAGCAAAAGTTCGGATTTTTTTTTTTTCTCTAAGACGCTGATCCAAATTCTTAAATAAGAAAAAAAGCGAGACCGCGAGAAGTGCTTTTTGCTAAATCGCTTTCAGACAGTGTGCAAACTACACCTGGGGTCTGGGTTTTAAAACTCAGCTCAGATCGTCGGTGCTTGCAGACATCCAGATGTACATGTGCTGATGTATCAAACGTGTTGAGTGTTTAATCCAAACCCTGATACTGGAGCCATATTCATCTACAGGTGGTTTTTTTAATATATTTTTTTTGTTTTTTTAAATATTATCCTTGTAGAAATCACAATAACATTTACACAAATCTCTTTGGTGTCTGTTCGTCCGTTGATACAAAATTTCATAGAAACTCGTTTTGTTCTCTTCTGAGTGCAGTCCCCTGTCCTTTCAAACACTTCTGTTTAAATACAGTTAGACAGGCAAATGTCGTTTTAGTGCAAATCGTAAAGGTCACAAAGTAAAAAAAAACGTTTGTCCCGGCAGCCGGACGAACGCGTTCCTTTCAAGTATCTTTCAACAAACTGAATATTTACTTCCAATAGAAGCAAGCGTCTCCTTTTAGGCAAACCAAAGGAAGCCTCTTTTTTTTAGGTTGCATAGTTCTGGTCTTAGGCACCTTACACACGTGTAAGTAGTTTTGCAAAGAAAAAACAGTCACCTCCTTGGTAAAGCTCGACCCCGTGTTTAAACAACAGGAAGTTAGATCTTGTGCATGTTGTCTGGGAAAGTGCCATAGAGTGTCACGATGAAAACGAAATAAATGCACTAGAATAAGCCAGCTGTGAGTGTGTGTGTGTAAGAGTGAGTGCGGGTGAGTGCGGGTCAGGGGATGAAGGTCAGCTCTTGGCCACACGGGCCTCGGTCCAGGTGGATCCGGATAGTAACCCTCGAGTGTACTTGTCTAAAGTCTGAGTTTGTTTTGTAGCTCTGGGGAGACCAACACAAGGTAATGTCTGAAGTCTGGTGTGTGCAGTGTGTGTCTATGTCTCTCTCTCTCTCTCTGTATGAGTGTGTGTGTAGGATGTGTCGGTCTCTCTCTTTGTCTGAGTCTCTGTGTGTGTATCTCACAGGGTCTATGAACAGCCACACTCCTCCACGATCATGTTCTGGATGTCCTTTTTCACAATGTTGTGTCCGTCATCGTAATACAGCATGGACATTGCCCTGAGTTTGGTGGGAACACAGCACGATTTGATATTGTTGAAAGGGCTGTAACCCCTGATCCTGTAATGGTTGATGACAGCCGAGTGAAAGGAGAGGGACGAGCCCGAGGTCCCGGCGATGTGGCTCGGACACTCACCCTCGCAGTAGTTGCCATAGTACCCAGATGGCGCTATGATCCAGTCGCTCCAGCCGATGTCTCGGAAATTCACAAAAAACTGTTTCCTGCAGCAGATGTTGACCTTCCCGTCGCACTCCAGCCCCCGCTTGCGGATCCGGTGAGTGTGAGCATCTGATTCCCGGACCAGCAGCATCAGGAAGGGGCGGTGCGACTCGTCCCTGTCCTCCGGCTCGATGAGGACGGGGGAGACGGCGGCCTCCCGACACAGGTCGCAGGAAACCTTCAGAAGCAGGGACCTCTCCTGGGTTGCCAGTATTGCCTGCACAGTCCTCGACACCGGGAGAGTATGCCAACCGCTCCTCTTGATATCCACCTGCTTCTCGCTGATGGTCTTGCTGCCTCCTCCTTCCTGGTACAGCCTGATGGTCACTTTACTCCTGCTTCGGTTGGACTTGTTGGAGAGCTTCAGGTAGAGCCAGATATTGGCCTGATCCACCAGGGACAGGTCCCCATCTTCCTCCTTGGCGATCTGAAAGTGCACGACATCCTGGGACGGACCTTAGAGCCAGAAAGGGAGGGGAATGCAGAATATGAACCAGTTAATCCGAGGCAGTCACAAGCAGAGATAAAACCAGTATCTTCCTTTAATTACAAGAGCGACTGCAACACAAATAAAGAGCGGCTGTGCAGTCGGCCATGCACTGCTTCATTATCACACCGGCCCGGGGCTTGATTCGTAGAATGGTACAGCACAGAAGGAGGCCATTCTGCCCATCATACCTGTGCCGGCTCTTTGAAAGAGCTCTCCAATTAGTCCCACTCCCCTACTCTTTCCCATAGCCCTGTAAAGTATTCCTCTTTGAGTATATATCAATTCCCTTTTGAAAGTTACTCTTGAACCTGCTTCCACCACCCTTCCAGACAGCGCATCCCAGATCACAACTCACTGCATAAAAACATCTCCTCATCTCCCCTCTGGTCCTTTTACCAATGACCTTAAATCTGTGTCCTCTGGTTACCGACCCTCCTGCCACTGGAAACAGTTTCTCCTCATTTACTCTATCAAAATTCATCATAATTTTAAACACCTCTATTAAGTCTCTCCTTAACCTTCTTTTCACATCCTGACTGTTGTTAGCCCTGGGGACCCCTAAACCTGCTTCCTGAACAGATTGTATCCTTTCTGATCTCATTGTACTAATGGCATCCGAGGCACAGACTACTCGACAAAAGATAACTCCGCAGATGTAGAAATCATATTCAACTTTATTTCTATTTTAAATGCAATTATTAGTACTTAAATCTGAATAGAAAACATAATACAATCCGCAAAATATATATTTAATTGATCTAACTGACCTGCTTCAGCGAAGCTGATGATCTCTGAAGCCTGTTCGGGTTCGTTCAGTGCCGACCTGCTGGACAAATGCTCTTCGATTTCCACTCTCCCGTCCTCTCGCACCCGCCCTACGTGCAGCTTCTTCAAGGCGTTTAAAAGTGCGGCTTTGGGGACCGGGTGGGTGATGTTGGGCCTGTTCTTTAAGTGCAGCATGTTGAGGATGTGCCTCTTCACGGCTTCCACCAGCTGATTGTCAGCGCTGCTGAGGTCCGGCTGCAGCTTGGGCAGGGAGCAGGTCGGGCAGTCCGACACCGGCCCTTCCTCAACAGGTAAGGTGGGAGAAGCCCGCGCCCAAACCCCACCGACCAGCAGAAATAATCCACCGAGCAGGCAAACTGACATCTTCTTCAAAGCTGCCGAGAGGAGGAGGAGGAGGAAGGGAATGGATGGGAGAGAAGTTCCCAAAATAAAAATAAACTTTGTAAAGAAAAAGTTTGCCTGAAGTTTTGTACAATGTGTGGGGGATTGTTCCAACTGCTGGAAGTGGTAGAGATGCTGCTTGTGATATCCGAGGAGAGGAGAGGTTACTCAATAAATGAGATAGGTATCTTTTCGATGTGATGGTCCCAGCTACTGTTAAAGCTGCTCTCTCTGGGACCGCCTCTGTCTATATGTTTCGCCCCTCTGCTTTACAAACTTTACAGTGGGAGGTTGAAGTTTCTCTCTCTCTCTCTCTCTCGGTGCTGACGCCTGGAGAAGCTCGGCGCTCTGAAGCTGCCTCGGATACTCACTGCTCCAGTCAAAGACCTTTCGCACTTTTGGGGAAGGGACCACAGCACTCAGTTTGAGCCGACGGGCAGGAGTGTCAGACCGGAACAGATGACAGTGCAGAAGTGTGTGGGGTGGAGGCGGATTCTCCCAACGTCAGGACCGAGTGAGGAGGAGGGGAGGGGGATTTTGGTCTTTGCAATTCAGAAATTAAACGTGTGAAGGAAAAGCCGGCAAAAGGAGGGGGTGGGTGGAGGTTGGAGACCGACGTATGCGTCCTTCGGCGTCTCTGCAGCTATTTAACCCATTGGGGAGGGAATTCCTGAAATACTTTAATAGGAAATCTAACCAAACCGCAGACTTAGCACCTCAGCCTCGAGCTCGGGACCGGCGCTCTCTCTCACTCCTGTGAGCGCAGGTCTGGCCAGTGTATGGACTGCAGAGAGACTCAGGGCGACCAGAGATCCTAAGCAGATCGGACCTTTTAACAGTTAAATGTAGAATAATTAAAGTAGTTATTTATAGACGTGCCTGACTCTCCACAAGGCTTCTAATCATAGCAAAGTGAAAATAAACACTGTTCACTAAACCTAACCCCCTCCTAAATCTCTAGATGTACAAATCCCAGTGAATTAAATGCCAGTTAGAGGGCTTGTGTTAAAGATCTCAAACCCGGGGAGTTTGATGCTTTCTTTCTTCCATTTTTAGCACCGGACAATAAAGGAGCCGGGAGGAGACTTGGTTGTGAAGGGCTGGGGTAACCGTGTTCAGGCGAACCCGGCTTACAAACACGGAGCCACCGTACGCACTGGCAATTACCATTCAACACAGTCCCAGCAATGGGATTTAAACAGGATTGAAAAGGTCAGATAATGTCAGCCGCTGGTGGAAAACTGCATTGCTAATAAATTTCCATGCAAGGTATTATCTGAAATGATTTGGGATTCCACCTAAATCCTCGGGCATGTATTAGCTCTGGCTTCAAGGGCTCGTCACTGTAAACCGGCACATAATGTATCAATAAATGGTTTATGATCAGGCGCTACTGTTCTTTGGAGAGAGAAAAAAACGTTTATTTAGTCTTAATCACCTTCAGATTTTGAAATCCAAAACATGAAGACATTGCGTGGAAAAACAAATGCCCCAATGAACATTGTTATTTCTGTCATCGGCTGTAGACCGATCCATACACAACCGAGCTAGGCACACACGGTAAAACAGTCCATGTTGACGTTTCCAATCCAGGGTCTGTGGAGCAGGTTTTGACAGGCTTCCGTGGTGTATGACATACTCGTGCATCTAAACACTAAGCCATGTTATTAAGTCATCGTGTTGAAAAGGACCGTGAGTCAGGCTCACTCACGCAACGATCTCGGTGGCAATGACTTATTCCGAATCACGCTGGGATGCACCCATTCTCTGTCTCTCCTCTGTCTGTCTGTCTGTCTCTCTGTCTGTCTCTCTCCTCTCTGTCTGTCTGTCTCTCTCCTCTCTCCGCCTCTCTCTGTCTGTCTGTCTCTCTGCCTCTCTCCTCTGTCTGTCTGTCTGTCTCTCTCCTCCTCTCTCCTCTGTCTGTCTGTCTCTCTGCCTCTCTCCTCTGTCTGTCTGTCTCTCTGCCTCTCTCCTCTGTCTGTCTGTCTCTCTCCTCTCTCCTCTGTCTGTCTGTCTCTCTGCCTCTCTCCTCTGTCTGTCTGTCTCTCTGCCTCTCTCCTCTGTCTCTCTGCCTCTCTCCTCTCTCTGTCTGTCTGTCTCTCTGCCTCTCTCCTCTGTCTGTCTGTCTCTCTGCCTCTCTCCTCTGTCTGTCTGTCTGCCTCTCTCGCGGTGTCTCTCTGCCTCTCTCTCCCGTCTCTATCTCTCTTTCCTCTCTATCTCATCTCCCACTCTCTCTGTGTCCCTCTCCTTTCTCACTCTCGCCTCTCTATGTGTCTGTAATCTTTTAAAGAATGCAATATTATGGAGACCAAATGCAATCAAAAGGCGCGTCTAACGCGGAGCTTGTCAGACTATCTGGTCCCATTGTCATAAACCGCTCACTTGTATTCCGCCTGGTTGGCTGCAGTGAAAAGACATCATTTTACTGAGTACAGTTGAAACACTTGTACACTCTCGGTGGCTTTCATTCTGCCCCGAGCTGTTTTGTGGAGGAAAGTGAAGCTTTTAACCCAGTGTTTTATGGGTCAGCTGATCTCAGCTATGCTGAATATTTCTGAAAATTCAACCCAATATATCAGCCACTTTTCTGGACACAGTTTAACTGGAACCCCCAGATAGGAAGGGATGGGCCCCGTGTCAAATCTAAAGGTGTCTGTCCAACTGTTGTGTAGAGTGAGTTTTGTTTGCTCATGAACTCACCTGCTTGTAAAGGCACCAAGTGGGATGTGTGTACACATGTTTGTCTGATACACAGAAAAATGCCTCTGTTTCCCAATAGTTTTTATGCTGCTGCCTGGATGTTTCGGATTGGGAGGAGTGGATTAAATAATAATGAATGCCAGCGTTGTGCCAGTTTCCATTCAATGACCGAGTGTGTGCTGGATTGTGAGAGTGTTTCACTGTTCAGGATGTGTGTAATGTGTCACTTGTCCTCTGGTGCAGGGCTTCTCAACCTTTCTGCTTTCGAGGCCCCCCCTTCCCCCCTCCCCCCGTGTTATAAAAAAAATCACGGACCCCCTGTATTTTTCTGTATAAAAATTAGTTATTAGTTATTAATGGCTCTATTACACCTTACGTAAAGAAGAATTTATCAAGTCCTTAATTTACATTAGCAAAATACTGCGGATGTTGGAAATCTGAAATAAAAACAGAAAACGCTGGAAATACTCAGCAGGTCAGGCAGCATCTGTGGAGAGAGAAACAGAGTTAACGGGCTGGATTTTGAATGACCCATGGAGTCGGGTTTGGAGGCATGTGGGGGGTTAAATTTGCGGGGTCGGGGTTTCCGACTCCATCCCGCCTCCACGCAATTTTGACAAAATCAGTCGTGGGGTTCCTGACACCGTCCCGCCTCCAAGAGGCGGGAGAGGCCATTAAAGCCCTTAACAAGCCCTAAATTGGCTCTGTAATGCCATTTTGAAACGTTTTAGCTAGTTTAACCATTTTCTGATGTGAAGCACGCCTGGTGTGAAACACTCCAGTGAAACCTGGCGGGAGCACAAGTGGACAGCTGACTATGAGCTGCAGGTCCACTATTACAACGGAGATGTGATGAAGGTAGTAGTAGTATTAGGTCTGAAAGTCGCCTCTGATGCTGCTGCATTGAATGTGTTCAGAGACTGCCTGGCCTTTGCTGTGAGAGGACTTGGATGCAAAAAAATTCATTCTCTCTCTCTCTCTCTCTCTCTCACACACATATATCCAGGTCCACTCACATCAGAAGCAATGCAGATAGGTCCTCTCTCACCAGTAGCCAGACAATCTCTGAGAACAGGCAGCCAGCAATGATGACATCATCAGAGGCGACTTTCAGACTGAAACCACTAATTAGTTCATGGGTTCCCACATGCTGCAACTCAATTGCCCCAATTAAGTGAAAATTGCATCAGGCATCCACATTAATCTGGAGTCGGGGGGGAAACACGAAATGCGGATTACACGACCCCAACCCGACCCCAAGACAAAATCCAGCCCAACGTTTCAGTTCTGACGAAAGGTCATCGACCTGAAACGTTGGCCGCAATTTTCTGCTTGGAGGCGGGTTGGCGTCGGGAAGGGTAGTCGGCGGGTTCCAGTCCCGCAGCCGGCCCCAGCCAGCCTGCTGACACCATTTTATGTTAATTGGGCTCATTAAGCCCGCCGTGCGGGTCTGGTCAGCTGATGTGCTGATGTGTTTGAAGCCGGTGTATTTAAGGGGGCTATTTCACCATCAGATCTCAGGTTGTTTCTGATGCTCCTGACTGCTGCTGCTCTCCACCATGTCTGCAGAGAAACAAAAGGCAGCTCCCTGCTTCAACGAAGAATCCCTCCATGTTCTTGTGGAGGGAGTCAGAGGACGCGGGAGGTCCTGTACCCAGGTGATGGAAGAAGGAAACCTCCTCAGCAGACAAAGGCAGCCTGGCTGCGAATAGCTGAGGAGGTCAGTGCCAGGTCTGTGTACAGACGCACCTGGGTCCAATGCAGGAAAAGGTTCAATGATCTCCTGCGCTCTGGAAAAGTGACTATAAAAGCACACTTACCTTAATTCTGCTGTGCCTGTCATCACATCACTTTGCATTAGTAACCCTACTCCTGCACATCCTAACTCACCCCAACATCCCTTGCACCATCCCCCATCCCTCTCTCCCTATGCACAGAATCACTTCCCCATCTTACTATGCACCCCTCACACCCACCCTCAAGGTTATGCAATGACAATAACTAACAACTCAAAAGGAGGGAACTTGGTAATGGGAACCCACTCCTTCACAGTCTCCCTCTAAACATCCATTGTATCCATTCTTTACACTCATTCCATCACTCTCACTGAAACTCCACTTCTTTTCCCCATTGCAGGAAAAGGGAGGCCACAATAAGAGGGAGAGAACAGGAGGACCACCATCCTTATCACAGCTGACCAATGCTGAGGAGGCCGCTCTGGACATTGTGGGATCAGTGGAACAGCTCGAAGTGGGGGACGGAGAGACGGGCTCAGTAGAACAACCTGGTGACAGAATGCTTCTCCATCCATCTTATTTGGCTTTCATGAGTGACACATATGGGATCTGATGTCAATAGAAATTGAATGAGATGTGCCTGCAATCTACATATCACATGTCTAACTCATGTCTTTACTCTCCCACAGGACCAGCAAGAGCCCCCCTCCATACTGTCCAGGAGGAAGAGCCGGAGGACTCCTCAGAGGGTGCTGCATCCTCTGAGGGAGCAGCGTCAGCAGAAATGAGCACACCCAGCACCAGCGCAAAGACGCACACCTCGGTGGGTCGTTTGCAAGATAGAGTAGTGTTGTCACCTGGTGTATCACAATGTACGAGTGAGCAAGAGCAGATGGTGGAGACAGGGACAGCAGCCAGAGGCCGCAGGACGCTCCTCACTCTGCTCAGCTGCATGTAGACGCTGAGCCTTGGGGGCCATCCAGGAAGAGAGCGGTGCTGGAGTTTCAGGCACAAGTGCAGGAGGCTCTGACTGGGTTTGCAACCACAGTGACTGCGAGTGTGCAGAGAATGGAGGAGTTCATCTCAAACATGAGCAATGCCGTGGCGCACACACTGGCAAATGTAGGTACCGATGCGGAGATGCCGGTGTTGGACTGGGGTGGACAAAATTGAGAGGTCGCACAACACCAGGTTATAGTCCAACAGTTTTATTTGAAATCACAAGCTTTCGGAGCTATCGATTGCCCCTTCCTCAGGTGAAGTAAATTAGATACAGAATCGCCAAAGCATATATAGATAGAGAACAAAGCATGTGTACCTTACAATTGCAGACCACTAAATTAAATCATCCTGACTATCTGCCGAGGTGTGATAAAGTTAATCAAGTCAGCCAGGAAGGTACCACATCAAAGACATAGCAAGATACAACTGAGACAATGAGGTGTAGTCGCAGGGGTTCTAACGTGTCAAAAGCTGCCGTCTGTATGTAAAACGAAAAGCTTTAAAATTTTTACTTTTTTACTGGGAAAATTTTTACTTTTTTACTGGGAATCACATCTGTGAACAAGCCAACGACGACTCGAGTCTGGATCACGTCATGTATCGTGACATAAACCCAAGATCCCGGTTGAGACCGTCTTCATGAGTGCGGAACTTGGCTATCAGTTTCTGCTCGATGATTTTGCGTTGTCGTGTGTTTCTAAGGTTGCCTTGGAGAACGCTTACCCGCAGATCCGAGGCTGAATGTCCTTGACTGCTGAAGTGTTCCCCGACTGGGAGGTAACAATCCTGCCTGGCGATTGTTGCGCGGTGCTCGTTCGTACGTTGTCTCAGTGTCTGCATGGTCTGAGACACTGAGACAACGTATGAACGAGCACCGCGCAACAATCGCCAGGCAGGATTGTTACCTCCCAGTCGGGGAACACTTCAGCAGTCAAGGACATTCAGCCTCGGATCTGCGGGTAAGCGTTCTCCAAGGCAACCTTAGAAACACACGACAACGCAAAATCATCGAGCAGAAACTGATAGCCAAGTTCCGCACTCATGAAGACGGTCTCAACCGGGATCTTGGGTTTATGTCACGATACATGACGTGATCCGGACTCGAGTCGTCGTTGGCTTGTTCACAGATGTGATTCCCAGTAAAAAAGTAAAATTTTTCCCAGTAAAAAAGTAAAAATTTTAAAGCTTTTCGTTTTACATACAGACGGCAGCTTTTGACATGTTAGAACCCCTGCGACTACACCTCATTGTCTCAGTTGTATCTTGCTATGTCTTTGATGTGGTACCTTCCTGGCTGACTTGATTAACTTTATCACACCTCAGCAGATAGTCAGGATGATTTAATTTAGTGGTCTGCAATTGTAAGGTACATATGCTTTGTTCTCTATCTATATATGCTTTGGCGATTCTGTATCTAATTTACTTCACCTGAGGAAGGGGCAATCGATAGCTCCGAAAGCTTGTGATTTCAAATAAAACTGTTGGACTATAACCTGGTGTTGTGTGACCTCTCAATAAATGTAGGTACCACCATGGAAAGGATGGCACCCTCCATGGGGGACATAAATCGCCAGACTCAAAACAACATGGTGACTCTTCTAAATAGATGGTCAGCTATGGAGGATAGATGGGCATCTATCGTGGAGAGGAACCAGAGGTTCATGGACGTCCCCATTATGAGGACTGTCAGTACAGAGACGGGTCCTCATGGCCCCACTGATATGCAGTAAGGTGCTCTCCAGCTACATGCTAGCAGAGAAGTGCGGGTGGCCCATGAGAGGGATGATGGTGGGAGGCGACATACAAGTGGGGGCTCCTCTCCAATCACTCATACTTCCATCCCCTTGCCAATCCCTCAGTCAGAACCCCAGATGTCTGTGGAGCCACAGGAGGAGCAGACTTTGGCGGGGCCTTCACAGGCTCCAAAATCCAGAGGACGACCGCCAAAGGTGTGTAAGCAGGTGCAGCAGGGAAGTGAGCAGGCTGTCTCTACATCTGCTGAAGCCACAGGGGTAGCACCACGTAGAAGCACACATAAGAGAAAGCTGACACATAAATAATCACAAGGGTACTCACTTGAGTGTTCTGCTAGAATTCAATGTTAAGTTTCTGTTCTTTTATTCTGTTGGAATAAATTAACGTGGTATGAATGTTTGACATTGTTGCCATATATGTGCTCACAATTTGAGGTAGCACAGTGAAGGGTGAGGGCACCTTTTATGTCCAACAATGCAGGTGACAGTGGATATAGAGTTAACACCACACACTTACAGCCTCAAGGCAGAATGTGTCTCCCAAATCGTTAAATTAGCAACCTCTGACATTTGAAATTGAGCAGATGTGAAAGTGTAGTTTTAGACTGCAGTTGCAGCTGTGAAGTTTCCAGCTCATTGGTCCTCCCGACACACTTACCTGGCGTGATATCCGAATGTTGTGAAACCCGTTGCAAATGTTGGAAAATAGGAAAAGGCTCTCAAAATAGCAGTTAACAAGCACTTAACAAGGAGTTAAATACCTTAAATCCCTCCCCCACTGCTTGGTGTTGGGTCTGTTGTGAAATCGCAGACCCGACACTCTTGAAACTCACACGGAGGCGGGTTCGCGGCGGGTTTCCAATCCAACGTCAATCATTGCGACTTTAACAGCTGACCTGCCTCCGAACCCGCCTTCTGAGCACCGACAAAATCGCGGCTGTTACCTCAGTTTCGCTCTCCACAGATGCTGCCTGACCTGCTGACAATTTCCTGCATTTTTGGTTTTTATCCTAAATTTACATATGTGCCCATTTGCTGCCCAAGGTCTGCTCCACCCCATCAACCATTTGCTCGACAGGAAATGAACCAGGAGCAACTCGCACAGTGCTCACCAGAGGCTCGTTTAGTGCACACTCGGTCAGACTGGACTAAAGTTCCAGGTCCACGTCCTCCATTTCGGAAACAGAACTTCCCTCTTATTTCGATACCAAACCCCAACACTGTGGTGAAAGCCAGCGACTTGAATTAACAGCACCAGTAATGGAGGAGGTGGATGGCACATGAGAGAAATGGAGAAATAGACAGGGCCCTGAGCGACTTTACCCATTCGACCTCATCGCCATAAATCCTTTAGTGACAAAGGCAGCACCCCACTTTCCTCCTCCCCAACCCTTTCACAAATAGCCGGCTGTATCTCAAAAGGACATAAGCGTCCAGACGAGGCCTATCCGTCCATCAGAGAAGCACATGGCCATGAATATAAAGCTCAGAGTCTGAGGTAATTTTCTCTATTTTCTCACCAGTTTGCTTCCCCTCCATTTTGTTTGCATTATCCCCATGCCTTACTCAACTATTTTCACAACTTCTTGTTCTTTTGCCTTTTTATTGCCTCATTCAAACAAACAATGTTTTGGTCGTCAATGTTCCTCTGCAACAGGCTGACTTGATGTCCGCCCTGCTGTTCCTTCCCCTGTCGTTTGGTTGCATTTAATCCTATGAAGTGGTTTGTCCATCTTCGAGTTCTGATGAAGCTTCAACAGCCAAAGCATTAACCTGAATTTTTTTCTCTTCACGAGGGATCAGTGCATCGCTGTTTTTTATTCTTTGACTCTTACCTGTTGAACTCCCCCTCCCCTCTGCACGTGGTTCAGTCCATGAAGCTGCTTTTATGTTGGTTTCTTGCTATTTTAGTTGCTGGCTCCTGACATGTGAGTCTTGTGCAGCCGGCAGCAACTGCAAGGTAAAGGTGCTGGATCCGCATGGGGCGGTAGCTGGGATACCATTAAAAAAAAATTAAACTGGGTCTTAGTGTCTCAGTGGCTGACCTTAAGTGTATCTGGCAAGTTAACTTGAGGGTTGCCACCAGCTGCAGCAGAAGCATACATCAGGAGCCAGCAAGAAAGCAACATAAAGACAGCTATAGAAGGAACTTGTTTATTTCCCGATACCTAAATGGAAGGATTCAAGTCGAAACATTAGACCATCTTGTTGCATTCCAAATGCCGATGGCCCTGTCATGTATTACCAGCAACTTCCGGTTTATTCATTGACACTTTTCTTCCCCCAGTCAGCAGATCTCCCTCTGTGCTAGCGGTGATGTTAATTACAGAGTGTGTGCCGAAGTGGCTTCATTACAACAGGGTTGAAAGGAAGGCTCGCACTACCTCAGCCCATGCAAAGGGACTTGTCTAACCATACAAATGGTGTCCAACATTAAGAACCTGAATTGACTACACACGCACAGTCTTGCTATCGCTGAGACTATTCTACTCGTCGAAGGATTTGGAGAGGGTGCATAAGAGATTTACTAGAATGGTTCCCAGAATGAGGGATTACAGTTACGTGGATAGACTGGAGAAGCTGGGGTTGTTCTCCTAAGAGCAGAGAAGGCTAAGAGGAGATTTGATAGAGGTGTTTAAAATCATGAAGGGTTTAGATAGAGTAAATAAAGAGAAACTGTTCCCAATGGCTGAAGGGTCAATAACCAGAGGGCACAGATTTAAGGTGATTGGCAAAAGAACCAGAAGTGACATGAGAAAAAACTTTTTTATGCAACGAGTGGTTGGGATTTGGAATGCGCTGCCTGATAGAGTGATGGATACAGGTTCAATAGTAATGTTCAAAAGAGAATTGGATAAATATTTGAAGGAGGAAAAATTGCAGGGATATGTGTCTGTATAGGATGTCAGTCTACGGACATATGTGTGTCTATGTGCATCAATCTGTGTGTGTGTTTCTGAATAAGTGTGCGTGTGTTTCTGTGTATATATGTGTGTGTTTCGGTACTCCCCTCTGTGTGTTTGCACTCCTGTCACAGAGCTTCACCCTGCAGGATGTCATACCAGGAGCAGCCCACCCATCTTACGATCCAAATAATTATTTTGATTCATGTAAAATTGTTCAAGCCACAAATCAGACGTGCTGCTGTCCATTCCTGAATCCCTGATATGCTCTACGATGGGAGCACCAACTCAGAAAGTGATCCATTAGGTGTTTCTATAGGGTTTGTCTATGTATTGGTATCTGCATAGACCTTTCCAACCTTCAAACATGCTTAAAGTTGGTACACAATTCTCAGTGATCTAGGTGTATTTACTGTAGATATGGCTCTCCCTAAGGGTTTAGAGTGTTCTGATTTTTTTTACGGTTTAAGTATATTCTCAGAAAATAACTTTGGGCCTTGTATATGTCTGAGCACTGTTTTTAAGTTGTCTTTCCCTCCTGAAGTTCCCCCTACTGACACTTCCATTTTCTGCAGGAAGTTTGGTCCCAGATTCTTTGTCAATGGCACTCTGTAACTGGCCAATAGGTGGCATTTAAGAGTGGTGGGGGTCACTCATCCCCCCAGTTTTCATTTTCTCCCCGTGGAGAGGTGCCAGATCTCAGCTCATTCCCCAGTTTTCATTCTATCTGTGCAGAGGGACTAGGCCTCAGCTCAGCCCTAATTATTTCATTTTTTTCCTGTGGAGAAGCCCATCGGAACAAAACTGAGACCAGGAACTTGTTGTGTGAAGGATTGCGGCTGCAAACCCACGCCATCCCATTCCGTGGCACGATGCATTGTGTTTCCATGCATCGTGTCACCGTACTGCCTTGGGGTTAGGGTGTGGGTATGTATTTTTATGATGTTTGGGTACATTTGATGTGTTTATAACTCTTTGTAAAGCTCAGATGTGTTAGATGTTTGCAGAACTCCCTCTGGAGTTTCCATGTAGTTAGATGTGGGTATATGTCTCTCTGGAGGTTTGACTGTGCTTTGATCTCTGTATTTGTTGCTGCAGAGTTTTAGTATGTTCGGATGTTTGTACGATTCTGTGTAGGGCTTGGGTGTATTTAGATGTGGCTATCTCTGTCTAGGGGTTTGACTGTATTTGGATCTTTAGGCCTGTTTCAAGGGTTTGAATGTGTTTTGATCTCTGTATTTTTCATTATGGCTCAAGTGATTTAGAAGTGGACATATATCTGTTCATGTCGCTATGGTTTGAGTGTGTTATAAGCTGATTTTATTTACATATTTATGTAGGTGTGGGGTCATTTTGAATGTGGGTGTAAGTCTTTGTAGAGAGTTGTTAATGTTGTTAAATGTTTATACGTATCTCCCAGGGTTGTTTTGAGCTTTATGTCCAGTATTTTCTTTTAGTGTTTGTGCTTATAAGTTCTACATTCCTCAGTAGTTTGTCTCTATTGAAATGTGGCTATATGTGTTTGAAACTGTTTGAATCTTTGTATATGTTGAGTAGTTTGAATGTGTGTACATTTTCCTGTAGGACTTTGTGTTTTTGGTGTATTCGATTCACATGTTTTGTGTACATTCCTCTGTGGGTTCAGAATATCGATTGATGTGTATAACATATGTCTCTATGAAATTGAATGCGTCTTCATGTATATGGACATATCTTGAAAATATGCTGTTTCTAGTATATATCTGTGAAGTTAATGTGAACACATGATAGAGTGCCTCTTTGGATATCTAAGTCTGCTGAAGCATATACAGTGAAGGTACCTCTGTGATATGAATTTGTATTCATCAATATTCAATATTCAGATATTTGTAGTCTGAAGTATGCATCAGTGTGTGTACAGGAGAGTATGTGTCTTTGTCTAATTAAATGTTTATGCATATTAACTATCTATGGTTTGAATCTGCATTGGTGTATATACGTATTCTGTATGGTTTCCTGTCAGTAAATTACATTATAGTGTTTTAAGTCTTCATTGTTGTAATAATATGGTGTGGAATTGTGTCTGCCTTGGCTCAGTGGTAGCACTCTCACCTCTGAGTCAAAAGGGTGTGGGTTCAAGTCCCACGTCAGAGACTTGCACATAATTTAGTCTGACACTACAATTACAACAACAATAACAACTTATATTTATATAGCGCCTTTAACATAGTAAAACATCCCAAGGCGCATCACAGGAGTATTATAAAATAAAGTTTGACACTGAGCCACATAAGGAGATATTAGGGCAGCTTGGTCAAAGAGGTAGGTTTTAACGACCGTCTTAAAGGAGGAAAGAGGGGTAGAGAGGCAGAGAGGTTTAGGGAGGGAATTCCAGAGCTTACAGCCTTGGCAGCTGAAAGCACGGCCACCAATGGTTGAGCAATTAAAATCGGGGATGATCAAGAGGCCAGAATTAGAGGAGTACAGATATCTCAAAGGGTTGTGGAGCTGGAGGAGATTGCAGAGATAGGGAAGGGCGAGGCCATGGAGGGATTTGAAAACAAGGATGAGAATTTTGAAATCGAGGCGTTGCTTAACTGGGAGCCAATGTAGATCAGCGAGCACAGGGGGTGATGGGTGAACGGGACTTAGTGCGAGTTAGGACACGGGCAGCAGAGTTTTGGATGACCTCAAGATAATGGAGGGTAGAATGTGTGAGGCCGGCCAGGAGTGCGTTGGAATAGACAAGTCTAGCGGTAACAAAGGCATGGATGAGGGTTTCAGCAGCAGATGAGCTTGAGGCAGGGGCAGAATCAGGCAGTGTTACGGAGGTGGAAATAGGCGGTCTTAGTGATGGCGCAGTTATGTGGTTGGAAGCTCATCTCGGGGTCAAATATGACACCAAGTTTGCGAACAGTCTGGTTCAGCCTCAGACAGTTGCCAGTGAGAGCAATGGAGTCGGTGGCTAGGGAACGGGGTTTATGGTGGGCTTCGGTCTTCCCAATATTTACCAATACGACAGTACAGAATGAGTGGCAGCGGCGGCAGAGCGGACCTGGGAGGAGCGGCGAGGCGGCGGCGGTACCAACTCAGCACCGGCAGAATTTTGAAAGAGTGACGTCAGAAGTCAAAAAGTGACGTCGGCACAAGGGGAGGGAGCTGATTGGTGAGTATCTGGTAAGTGTTTTTATTTGGCTTTCTTAAAGTTTTAAGTTTCTTCCAGCTAGGTTAGTAAATAGTCTGTTAATTAGATGTATGGCAGGGCAGCTCACACCTGATGGAATGCACATCCTGTGTCATGTGGGAAATCCTGGACACCTCCCGTGGTCTGGACGACCACATGTGCGGGAAGTGTCACCAGCTACAGCAGCTCGAGCACCGGGTTACGGAGCTTGAGCGGCGGCTGCAGTCACTGCTGTGCATCCGTGAGGCTGAGAGCTACGTGGATAGCACGTTTCGGGAGCTGGTCACCTCGCAGCTTAAGAATGTGCAGGCAGAGAGGGAATGGGTGACCGTCAGACAGAAGAGGAGGACCAGGCAGGTAGTGCAGGAGTCCCCTGAGCCCATCTTGCTCACCGACCAGTATTCGGTGCTGAGTACTGGTGAGGGCGATGGGTCCTCTGGGGAGTGCAGCCAGAGCCAAGTCCACAGCACCATGGAAGGCTCAGCTGCACAGTGGGGGGGGGGGGGCGGGGGGTGAGGAAGAGGAGAGGGAGAGCAATAGTGATAGGGGATTCAATAGTTAGGGGAGCAGATAGGCGTTTCTGCGGCCGCAGACGTGACTCCAGGATGGTATGTTGCCTCCCTGGTTCCAGGGTCAAGGATGTCATTGAACGGCTGCAGGGCATTCTGAGGGGGAGGGTGAACAGCCAGAGGTCATGGTCCATATCGGTACCAAAGACATAGATAGAAAGAGGGATGAGGTCCTGCAGGCAGAGTTTAGGGAGCTAGGAAAGATGTTAAAAAGCAGGACCTCAAAGGTAGTAATCACTACCAGTGCCACGTGCTAGTGAGTACAGAAATAGGAAGATAGAGCAGATGAATGCGTGGCTGGAGAGATGGTGTAGGAGGGAGGGCTTTAGATTCCTGAGGAATTGGAACCGTTTCTGGGGGAGGTGGGACCTCTACAAGCCAGACGGGTTGCACCTCAACGGGAACGGGACCAATATCCTCGTGGGGGGCTTTGCTAGTGCTGTTGGGGAGGGTTTAAACTAGCTTGGCAAGGGGATGGGAACCTGAGGGTAGAATCAGAAGGGAGAAAAGCTAAGCTGGAAATAGAAGATAGGGGTTCAGGTAAAGGGGTATTTAGGAAGGCAAAGAGAAAGGAGAAGGCAATAGTGCAGGGCAACGACGGGGGTAATGATAACCAGAATGTATCAGGAAGGGGCAGAGCGTACAAGCATAAGAGTGCACCAGAAAATAGAGTCAGAGTAATGAAAAATGATAGGATAAAATTAAAGGCTCTTTATCTGAATGCACGCAGCATTCGTAACAAGATAGATGAGTTGATGGCACAAATAGAAATAAATGGGTATGATCTGATAGCCATTACAGAGATGTGGTTGCAAAGTGACCAAGGCTGGGAACTGAATATTCAGGGGTATTTGACATTTTGGAAGGATAGGCAGAAAGGAAAAGGAGGTGGGGTAGCTCTGTTAATAAAGGATGAGATCACTGCAGTGGTGAGGAATGATATTGGCTCAGAAGCTCAAGATGTAGAATCAGTTTGGGTGGAGATAATAAATAGTAAGGGTAAGAAGTCACTGGTGGGAATAGTATTTAGGTCCCCTAACAGTAGCTACACTGTAGGACAGAGTATAAATCAATAAATAATGGGGGCTTGTAAGAAAGGTACTGCAATAATCATGGGCGATTTTAATCATCATATAGATTGGACAAATCAAATTGGCAAGGGTAGCCTTGAGGACGAGTTCATAGAGTATATTCAGGATGGTTTCTTAGAGCAATACATTGAGGAACCAACCAGGGAGCAGGCTATTTTAGATCTGGTAATGTGTCATGAGACAGGATTAATTAATGATCTCATAGTAAAGGATCCCCTAGGAAAGAGTGATCATAGCATGGTAGAATTTCAAATTCAGTTTGAGGGTGAGAAACTTGGGTCTGAAACTAGTGTCCTAAACTTAAATAAAGGCAATTACAAAGGTATGAAGACAGAGTTGGCTAAAGTGGACTGGGAAAATAGATTAAAGGGTAAGACGGTAGATCAGCAGCGGCAGACATTTAAGGAGATATTTCATAAATCTCAGCGAAGATATATTTCAGTGAGAAAGAAAGGCTCTACGAGAAGGATGCACCATCCATGGCTAACTAAGGAAGTTAAGGATGGTATCAAATTGAAAGAAAAGGCATACAATGTTGCAAAGATTAGTGGTAGGCCAGAGGATTAGGAAATTTTTTAAAACCAGCAAAGGATGACTAAAAAAATTATAAAGAGGGAGAAGATAGAGTATGAGAGTAAACTAGCAAATAATATAAAAACAGACAGTAAGAACTTCTACAGGTATATAAAAAGGAAGAGAGTAGCTAAAGTAAACGTTGGTCCCTTAGAGGATGAGACTGGGGAATTAATAATGGGAAATAGAGAAATGGCAGAGACTCTAAACAATTATTTTGGATCGGTCTTCACGGTTGAAGACACTAAAAACATCTCAATAATAATAGATAATCAAGGGGCTATACGGAGGGAAGAATTTAAAACAATCTCTATCACTAGAGAAAAAGTACTAGGCAAACTAATGGGGCTAAAGGACAACAAGTTCCCTGGACCTGATGGCCTGCATCCTAGGGTCTTAAAAGAAGTGGCTGCAGAGATAGTGGATGCATTGGTTGTAATCTACCAAAATTCCTTGGATTCTGGAGAGGTCCCAGCGGATTGGAAAACCGCAAATGTAACGCCACTATTCAAGAAAGGAGGGAGAGAGAAAGCAGGAAACTATAGGCCAGTTAGCCTAACATCTGTCATTGGTAAAATGCTGGAATCCATTATTAAGGAGGTAATAGCAGGACATTTAGAAAATCATAAGACAATCAAGCAGAGTCAACATGGTTTTATGAAACGGAAATCGTGTTTGACAAATTTGCTAGAGTTCTTTGAGGATGTAACAAACAGGGTGGATAAAGGGGAACCAGTAGATGTAGTGTATTTGGATTTCCAGAAGGCATTCGATAAGGTGCCACATAAAAGGTTACTGCACAAGATAAGAGCACAAGGGGTTGGGGTAATATATTGGCATGGATAGGGGATTGGCTAATTAACAGAAAACAAAGAGTCGGGATAAACAGGTCATTTTCCGGTTGGCAATCAGTAACTAGTGGGGTGCCACAGGGATCAGTGCTGGGGCCTCAACTATTTACAATCTATATTAATGACTTGGTTGAAGGGACTGAGTGTACTATAGCCAAATTTGCTGATGATACAAAGATAGGTGGGTTAGCAAGTTGTGAGGAGGACACAAAGAGACTGCAAAGGGATATAGATAGGTTAAGTGAGTGGGCAAAAAATTGGCAGATGGAGTATAATGTGGGAAAATGTGAGGTTATCCACTTTGGAAGGAAAAATGAAAAAGCAAATTATTATTTAAATGGAGTGAGACTACAAAATGCTGCGGTACAAAGGGATCTGGGGGTCCTAGTACATGAAACACAAAAAGTTAGCATGCAGGTACAGCAAGTAATTAGGAAGGCTAATGGAATGTTGGCCTTTATTGCAAGGGGTATGGTGTATAAAAGTAGGGAAGTTTTGATGCAACTTTGCTGGTGAGACCGCACCTGGAGTACTGCGTACAGTTTTGGTCTCCATATTTAAGGAAGGATATACTTTCACTGGAGGCAGTTCAGAGAAGGTTCACTAGGTTGATTCCTGGGATGAAGGGGTTGACGTATGACGAAAGGTTGATCAGGTTGGGCCTATACTCATTGGAGTTTAGAAGAATGAGAGGGGATCTTATTGAAATATATAAGATTCTGAGGGGGATTGACAGGGTGGACGCTGAGAGGATGTTTCCCCTAGTGGGAGTATCTAGAACTAGGGGGCATAGTTTCAGAATAAGGGGTCGCCCATTTAAGACGGAGATGAGGTGGAATTTCTTCTCTCAGAGGGTCGTGAATCTTTGGAATTCTCTGCCCCAGAGAGCTGTGGAGGCGGAGTCATTGAATATATTCAAGGCGGAGATTGACAGACATTTGAACTACAAGGGAGTCAAGGGGTATGGGGAGAGAGCGGGAAAGTGGTGTTGAGGCCAAGATTGGATCGGCCACAATCTTATTGAATGGCGGAGCAGGCTCGAGGGACCGATTGGCCTACTCCTGCTCCTGTTTCTTATGTTCTTATGAGTGCTGCACTGGCAGAGGTGCCGTCTTTTGGATGAGACATTGAACCGAAGCCCTGTATGCCCTCTCAGGTGGACGTAAAAGATCCCATTTTAATATTTCAAAGAAGAACCAAGGATTTCTCCCTGATGTCCGGGCCAATAATTATCCCTCAACCAACATCCCCAAAACAGATTATCTGGTCATTTATCTCATTGCTGTTTGTGGGACCTTGCTGTTTGCAAATTGGCTGCTGCTTTTCCTTACATTACAATAGTGACTACACTTCAAAAGTACATCTGTGCCTGTAAAGTGCTTAGGGACATCCTGAAGTTGTGAAAGGTTCTTTTGTTTATTTATTTCTGTCTCTGTCCCCATTCCTGGAGATTCTGAGCATATGTAGATGTGGATACATCACTCAGATTCCATGTGTGTTTTTGATTAGTATCAATATCTCTGCATTTGACAGTTTGTAGGTTTATTCATTTGTGATGCACTAGTAGGCTCCTGAACCATCGATTGTGTCGACTAAATGGGGATGCTCTCTGGGTTATGTGAGTGAGGTAAAATTGCAACAATGCGTGCCTGGCCTGTGACACCAGCATTTTTAGGCACCAGTCCATCTCTGCAGAATCAAACACTCACAGAATAACTTTTTGAGATATTTGAATTAAAAGTTCCAAAGTGTGCATATTTGCCAGACGCCCCTACCATAAATAGAATACCACATGTTAATCCATTTGATGTGGAAAATATCCTGCTCATGACCTGACTAGCAGAACCTACTCAAAACTTTATTGCTTGTAGATTATAAAGCTAGGTCACTGATGGAATAGTTTCCACATCCCACAACTGAACATGTGCTTTCCTTACATATAGGGTATTGCAACAATGCAAAAAGGTTATTATTAATCTTTCAGGATGTTAAAGCCTGTAACTTATAAATGCAACAACCACTAGTGGGTCAGCCAGGTCTTTCATAAAGCTGAAGGAACTTGGTAAAGAACAATTTATATTATTCATCCTTTGGGCCAGGCTCACAAACACCTCAGCAGGTTACTTCCGATTAACAGTTACCTTCTGCACATGTGCTGTTAATGTTTTAATTATATTCAATAGTCAAAGAACCATTCCAGCAAAAGGGAAAACTCCATTTATATAATGCCTTTCCTATCCTCGGGATGAACTGATAAGTTACTTTTTGGATTACCGGCACTGTTGTTTTGCTAGAAAAAGTGAAACCACTTTGCGCACAGCAAGGTCCCACAAAACACAAATGAATGCATGACCAGATCATATGTTTTTGGTGGTGTTGGTTGAGGGAGTAATATTGGCCAGGACCACGGCAGAACTCTCTGCTCTTCTTGAGTGGTACTTTCATGTCCAGTTGAGCAGGAAGACGCATCCTCGTGTCTCAACCAAAGGACAAGGCAGCATTCAGTCAGAACTCAAATTGTCAGCCTAGATGATGGGCTCAAGTTCATAGTGGCACATGAGAACATAAGAACATAAGAAATAAGAGCAGGAGTAGGCCATACGGCCCCTCGAGCCTGCTCCGCGATTCAATAAGATCATGGCTGATCATTGACCTCAACTCCACTTTTCCGCCCGATCTCCATATCCCTTGATTCCCCTAGAGTCCAAAAATCTATCTATCTCAGCCTTGAATATACTCAAAGACTCAGCATTCACAGCCCTCTGGAGCAGAGAATTCCAAAGATTCACAATCCTCTGAGTGAAGAAATTCCTCCTCATCTCGGTCTTAAACGGCCTACCCCTTATCCTGAGACTATGCCCCCTAGTTCTAGACTCTCCAGCCAGGGGAAACAACCTCTCAGCATCTATCCTGTCAATCCCCTTCAGAATCTTGTATGTTTCAATGAGATCACCTCTCATTCTTCTAAACTCCAGAGAGTACAGGCCCATTCTACACAATCTCTCATCATAGGACAGCCCTCTCATCCCAGGAATCAATCTAGTGACCATTCGTTGCACCGCCTCCAAGGCAAGTATATCCTTCCTTAGATAAGGAGACCAAAACTGTGCACAGTACTCCCAGGTGTGGTCTCACCAAGGCCCTGTACAATTGTAGCAAGACTTCCTTACTCTTATACTCCAACCCCCTTGCAATAAAGGCCAACATGCCATTTGCCTTCTTTATTGCTTGCTGTACCTGCATGCTAGCTTTCTGTGTTTCTTGCACGAGGACACCCAAATCTCTCTGAACACCAACATTTGAAAGTTTCTCACCATTTAAAAAATATTCTGTTTTTCTATTCTTCCTACCAAAGTGAATAACCTCACATTTCCCTACAGTATACTCCATCTGCCACCTGACTGTGCACTCACTTGGTCTGTCTATATCCCTTTGCAGACTTTGTGTTCTCCTCACAGCTTACTGTCCCACCTAGCTTTGTATCATCAGCAAACTTGGATATATTACACTCGGTCCCTTCATCTAGGTCATTAATATAGATTGTAAATAGCTGAGGCCCCAACACTGATCCTTGTGGCACCCCACTAGTTACAGCCTGCCAACCTGAAAAAGATCCGTTTATCCCCACTCTCTGTTTTCTGTCCATTAACCAATCCTCTATCCATGCTACTATATTACCCCCAACCCCATGAGCCCTAATCTTGTGTAATAACATTTTATGTGGCACCTTATCGAATGCCTTTTGGAAATCCAAATATACTACATCCACTGGTTCCCCTTTATCTACCCTGCTAGTTACATCCTCAAAAAATTCTAATAAATTTGTCAAACACAATTTGCCTTTCATAAAACCATGTTGACTCTGCCTAATCATGTTATGATTTTCTAAGTGCCCTGATACCACTTCCTTAACAATGGATTCCAGCATTTTCCTGACGATTGATGTCAGGCTAACTGGCCTGTAGTTCCCTGTTTTTTCTCTCCCTCCTTTCTTGAATAGCGGTGTTACATTTGCGACCATTGAGACGTCCGGTGGTCGTGAAAGGCGCTATATAAATGCAAGTCTTTTCTTTCCAATCCGCTGGGACCATTCTAGAATCTAGGGAATTTTGGAAGATCAAAACCAATGCATCCACTATCTCTTCAGCCACCTCTTTTAGAGCCCAAAAGCCGTCAGGTCCAGGGGATTTGTCGGCTTTTAGTCCCATTAGTTTCTCCAGTACCTTTTCTCTACTTATATTAATTACGTTAAGTTCCTCACCCTCATTAGACCCTTGGTTCCCTACCGTTTTTGGTATACTTTTTGTGTCTTCTACTGTGAAGACAGATACAAAATATTTGTTTAACATTTCTGCCATTTCCTTATTCCCCATAATAATTTCTCCTGTCTCAGCCTCTAAGGGACCAATATTTACTTTTGCTACTCTCTTCCTTTTTACATACTTGTCGAAGCTCTTACAATCTGCTTTTATATTTCTTGCTAGTTTTCTCACATTCTATTTTTTCCCTTTTTATCAATTTTTTGGTCAACCTTTGCTGGTTTCTGAAACTCCCCCAACCCTCAGGCTTACTATTATTCTTTGCAACATTATAAGCTTCTTCTTTCAATCTAATGCTATCCTTAACTTCTTTAGTTAGCCACGGATTGATCACTTTTCCCGTGGAGTTTTTGTTTCTCAATGGAATGTATTTTTGTTGAGAATTATGAAATATTTCTTTAAATGCTAGCCACTGCTTATCTACCACCATACCTTTTAATCTATTTGAACCAATAACCTGCTAACTCAAGAGCTGAGAGTGCTACTGACTGAGCCAAGCTAACAAAAACACCTAAAACTGTAACATCTGTCACAAGAAACTAATTACTATAATGGATATTTGATTCTTTTTTAGCCTACATCACATCACCTCTACCAAGGGCAAAGTGCTAAGGGTACAAACTTTAAAAAAACAATTAGTGCATGTACACAATCTCAGGTACATAGGTAGCAATGATGTAAAACTTGTCATTCAAATGGAGGAGGAGATTGCTCATATTCATAACCTTAAACACACGCCCCTCATTGTTTACAACTTTATCAGAATCTCAAGTTAAACTACAGTCTTTATTCCTAGATATTGACTATTGTATAAACTATTACAATGTGACATTGGAAAAAACAAGATGCCCATAAAGCAAGTGCACATAATGGCCCAAAAATTCGGCCGTTCCCGGGTGAGTACACAGTCCGTACTCACCTGTATTCATTCCCGAAGTGCCGGTTTCCTGCATGCACTGTGCATGCACGGGAAACCGGAACTTCCGGTATGGTGAAGGGGGCGGTTCCTAGGTGAACCGCGTGCGCACTACAGGCTGTGCGCACGCAGCACACTTAGATTTTTTTTCAGGTTTCAACGCGAGGCTAAGTATTGAAGATTCTACACAAGTAAAAAGGAGGCGTAAGACCCCTTTTGAACAAGGTAAGTAGTTAATTAAGTATAATTTTAAATTTTTTCAACAGGTTTATCTTTTTTAGATACTTTAAAGAAAGGTAAGTTTATTTTTATAACTTTTAAAAAGTATTTTAATTTTTTCAAAAATTAAAATTTTTGTTTAAAGTGGTTAATTTATTTAACTATAGTTATTTTATAAATGTGATGTTTTGTTTTTTTAATTTATTTGAAGTTTAGATGTTCTTTTGGGGCCGATTTCAATTCATAGATTTGACAGGTCTCCTGTCAAATCTATGAATGAAAGATGGTCTGCTGCCATTGGCTCTCCATGGCCCACGTGATCCCAGGGTTCGCATCGCACTAACTGCGCCCCTGGGACACGCAAGCACTGCGCGCCGGCTCTTGGGAGAGGCCCGGGATCTGAAGTTCCTGTGGGCCCAAAGCACAACGGCAGAGCTACAGGTTCATGCCAGGAGAAACTTCTACAGGAGTAAATCCTTTGGCTGGAGCCTTTCTCCTTACTCGGGGAAACATGTTCAGCTCGGAGGCTCAACACGGGATACCTTTACATAACTTGTACCACATTTACCTGGAATAGTTTGTAGGTGTTTATGGTGGAATCCATAGATCCTATATGAAAATCTCCGCTTGTTTTAAACGACACTATATTTAGTTAGGTTTAAATCAGGTAACAGTAAGGATTTTGCCACAAATTTGAAGGGAAACTAAAAGCACATATTTGTACAGATTAGCTTTTGCTTTGCTGATTCAGCTACTATGTTTTGCAATACTTACTTCTCATTTGAGAGAATGATCAATAGCTGCATCTAGTTTAATCTAGAATTCACTTTAAAAAGCATTGATTTTAATGATTGGCAGGCTTGCAGTGTGTGCATCATTCTGATTTCTGCTTTGTGATCTGCATCTGCTACAAATGAATTGAAAGTAACATTTCAAAATAATACTTTTAGTGCTGAACACAAAATTTATTGGGATTCTATTTATTAGAGCACATCCAATCCATCCATTATAGGACCACATCCAATCCCCCAATTATAGTGGCACATTGAATCCCTTCATTATAGGACCACATCCAATCCCCCAATTATAGTGGCACATTGAATCCCTTCATTATAGGACCACATCCAATCCCCCAATTATAGTGGCAAATCAAGTCCCTTCATTATAGGAGCAGATCGAACCCCTTCATTATAGGGGCACATCCCATCCATCAAATATAGGAGAACATCCAATCATTCAATTATAGGAGCAGATCCAATTCCTCAATTGAAGGAGCACATTCAATCCATCAATTATGGGAGAACATCAAATCCCTCTTTTATAAGAGCAGGTGCAATCACTCAATTATAGGAGCACCTTCAATCCCAGGAGAACATGCAATCCGTCCATTAGAGGGGCCTATCCAATCCCTCAATTATAGGAGAACATCCAATCCCTCTATTATAGGAGAACATCCAATCCCTCTATTTTCAGAGCACAGCCAATCCCTCCATTATAGGAGAACATGCAATTCCTCAAGAATAGCAGCACATTCAATCCCACTATTATACTAGAACATCCAATCTCTCAGTTATAGGAGTATATTCATCACCTTCATTACAGGAGCACATCAGAACTCTCTATTGTAGGAACACAGCCGATCTATCGATTATAGGAGCCGATCCAATCCCTCGATTAAAGTAACACATCCAATGCATTGATTATAGGAGCATCTCATATCCCTCCATTAGTTCAGCGCATCTAACCCCCTGTTTATAGGAGCAGTTCCAATCCCTCCATTAGAGCAGCACATGTCCATTATAAGAGCTCATCCAACCCCTCGATTACCAGAGCTCATCCAACCCCTCGATTACCAGAGCTCATCCAACCCCTCGATTACCAGAGCTCATCCAACCCCTCGATTACCAGAGCTCATCCAACCCCTCGATTACCAGAGCTCATCCAACCCCTCGATTACCAGAGCTCATCCAACCCCTCGATTACCAGAGTTCATCCAACCCCTCGATTACCAGAGCTCATCCAACCCCTCGATTACCAGAGCACAATCAACCCCTCGATTACCAGAGCTCATCCAACCCCTCGATTACCAGAGTTCATCCAACCCCTCGATTACCAGAGCTCATCCAACCCCTCGATTACCAGAGCTCATCCAACCCCTCGATTACCAGAGCTCATCCAACCCCTCGATTACCAGAGCTCATCCAACCCCTCGATTACCAGAGCTCATCCAACCCCTCGATTACCAGAGCTCATCCAACCCCTCGATTACCAGAGTTCATCCAACCCCTCGATTACCAGAGCTCATCCAACCCCTCGATTACCAGAGCACAATCAACCCCTCGATTACCAGAGCTCATCCAACCCCTCGATTACCAGAGCTCATCCAACCCCTCGATTACCAGAGCTCATCCAACCCCTCGATTACCAGAGCTCATCCAACCCCTCGATTACCAGAGCTCATCCAACCCCTCGATTACCAGAGCTCATCCAACCCCTCGATTACCAGAGCTCATCCAACCCCTCGATTACCAGAGCTCATCCAACCCCTCGATTACCAGAGCTCATCCAACCCCTCGATTACCAGAGTTCATCCAACCCCTCGATTACCAGAGCTCATCCAACCCCTCGATTACCAGAGCACAATCAACCCCTCGATTACCAGAGCTCATCCAACCCCTCGATTACCAGAGTTCATCCAACCCCTCGATTACCAGAGCTCATCCAACCCCTCGATTACCAGAGCTCATCCAACCCCTCGATTACCAGAGCTCATCCAACCCCTCGATTACCAGAGCTCATCCAACCCCTCGATTACCAGAGCTCATCCAACCCCTCGATTACCAGAGCTCATCCAACCCCTCGATTACCAGAGTTCATCCAACCCCTCGATTACCAGAGCTCATCCAACCCCTCGATTACCAGAGCACAATCAACCCCTCGATTACCAGAGCTCATCCAACCCCTCGATTACCAGAGCTCATCCAACCCCTCGATTACCAGAGCTCATCCAACCCCTCGATTACCAGAGCTCATCCAACCCCTCGATTACCAGAGCTCATCCAACCCCTCGATTACCAGAGCTCATCCAACCCCTCGATTACCAGAGCTCATCCAACCCCTCGATTACCAGAGCTCATCCAACCCCTCGATTACCAGAGCTCATCCAACCCCTCGATTACCAGAGCTCATCCAACCCCTCGATTACCAGAGTTCATCCAACCCCTCGATTACCAGAGCTCATCCAACCCCTCGATTACCAGAGCACAATCAACCCCTCGATTACCAGAGCTCATCCAACCCCTCGATTACCAGAGCTCATCCAACCCCTCGATTACCAGAGCTCATCCAACCCCTCGATTACCAGAGCTCATCCAACCCCTCGATTACCAGAGCTCATCCAACCCCTCGATTACCAGAGCTCATCCAACCCCTCGATTACCAGAGCTCATCCAACCCCTCGATTACCAGAGCTCATCCAACCCCTCGATTACCAGAGCTCATCCAACCCCTCGATTACCAGAGCTCATCCAACCCCTCGATTACCAGAGTTCATCCAACCCCTCGATTACCAGAGCTCATCCAACCCCTCGATTACCAGAGCTCATCCAACCCCTCGATTACCAGAGTTCATCCAACCCCTCGATTACCAGAGCTCATCCAACCCCTCGATTACCAGAGCACAATCAACCCCTCGATTACCAGAGCTCATCCAACCCCTCGATTACCAGAGCTCATCCAACCCCTCGATTACCAGAGCTCATCCAACCCCTCGATTACCAGAGCTCATCCAACCCCTCGATTACCAGAGCTCATCCAACCCCTCGATTACCAGAGCTCATCCAACCCCTCGATTACCAGAGCTCATCCAACCCCTCGATTACCAGAGCTCATCCAACCCCTCGATTACCAGAGCTCATCCAACCCCTCGATTACCAGAGCTCATCCAACCCCTCGATTACCAGAGCTCATCCAACCCCTCGATTACCAGAGCTCATCCAACCCCTCGATTACCAGAGCTCATCCAACCCCTCGATTACCAGAGCTCATCCAACCCCTCGATTACCAGAGCTCATCCAACCCCTCGATTACCAGAGCTCATCCAACCCCTCGATTACCAGAGCTCATCCAACCCCTCGATTACCAGAGCTCATCCAACCCCTCGATTACCAGAGCTCATCCAACCCCTCGATTACCAGAGCTCATCCAACCCCTCGATTACCAGAGCTCATCCAACCCCTCGATTACCAGAGCTCATCCAACCCCTCGATTACCAGAGCTCATCCAACCCCTCGATTACCAGAGCTCATCCAACCCCTCGATTACCAGAGCTCATCCAACCCCTCGATTACCAGAGCTCATCCAATTGCTTGATTATAGGAGCAGGACCAACCCCTCCATTACATCTAATTCCTCGATCATAGGAGCACATATAATCACACTGTTATAGAAACATATCCAAAATGTCGATGACAGGAGCACATCCAATCTCACATTTTTAGGAGCAGATCCAATCCCTCAATTACAAAAGCACATCCAACCTCTCCATTATTGGAGTACATCCAGTTCTGTGATAGTAGGAGTACATGCTATCCCTCCATTAATGCAGCAACTCAATTCCCTTAATTATAGGTATCATAGGAGCACATCCGGATCCCTGCATTATATTAGGTCATCCAACCTCTCCATTACTGGAGTACATGCAATCCCTTCATCAGAGCAGCAAACCAAATCCCTTTATCATAGGAACATATCCAACACCTCGATCATTGGAGTACTTCCAATGCCTCAATTAAGCACCAAATTCAATCCCCTGATGAAAGGAGCACATCCAAACCCTCCATTACACCACCACGTAAAATCCTTCAATCATAGGAGCACATGCAATCACACCATTATAGGAACATCTCCAATCCATCAATGATGTGGGCACATCCAATCCATTCATTGTATTAGCACATCCAATTTCTTCATTATAGGAGTGCATCCAATTCCTTGATTATAAGAGCATATTCAACCTCTATTATTGGAGTACGTCCAGTGCCTCGATTAGAGCAGAACACCCAATGCCTTGATTATAATAGCACCTCCAATCCCTTGATGGTAGGAGCCCATCCAAACCCTCGATCATAGGAGCACATCCGATCCCTCCATTACAGCACCACATCCAATCCCTCCATTACAGCACCACATCCAATCCCTCCATTACAGCACCACGTCCGATCCCTCCATTACAGCACCACATCCAATCCTTCCATTACAGCACCACATCCAATCCTTCCATTACAGCACCACATCCAATCCCTCCATTACAGCACCACGTCCGATCCCTCCATTACAGCACCACATCCAATCCTTCCATTACAGCACCACATCCAATCCCTCCATTACAGCACCACATCCGATCCCTCCATTACAGCACCACATCCGATCCCTCCATTACAGCACCACATCCAATCCCTCCATTACAGCACCACGTCCAATCCCTCCATTACAGCACCACGTCCAATCCTTCCATTACAGCACCACATCCAATCCCTCCATTACAGCACCACATCCGATCCCTCCATTACAGCACCACATCCGATCCCTCCATTACAGCACCACATCCAATCCCTCCATTACAGCACCACGTCCAATCCCTCCATTACAGCACCACGTCCGATCCCTCCATTACAGCACCACATCCAATCCTTCCATTACAGCACCACATCCAATCCCTCCATTACAGCACCACATCCGATCCCTCCATTACAGCACCACATCCGATCCCTCCATTACAGCACCACATCCAATCCCTCCATTACAGCACCACGTCCAATCCCTCCATTACAGCACCACGTCCAATCCCTCCATTACAGCACCACGTCCAATCCCTCCATTACAGCACCAGGTCCGATCCCTCCATTACAGCACCACGTCCGATCCCTCCATTACAGCACCACATCCGATCCCTCCATTACAGCACCACATCCAAACCCTCCATTACAGCACCACATCCAATCCCTCCATTACAGCACCACATCCGATCCCTCCATTACAGCATCACATCCAAACCCTCCATTACAGCACCACATCCAAACCCTCCATTACAGCACCACGTCCAATCCCTCCATTACAGCACCACATCCAAACCCTCCATTACAGCACCACATCCAATCCCTCCATTACAGCACCACATCCAATCCCTCCATTACAGCACCACATCCAATCCCTCCATTACAGCACCACGTCCGATCCCTCCATTACAGCACCACGTCCAATCCCTCCATTACAGCACCACGTCCGATCCCTCCATTACAGCACCACATCCCATCCCTCCATTACAGCACCACATCTCATCCCTCCATTACAGCACCACATCCCATCCCACCATTACAGCACCACATCCGATCCCTCCATTACAGCACCACATCCAATCCCTCCATTACAGCACCACATCCAATCCCTCCATTACAGCACCACGTCCGATCCCTCCATTACACCACATCCAAACCCTCCATTACAGCACCCTGTCCAATCCCTCCATTACAGCACCACATCCAATCCCTCCATTACAGCACCACGTCCGATCCCTCCATTACACCACATCCAATCCCCCCATTACAGCACCACATCCAATCCCCCCATTACAGCACCATGTCCGATCCCCCCCATTACAGCACCACATCCGATCCCTCCATTACAGCACCATGTCCAATCCCTCCATTACAGCACCACGTCCGATCCCTCTGTTACAGCACCGTGTCCAATCCCTCCATTACACCACATCCAATCCCTCCATTACAGCACCACATCCAATCCCTCCATTACAGCACCGTGTCCAATCCCTCCATTACAGCACCACATCCAATCCCTCCATTACAGCACCACATCCAATCCCTCCATTACAGCACCACGTCCGATCCCTCCATTACAGCACCACATCCAATCCCTCCATTACAGCACCACATCCAATCCCTCCATTACAGCACCACGTCCAATCCCTCCATTACAGCACCACATCCAATCCCTCCATTACAGCACCACGTCCGATCCCTCCATTACAGCACCACATCCGATCCCTCCATTACAGCACCACGTCCGATCCCTCCATTACAGCACCACATCCAATCCCTCCATTACAGCACCACGTCCGATCCCTCCATTACAGCACCACATCCAATCCCTCCATTACAGCACCACATCCAATCCCTCCATTACAGCACCACGTCCGATCCCTCCATTACAGCACCAGGTCCGATCCCTCCATTACAGCACCACATCCAATCCCTCCATTACAGCACCACATCCAATCTCTCCATTACAGCACCACGTCCGATCCCTCCATTACAGCACCACGTCCGATCCCTCCATTACAGCACCAGGTCCGATCCCTCCATTACAGCACCACATCCAATCCCTCCATTACAGCACCACGTCCGATCCCTCCATTACAGCACCAGGTCCGATCCCTCCATTACAGCACCACATCCGATCCCCCCATTACAGCACCACGTCCGATCCCTCCATTACAGCACCACATCCGATCCCTCCATTACAGCACCACATCCGATCCCTCCATTACAGCACCACATCCGATCCCCCCATTACAGCACCACGTCCGATCCCTCCATTACAGCACCACAACCAAACCCTCAATCATAGGAGCGTGTGCAATCGCACCATTATAGGAACATATCCAATCGGTCGATTAGAGGAGCACAAAAACTCCCATGATTATGGGAGCACATCCTATAGGGAGCTTTAAGCACAGAGCTTGGCAATAGTTGGGTGAATCTGTCGGATGCAGAGGTTTGTTAAACTGAGTGATGACGGGAATTCGGTGAGAGTGGGAATTCGGTGCAGAAGGGAAAGGAGGAGCTAAGTAATTTAAACAAGGGGCAACAATAAATAAGTAAATATATACATAATCAGAGTAATGAATTAGATCTAAGGGGATAAAATTAAAATTAGCTAAGTAGAGCATACCAATATTAAAGGGATCTGAATTGCTTTAAATAAAAATCTGGTACACATAAATAATAAATAAATAATAAATAGGAGTAAGGGGATACTAAACTAAAAACATATATATATATAAAACAGTAGATACATATCTAACAGAAGTAGATAGACCTCTAATGAGGCCATATGGGTAGAACTTAAAAACAAAAAGGGGGGAAGCACTTTGCTGGGAGTGTACTATAGGCCCCCAAACAGTCAGGGGGAGATAGAGGAACAGATATGTAGGCAAATCTCAGAGAAGTGTAGAAATAATAGGGTAATAATAGTAGGGGATTTCAACTTCCCCAATATTAACTGGGATAGTCAGAGTGTGAAAGGCTTAGAGGGTGCGGAATTCTTAAAGTGCATCCAGGAGAGCTTTTTGAGCCAGCATGTAGAAAGTCCTACAAGAGAGGGGGTGGCACTGGACCTAATTCTAGGGAATGTAGCCGGGCAAGTGGTAGAAGTGTCAGTAGGAGAGCATTTTGGTGACAGTGACCATAATTCGGTGAGATTTAAGGTGGTCATGGAAAAGGACAAAGATGGACCGGAAATAAAGGTTCTAAATTGGGGGAAGGCCGATTTTAATATGATAAGGCAGGATCTGGCCAAAGTGGACTGGGATCAGCTACTTGTCGGAAAATCCACATCAGAGCAGTGGGAGTCTTTCAGAAAGGAAATAGAGAGAGTACAACGCCAACATGTTCCCGTAAAGATCAAGGGTGGGACCAACAAGCCCAGGGAACCCTGGATGTCAAGGGATATACAAGAATGGATTAGGGAAAAAAGGGAGGCTTTTGGCAGATACAAAGGACTAAAAACAGTGAAAGCCCTAGAGGAGTATAGAAAGTGCAGGGCGGTACTTAAAAAAGAAATTAGGGGTGCGAAGAGGGGGCATGAAATAACACTGGCGGGCAAAATAAAGGAAAATCCCAAGGTGTTTTATAAGTATATTAAGGGCAAGAGGATAACCAGGGAAAGAGTAGGGCCCATTAGGGACCAAAGTGGCAATCTGTGTGTCGAGCCAGATGATGTAGGTGGGGTTTTAAATGAATATTTTGCATCTGTGTTCACGATGGAGAAGGACGATGTAGGCATAGAAATCAGGCAGGGGGCTTGTGATATACTTGAACAAATTAGTATTGAGAGGGAGGAGGTACCAGCGGTTTTAGCGGGCTTAAAAGTGGATAAATCCCCAGGCCCAGACGAGATGTATCCCAGGCTGCTGTGTGAGGCAAGGGAGGAGATTGCAGGGGCTCTGACACAAATTTTCAGAACCTCTCTGGCCACAGGGGAGGTGCCAGAGGACTGGAGAACAGCTAACGTAGTACCATTATTCAAGAAGGGTAGTAGGGATAAACCAGGGAATTACAGGCCAGTGAGCCTAACATCTGTGGTAGGGAAATTATTGGAAAAAATTCTGAGGGACAGAATTAGTCTCCACTTGGAGAGGCAAGGATTAATCAAGGATAGTCAGCATGGCTTTGTCAGGGGGATTTCATGTCTGACCAATTTGATTGAATTTTTCGAGGGGTGACTAGGTGTGTGGATGAGGGTAGTGCAGTTGATGTGGTCTACATGGACTTCAGTAAGGCTTTTGACAAAGTCCCACATGGGAGACTGGTCAAGAAGGTAAGAGCCCATGAGATCCAGGGCAACTTGGCACATTGGATCCAAAATGGGCTTAGTGGCAGGAGGCAGAGGGTGATGGTCGAAGGTTGTTTTTGTGACTGGAAGCCTGTGTCCAGTGGTGTACCGCAGGGATCGGTGCTGGGTCCTTTGCTGTTTGTAGCATACATTAATGATTTAGATATGAATGTAGGAGGTATGATCAGTAAGTTCTCAGATGAGACGAAAATTGGTGGGGTGGTAAATAGCGAGGAGGGAAGCCTCAAGCTACAGGACGATATAGACGGGTTGGTCAGATGGGCAGAACAGTGGCAAATGGAATTTAACCCTGAAAAGTGTGAGGTGATGCATTTTGGGAGGACTAACAAGGCAAGGGAATACACAATGAATGGTAGGATCCTAGGAAGGACAGAGGATCAGAGGGACCTTGGTGTGCATGTACATAGATTCCTGAAGGCAGCAGGACAGGTAGATAAGGTGGTTAAAAAGGCATATGGGATACTTGCCTTCATTAGCCGAGGCATAGAATATAAGAGCAGGGAGGTTATGATGGAGTTGTACAAAACACTAGTTAGGCCACAGCTGGAATACTGTGTGCAGTTCTGGTCGCCACACTGTAGGAAGGATGTGATTGCATTGGAGAGGGTGCAGAGGAGATTCACCAGGATGTTACCTGGGCTGCAGCGCTTCAGCTATGAAAAGAGACTAGACAGGCTGGGGTTGTTTTCCTTAGAGCAGAGAAGGCTGAGGGGAGACCTGATTGAGGTGTACAAAATTATGAGGGGCATAGATAGGGTAGATAGAAAGGAACTTTTCCCCTTAGTAGAGGGGTCAATAACAAGGGGGCATAGTTTCAAGGTAAGGGGCAGGAGGTTTAGAGGGGATTTGAGGAAAAACTTTTTCACCCAGAGGGTGGTTGGAATCTGGAACTCACTGCCTGAAAGGGTGGTAGAGGCAGGAACCCTCACAACATTCAAGAAGCATTTAGATGAGCACTTGAAACGCCATAGCATACAAGGCTACGGACCAAGTGCTGGAAAATGGGATTAGAATAGACAGGGCTTGATGGCCGGCGCGGACACGATGGGCCGAAGGGCCTCTTTCTGTGCTGTATAACTCTATGACTCTATGACCTTTAGCAAAATGATGGGATAGCTGAGACCCATTGCCTGTAATTCCGGTGCCATGTGGGAACTCCAGAATGCTTCACATGTCCTAGATAACCATGTATGCAGGAAGTGCCTCCAGTTGCTCGAACTCAAGCTCAGAGTGCCTGAAGTCACTCCGCAGGTGCAGAGAGTTCAGGAGGATAGTAAGTGGGTGTCCATTCGGCAGGGTATGAAGAGGCAGGCAGTGCAGGAACTCTCCCGGAGTGTGGCACTCTCAAACCGGTTTTCAGTGCTGAATACGGGTGAGGGTGGCGACACCTCGAAGGAGTCTAGAGGACATCCAGGGCAAAACACTCAGAGCGGGGCACAGCAAAGTTTAGAAATGCAGTGGTCATAGGGGATTCAATAGTCGGGGGATAGACAGATCTTTCTGAAAGCACAGCGTGAGTCTTGCATGGTGTATTGCCTCCCTGGTGCCAAGGTAATTGGGAGCAGCAGCGAGAGCGGACCGACCTGTGAGGGAGCAGGCGAAGGAGGAGCGAGGAAATAAAGCCCGAGGCTCGAGGCCCAGACCGAGCTATTGGGAGCAGCAGTGGGAGCGGACCGACCTGTGAGGGAACAGGCAATTTAAAGAACAACAAAAAAACAAGGAGTGACGTTACAGGAAAGCAGGGAAGTGATTGGTTGGTCAGTATTTTTCTGTTTTCTTGGGCATTGGTTTAAATTAAGAGCCGGGATTAAAAACTAAATGTTCAAAACTTAAACACTTAATTAATTAAATACATTAGAGATGGCAGGGCAGGCGATGTGTTACTACTGCAACATGTGGGAGCTGGTGGACACCATCGAGGTCCAAGGCGACCACATTTGCAGTAAGTGTTGGTTGCTCGAGGAACTTCGGCTCCGTGTTGATGAGCTGGAGTCCGAGCTTCAAACACTGCGACACATCAGGGAGAGGGAGAGTTACCTGGACGCTGTGTTCCAGGAGGCAGTCACACCCCTTAGATTAATTCATTCAAATTTGGTCCGTGGTTAGGGACAGGTGGGTGTGACTACAGGCGAGGCAGGTATGGGAAACCAGGGGGTAGTGGTGGAGGAGCCGCAGCCCTTGCTCTTGTCCAATAGGTATGAGGTTCTTACTCTCTGTGTGGACGAGAGCAGGGACTGCAGGGAGGATGAGCAAACTGACCACAGCACCGTGGTATAGGGAGCCATTCAAGAGGGGGGAGCAAAAAGAAATGTGATAGTGGTAGGGGGATAGACACTGTTCTCTGCAGCCAAGAGCGTGAGTCCCGAAGGCTGTGTTGCCTACCCGGTGCCAGGATAAAGGACATCTCCTCCGGGCTGGAGAAGAACTTGGAGTGGGAGGGGGAGGATCCAGTTGTCGTGGTCCATGTAGGTACCAACGACATAGGTAGGACAAAGAAAGAGGTTCTGCTGAGAGAGTTTGAGCAGCTAGGGACTAAATTAAAAAGCAGAACCACAAAGGTAATAATCTTTGGATTATTACCGGAGCCACGAGCAAATTGGCATAGGGTCAATAGGATCAGGGAGATGAATATGTGGCTCAAAGATTGGTGTGGGAGAAGTGGGTTTCGATTTGTGGGGCACTGGCACCAGTACTGGGGAAAGAGAGAGCTGTTCCATTGGGACAGACGACACCTGAACCATGCTGGGACCAGAGTTCTAGCGAATTGAATAACTAGGGAGGTAGATAGGGCTTTAAATTAAATAAGGGGGGCGGGGGGGAGGGTCCCGGTGGAAAGAAATTTAGAATGCTAAAGAGAATAGACAAGAAAACAGTGCAGGAAAGTGATTGGGGTAAGGATAACCAGATTGAGTCAGGAAGGGACAGAGCGTACAAACAAAAGAGTGCACTAACAAATAGGGTCCGGGTAAGAAAAAATGGTAATAAGACAAATAGGGCCATAGTATAAAAAAATGTTAAGATGTCTAAAAATGTTGAAAAGACAAATCTAAAGGCACTGTATCTGAATGCACGAAGCATTCGTAATAAGGTAGACAAATTAACAGCGCAAATAGATGTAAACGGATACGATATAATTGCAATTATGGAGACATGGCTGCAGGGTGACCAAGGCTGGGAGCTGAATATCCAAGGATATTCGATATTTAGGAAGGACAGGCAAAAAGGAAAAGGAGGTGGGGTGGCGTTGTTAGTAAAGGATGAAATCAGAGCAATAGTGAGAAAGGATATTGGCTCAGAAAATCAAGATGTAGAATCAGTCTGGGTGGAGCTAAGAAGCACCAAGGGGCAGAAAACATTGGTGGGAGTTGTCTATAGGCCTCTAAACAGTAGTGGTAATGTAGGGGATGGCATCAAACAGGAAATTAGAGATGCATGTAACAAGGGTACTACAGTAATCATGGGAGACTTTAATCTACATAAAAACTGGCCAAACCAAATTAGCAATAATACTGTGGAGGATGAATTACTGGAGTGTGTACGAGATGGTTTTTTAGACCAATACGTTGAGGAGCCAACTAGGGAACAGGCTATCCTAGATTGGGTATTGTGCAATCAGAAGGGGTTAATTAATAATCTTGCTGTGCAGGGTCCTTTAGGGAAGAGTGACCATAACATGATAGAATTCTTCATTAAGATGGAAAGTGAAGAAGTCCAATCCGAAACTAGGGTCCTAAATCTAAACAAAGGAAACTACTTTGGTATGAAGAGTGAGTTGGCTATGATAGATTAGGGAGCTTCATTAAAAGGCATGATGGTGGATAGGCAATGGCTAACATTTAAGGAACGAATGCATGAATTGCAACAGTTATACATTCCTTTCTGGCGCAAAAACACAAAAGGAAAAGCGGCCCAACCATGGAAATTAAGGATAGTATTAGATCCAAAGTGGAGTCATATAAAGTTGCCAGAAAAAGTAGCAAGCCTGAGGATTGGGAGCAGTTTAGAGTTCAGCAAAAAAGGACCAAGAGATTGATTAAGAGGGGAAAAATAGAGTATGAGAGTAAACTTGCAAGGAACATAAAAGTGGACTATAAAAGCTTCTACAAGTATGTACAGGAAACTCTCGTTTAAACGGCACCTAAATATCCGGAATTCTCTAATAACCGGCAGAATTCATACTCTGAAAACTACAGTATACAGTCGTTTATAAGTTTTGTTTTACTGTTAAGTAATTAAAGAGTTATGGATTACCCTCAACTGGCATTACTGTACTTAATCAAGCATCTTCCACCATCCATTTAACACAAGATTCTGTAGGGGAGTACCCAATTATACTGCACATTTCTTGATTTTTTTATTTTTGTTTGTTAAAAATAGCCTCGGTAGATATACCTCTCCGTTATCCGGAATTTTTAATCAACCGACACCATCCCGGTCCCGTCAGTGCCGGATACGAAAGAGTTTCCTGTATAAAGAAAAAGATTAGTGAAGACAAATGTAGGTCCCTTACAGTCAGAAACGGGAGAATTTATAATGGGGAACAAGGAAATGGCTAAGCAATTAAACAAATACTTTGGTTCTGTCTTCACGGAAGAGGACATAAATAACTTTCCAGCAATGTGAGGGAACCAAAGGTCCAGTGAGAAGGAGGAATTAAAGGAAATTAGTATTAGTAAAAAAATAGTGCTGGAGAAATTAATGGGACTGAAAGCTGATAAATCTCCAGGGCCTGATAATCTGCATCCCAGAGTACTAAAAGAGGTAGCCATGGAAATAGTGGATGCATTGGTTGTCATCTTCCAAAATTCTATAGATTATGGAACAGTTCCAGCAGATTGGAGGGTGGCAAATGTAACCCCACTATTTAAAAAAGGAGGGAGAGAGAAAACTGGGAACTACAGACCGGTTAGCCTAACATCAGTAGTAGGGAAAATGCTAGAGTCTATTATAAAGGATGTGATAACAGGACACTTAGAAAATATCAACGGGATTAGACAAAGTCAACATGGATTTATGAAAGGGAAATTGTGTTTGACAAACCTACTGGAGTTTTTTGAGGATGTAACTGGTAGAATAGATAAGGGAGAACCAGTGGATGTGGTGTATTTGGATTTTCAGAAGGCCTTTGATAAAGTCCCACATAAGAGATTAGTGTGCAAAATTAAAGCACATGGGATTGGAGGTAATATACTGGCATGGATTGAAAATTGGTTAACAGACAGGGAATAGAGAGTAGGAATAAATGGGTCTTTTTCGGGGTGGCAGGCGGTGACTCGTGGGGTACCGCCGGGATCAGTGCTTGGGCCCCAGCTATTCACAGTATATATCAATGATTTGGATGAGGAACCAAATGTAATATTTCCAAGTTTGCTAACGATACGAAACTAGGTGGGATTGTGAGTTGTGAGGAGGATGCAAAGAGGCTTCAAGTTGAGTGAGTGGGCAAATACATGGCAGATGCAGTATAACGTGGATAAATATGAAGTTATCCACTTCGGTAGGAAAAACAACAAGGCAGAGTATTATTTAAATGGTGATAGATTGGGAAATGTTGAGGTACAAAGGGACCTGGGTGTCCTTGCACACCAGTCACTGAAAGCAAACATGCAGGTGCAGCAAACCATTTGGAAGGCAAATGGTATGTTGGCCTTCATTGCAAGAGGATTTGAGTACAGGAGCAAGGATGTCTTACTACAGTTATACAGGGCCTTGGTGAGACCACACCTGGAGTACTGTGTGCAGTTTTGGTCTCCTTACCTAAGAAAGGATATATTTGCCATAGAGGGAGTGCAGCGAAGGTTCACCAGACTGATTCCTGGGATGGCAGGACTGTCGTATGTGGAGAGATTGGGTCGACTAGGCCTGTATTCACTAGAGTTTAGGAGAATGAGAGGGGATCTCATTGAAACGTATAAAATTCTGACAGGGCTAGACAGACTGGATGCAGGGAGGATGTTTCCCCTGGCTGGGGGTTCTAGAACGAGGGGTCACAGTCTCAGGATATGGGGTAGGACATTTAGGACTGAGATGAGGAGAAATTTCTTCACTCAGAGGGTGGTGAACCTGTGGAATTTTCTACCACAGAAGGCTGTGGAGGCCAAGTCACTGAATATATTTAAGAAGGAGATAGATAGATTTCTAGACACAAAAGGCATCAAGGGGTATGGGGAGAGAGCGGGAATATGATATTGAGATAGAGGATCAGCCATGATCATATTGAATGGCAGAGCAGGATCGAAGGACCGAATGGCCTACTCCTGCTCCTATTTTTCTATGTTTCTATGTCTTCTTCTTCTTAGGCAGTCCCTCGAACCGAGGATGACTTGCTTCCACGTTAAAAATGAGTTCGCAGGTGACTGATGAGTCCAATCCGGGACCTACAGTCTCTGTCACAGGTGGGGCAGACGGTGGTTGAAGGAACGGGTGGGTGGGGTGCTTGGGTTGACGTGCGCTGCTTGTGCGAAGAGACTCGAGGTATTCAGCGCCTTCCCGGATGCTTCTCCTCCACTTTGTGCGGTCTTGGGCCAGGGATTCCCAGGTGTCGGTGGGGCTGTTGCACTTTTTCAAGGAGGCTTTTAGGGTGTAGGAAATACAGCAGCCAATTTGCACACAGCAAACTCCCACAAACAGCAATGTGATAATGACCAGATCATCTGCTTTTATTATGTTGATTGAGGGATAAATATTGGCCAGGACACCAGGGATAACTCCCCTGCTCTTCTTCGAAATAGTGCCATGGGATCGCTTACATCCGCCTGAGAGAGCAGACGGGAACTCGGCTTAATGTCTCATCCGAAAGACGGCACCTCTGACAGTGCAGCACCCCCTCAGCGCTGCACTGGAATGTCAGCCTTAGATCTTTGTGTTCAAGTCTCTGGAGTTGGACTTGAACCCACAATCTTCTGACTCAGCCGTGAGAGTGCTACCCACTGAGCCACAGCTGACACCTTACAATCAAAGATTGGCAATAAAACAGTAAATGAGCAATGAGAGGCCTTCAAAGAGGAGATAGTTTGATTGTAGATTAGACACATTCCTACAAGATGGAAAGGAAGGGCATCCAAAGCTTGAGCTCCCCGAGTGACTAGAGATTAAAATGAAACAGAGATAGGAGGCTTATGATAAATGTTAGGATCATAATTCAGTTGAGAACCAAGCTGATTACAAAAAGTACAGGGGAGAGCTGAAAAAGGAAATAATAGGGGCAAAGAGTTTGTATGAGAATAGATTAGCAGCTAACATAAAAGGGAACCCAAAAGTCTTTCATTAACATATAAATAGTGAAAGGCTAGTCAAAGGAAGGGTGGTGCCAATTACAGATCAAAAGGGAGATCATCTTCTGGAGGCAAAGGGCATGGCTGATGGACTAAATGAGTACTTTGCAATTATCTTCACTAGAGAAAAGGAGGCTGCCAATAACACAGTAAAGGAGGAGGTAGTAGAGAAATTGGATAGGATAAAAATAGATAAAGAGGATGTACTTAAAAGGTTGGCAGACCTCAAATTAGAAAAGTCACCCGGTCTGGATGGGATGCATCCGAGGTTGCTGAGGGAAGTAAGGGTGGAAATTGCAGAGGCTCTGGACACAATCTTCCAATCCTCCTTAGATATGGGAGTGGTGCCAGAGGACTGGAGGATTGCAAATGTTACACCCCTGTTCAAAAAAGGGGAGCGGGATAAACCCGGAAATTACAGGCCAGCCAGCCGAACGTCAGTGGTGGACAAACTTTTAGAGACATTAATCCGGGATAAAATTAATTGGCACTTGGAAAAATATGGGTCAATAAATGAAAACCAGCATGGATTTGTTAAAGGCATGAAGTAAGGGAGAGGGTTGATGAGGCCACGGTCACCTTTACAGCCACTAGCGACGCTGTCCTCACCCTGGACTGAGGCCGCAGGTCTGCCTGCAGCAGGTGGCAGATTTCAGTGAGCACCTCCTCAGTAAAATGGAGATGTTGCATGTACCGTTCCTCGCTGAGGTTGAGGTAGGAGAATTGACTCCTGAAGACCCTGGGTGGATATGGCCTCCTGCCCCTCCTCCTCCTGCCTCTTGTAGCAGCTTGTCCTGCTCTGTGTCGCCTCTGCTCATTCTCCCTGCCACGGGGGATACAAACTACTGCACCCATGTCTGGGAGCAACTGGTCTGAGCAGACCCCTTGCAAGTCAGTACCAAGTCCTTGAGCACATGCCACACCACACCTTGTAGACTTTAGGCAACTTTAAAGAAGTCTAGAAAGCATCAAACCCTTCTACAAACTCAGCAACAGCTAGTAAAAACCAATCAACAACTAAGCTGTAAGTAGGTGATGATTCCTTTAAATAGCACTGGTGGGGTGTCCTCCTGCAGCTGAATGCATGAAAGGACGTTAGCTCCAGCGGTGAGGTCAAAAATGGCAGCGCTGGCGTCAAATCAGCATCACACGATGATTAACGTCACGGTCTGCGTACTCTGCATACTTACAGCGCACGCTCCCAGCGCCGATGCTAACACCCTCACCAAAATGGTGTCCGGCATGGCCCGCACCAGAAGTGTGCGTGTGCTGCTCGGCCGCCATTTTCGAGCCAAATCAGCACCCGTATTGTCAAAACAGCGGGCACTACACAACCGAATTTTTAGCCCAAGTTGTTTTTGTTGTTATAGGAGCACACCCAAGCCCTTGATGAAAGGAGAACATCCAACGCCTTTATTACCAGAGCACATACAACTCCTCGATCATAGGACCACAAGCAGTCCCTTCATTACAGGAGCAATTCCAAACCCTCATTCATAGAATCGCATCCGATCCCTTGATTATAAGTGTCCATGGAGCACATCCAACCCCTTCATTATAGGAGACTATTAACAGTGTCTTATGTAGAACCTTATCGAATACCATTGACCAACGGCATTACCATCGCCAAATCCCCCACCATCAACATCCTGGGGGTCACCATTGACCAGAAACTTCACTGGACCGGCCACATAAACACTGTGGCAACAAGAGCAGGTCAAAGGCTGGGTATTCTGCGGCGAGTGCCTCACCTCCTGACTCCTCAAAGCCTTTCCACCATCTACAAGGCACAAGTCAGGAGTGTGGTGGAACACTCTCCACTTGCCTGGAACATTCACTCCCTCCACCACCGGCGTACCGTGACTGCAGTGTGTACCATCTACAAGATGCACTGCAGCAACTCACCAAGGCTTCTTTGGCACCACATCCCAAACCCGTGACCTCTACTACCTAGAAGGACAAGGGCAGCAGGCACAAGGGAACAACACCTCCAATTTCCCCTCCAAGTCACACACCATCCTGACTTGGAAATATATCACCGTTCCTTCATCGTTGCTGGGTCAAAATCCTGGAACTCCCTCCCTAACAGCACTGTGGGAGTACCTTCACCACACGGACTACAGCGGTTCAAGAAGGAGGCTCACCACCACCTTCGAGGGCAATTTGGGATGGGCAATAAATGCTGGCCTTGCCAGCGATGCCCACATCCTGTGATTGAATAAAAAACCTAGGTCTAAACTATTGTAATATATTAAATTACACTGTTATTTTTCTTTTCGCTCCTCAAAACGAACTAACCAAAGACTGATTATTTACTCAAGCTTAACAAGAACTACTGCGATCACTCAACACAAAGTGGGAGAAATTCGGTTGGTTAGTGCCTCCTGTTATTGCCTCCGGGGGTGATAACGGGGTGCTAACGACTTACCGACCAGGCACGGTGAGATGAACGACTCCCGCTAATTTGGCCGAGAGGTTGGCAGGGGCACTTATGCGTCACGATCTCCTGCGCTCGGAGATCGTGACATCATTGCCGTGCGCATCGCTCCGGTAGTGTCCCGAACCTGAACTTCGCTTCCGCCCCCAGCAGCATCGCCGGGCGACAACACCGACAGCGGCAGGAGGCGTTGTTCGGGAGGCCGGGAGCTTCAGAGGTGTAAATAAAGGGGACGTTGGCGCGGGTAGGAGAAAGATTATAACAATGCTTCAAGTGATTTTTTTCGATTCCTCCTGGGCCGCGATCGATCAGCCCAGGACTCTGCTGGAGTGCACGGGGCTGATCGAGTCGGATCACGGTCGCCGTCGGGGACCATCTACCTGGTCCCAATGCAGAGTCTGCAGCGATGGGCCTTCCCTTTAAGGGAGGGAAGGAGTCTCGGAACACGGCAGCACTTCACAGGGACATCGTGCAGCGCTGCACCACTACCGCCCCGCCTGCGTCCTTTAGCGCTCCCGGAAGGCAGTGGAGCACTTGATTTAGCTCCACTTCCTTCCTGGAGCGCAAACTCCAAATTTTGAAAAAGCTGGGAATCATTAGCGCCTGGCACTAAGTTTCCCAGCTTTCAAAAGTTAGCGAGACTGAATTACTGCCCCAAAGAACATAACTATCGAAATACTGAACCATAATACTTCTCTCAGAATCCTCGGGATCTGCGGCTCCAGTCCTTCTTTTCAGTTGGGTGTGAGAACTGCCTTCCTCCTCTCCACTGAATTCCTACTATCATCCAATGCCTTTATTATTGAGGAGCGCATCCAATTCCTTGATTATTGAAGCAAATCCAACCCTTCGATTGTAGTACATCCAATCCATTGATTATAGGAGCACGTGCAATCACACCAGTATAGGTACATGGCCAATTCGTCAATCATAGGAGCCCATCCAACCCCTCGATTACAGGGGCACATCCAACCCCTCGATTACAGGGGCACATCCAACCCCTCGATTACAGGAGCACATCGAACACCTCGATTATAGGGACACATCGAACCCCCCGATTATAGGATCACATCGAACCCCCGATTATAGGGACACATCGAACCCCCCGATTATAGGGACACATCGAACCCCTCGATTATAGGGACACATCGAACCCCCCGATTATAGGGACACATCGAACCCCCCGATTATAGGGACACATCGAACCCCTCGATTACAGGGGCACATCGAACCCCTAGATTATAGGATCACATCGAACCCCCCGATTATAGGGACACATCGAACCCCCCGATTATAGGAACACATCGAACCCCCCGATTATAGGGACACATCGAACCCCTCGATTACAGGGGCACATCGAACCCCCCGATTATAGGATCACATCGAACCCCTCGATTACAGGGGCACATCGAACCCCTAGATTATAGGATCACATCGAACCCCCCGATTATAGGGACACATCGAACCCCCCGATTATAGGGACACATCGAACCCCTCGATTATAGGGACACATCGAACCCCTCGATTACAGGGGCACATCGAACCCCTAGATTATAGGATCACATCGAACCCCCCGATTATAGGGACACATCGAACCCCTAGATTATAGGATCACATCGAACCCCCCGATTATAGGGACACATCGAACCCCTAGATTATAGGATCACATCGAACCCCCCGATTATAGGGACACATCGAACCCCTAGATTATAGGGACACATCGAACCCCCCGATTATAGGGACACATCGAACCCCTAGATTATAGGGACACATCGAACCCCTAGATTATAGGGACACATCGAACCCCCCGATTATAGGGACACATCGAACCCCTAGATTATAGGGACACATCGAACCCCCCGATTATAGGGACACATCGAACCCCCCGATTATAGATGCACATCGAACCCCCCGATTATAGGGACACATCGAACCCCTAGATTATAGGGACACATCGAACCCCTAGATTATAGGGACACATCGAACCCCCCGATTATAGGGACACATCGAACCCCTAGATTATAGGGACACATCGAACCCCCCGATTATAGGGACACATCGAACCCCCGATTATAGGGGCACATCGAACCCCCCGATTATAGGGACACATCGAACCCCCCGATTATAGGGACACATCGAACCCCTCGATTATAGGGACACATCGAACCCCCCGATTATAGGGGCACATCGAACCCCTAGATTATAGGGACACATCGAACCCCTAGATTATAGGGACACATCGAACCCCCCGATTATAGGGCACATCGAACCCCTAGATTATAGGGACACATCGAACCCCCCGATTATAGGGGCACATCGAACCCCTAGATTATAGGGACACATCGAACCCCCCGATTATAGGGACACATCGAACCCCCCGATTATAGGAGCACATCGAACCCCCCGATTATAGGGACACATCGAACCCCTAGATTATAGGGACACATCGAACCCCCCGATTATAGGGACACATCGAACCCCCCGATTATAGGGACACATCGAACCCCCCGATTATAGGGACACATCGAACCCCTCGATTATAGGGACACATCGAACCCCCCGATTATAGGGACACATCGAACCCCCCGATTATAGGGACACATCGAACCCCTCGATTATAGGGACACATCGAACCCCTCGATTATAGGGGCACATCGAACCCCTCGATTATAGGGGCACATCGAACCCCCCGATTATAGGAACACATCGAACCCCTAGATTATAGGGACACATCGAACCCCCCGATTATAGGGACACAACTAATCCATCCATTGGAGCAGCATGACCAATCCCTTGATTATAGCTGCACATCGAATCACGCTGTTAGAGGAGCAGATCGAATCACGCTGTCAGAGGAGCAGATCGAATCACGCTGTTAGAGGAGACGATCCAATCACGCTGTTAGAGGAGCAGATCGAATCACGCTGTTAGAGGAGACGATCCAATCACGCTGTCAGAGGAGCAGATCGAATCACGCTGTTAGAGGAGCAGATCGAATCACGCTGTCAGAGGAGCAGATCGAATCACGCTGTCAGAGGAGCAGATCCAATCACGCTGTTAGAGGAGACGATCCAATCACGCTGTTAGAGGAGCAGATCCAATCACGCTGTTAGAGGAGACGATCCAATCGCGCTGTTAGAGGGGACGATCCAATCGCGCTGTTAGAGGAGACGATCCAATCGCGCTGTTAGAGGGGACGATCCAATCGCGCTGTTAGAGGGGACGATCCAATCGCGCTGTTAGAGGAGACGATCCAATCGCGCTGTTAGAGGAGCAGATCCAATCACGCTGTTAGAGGAGCAGATCCAATCACGCTGTTAGAGGAGCAGATCCAATCACGCTGTTAGAGGAGCAGATCCAATCACGCTGTTCGAGGAGCAGATCCAATCACGCTGTTAGAGGAGCAGATCCAATCACGCTGTTAGAGGAGACGATCCAATCGCGCTGTTAGAGGAGCAGATCGAATCTCGCTGTTAGAGGAGATGATCGAATCGCGCTGTTAGAGGAGCAGATCCAATCGCGCTGTTAGAGGAGATGATCCAATCACGCTGTTAGAGGAGCAGATCCAATCACGCTGTTAGAGGAGATGATCCAATCACGCTGTTAGAGGAGCAGATCGAATCACGCTGTTAGAGGAGATGATCCAATCACGCTGTTAGAGGAGATGATCCAATCACGCTGTTAGAGGAGATGATCCAATCACGCTGTTAGAGGAGATGATCCAATCACGCTGTTAGAGGAGATGATCCAATCACGCTGTTAGAGGAGATGATCCAATCACGCTGTTAGAGGAGATGATCCAATCACGCTGTTAGAGGAGATGATCGAATCGCGCTGTTAGAGGAGACGATCGAATCTCTTGATTAAAGAAGCACATCGAATGCTTCAGGGTCTAAAAGCCGACATTCCCCGGGACCTGACGGCCTAGATCCTCGGGTTCTAAAAGAGGTGGCTGCAGAGATAGTGGATGCATTGGCTGTGATCTTCCAAAATTCCCTAGATTCTGGAGTGGTCCCAGCGGATTGGAAGGTAGCAAATGTCACACCACAATTCAAGAAAGGAGACAGAGGGAAAACAGGGAACTACAATGCCAGTTAGCCTGACATCAGTCGTTGGGAAAATGCTGGAACCCATTATTAAGGAAGTGGTAACGGCACTTAGAAAATCATAATATGAGTAGGCAGAGTCAACATGGTTTTATGAAAGGGAAATCGTGTTTGACAAATCTATTAGAGTTCTTTGAGGATATAATTAGCAGGGTAGATAAAGGGGAACCAGTGGATGTAGTATATTTGGATTTCCAAAAGGCATTCGATAAGGTGCCACACGAAAGATTGTTGCACATGGCCTCATGGGATTGGGGGTAATATATTAGCGTGGATAGAGGATTGGCTAAAGGACAGGAAACAGAGAGTAGGGATGAATGGGTCATTTTCAGGTTGGCAGGCTGTAACTAGTGGGGTGCCACAAGGGTCAGTGTTGGGGCCCCAGCGATTCACAATCTATATCAATGACTTACATGAAGGGACTGAGTGCAATGTATCCAAGTTTGCTGATGATACAAAGCTAGGTGGGACAGTAAGCTGTGAGGAGGATGCAAAGAGTCTGCAAAGGGATATTGACAGGTTTAGTGAGTGGGCAAGAAGGTGGCAGATGGAGTATAATGTGAGGAAATGTGAGGTTATTCACTTTGTTAGGAGGAATAGAAAAACAGAATGGGAGCTAAATTCGATAAGGCCTGAAAACGAGCACAGGGATGGCGATGCGTGAGCTGCCTGCTCATTAACATGGTTGAAGCGCTGAGCCCAGCACGGAACACACTGCTGGTTAGCTCAATTTAAAACTAGCCTGCAATGTGAAACTCAGTCTGCACTTCTTAAAGGGGAGGTGCTTCCTGAAAGAAGCACCTCATTGTTAGTGTAGCAGAGGAAAGGGGAAGGTAGCTATGACTCAACAGGGCAGGGAAAGGGCACCTCAGTTCTCCGACGCAGCATTGGAGGCTTTAGTGCAGGGGGTCAAAAGGACAGGTCCTCTACCCGCAGGGGGCAAGGAGGCCCTCTAAACAAAGTGCAAGAAGGCAGTTGGAGCAGATTGCTGAAGCGGTCAGTGCCACCAGTCTTTCCCCAGGACCTGGATCCAGTGCCGAAAGAAGTTTAATGATCTCACACAAGTGGTCAAGGTCAGTGAATACATCTTCAAATGCCATATCCCACCATCTGCACCACTAGCCTCACACACTGCTCAATGCACCACACCCCCATCACTCACCTACCAACAATCTCTAGCAATCACCACTCATACCAAACATTCATAGTTTCACCTCACCCTTACACACTTACCATTGTTGCAAGCCTCACACCTACATCTCACACCTTGCATACAATGCCAGCTATTCAACCATGACAGGCATATCACCCAAACGCATTGCACCACATTCAATGACACACTTCCCTTTCTTTTGCAGGCCAAGGTGGCTCATAAGAGGCTGCAGGTCTGGTTGCAAGAGGTGGCAGAGTTCTGTGAGCACCTTCTTCGTAAAGCGCAGACACCTCACACATTGCTCCTGGCTCAGGTTGAGGTAGGAGAATTGCTCTCGGAAGACCCTAGGTGGGTAAGGCTCCTACTGAGAGCCCTTCTCCCCCTCCTCCTCCTCCCTCTGCGAGCAGCTTGTGCTCTTCTTCGTTGCCTCTGCTCCATCTCCCTGTCATAGAATCATAGAGAGGTCGCACAACACCAGGTTATAGTCCAACAGTTTTATTTGAAATCACAAGCTTTCGGACCTATCGATTGCCCCTTCCTCAGGTGAAGTAAATAGATACAGAATCGCCAAAGCATATATAGATAGAGAACAAAGCATGTGTACCTTACAATTGCAGACCACTAAATTAAATCATCCTGACTATCTGCCGAGGTGTGATAAAGTTAATCAGGTCAGCCAGGAAGGTACCACATCAAAGACATAGCAAGATACAACTGAGACAATGAGGTGTAGTCGCAGGGGTTCTAACGTGTCAAAAGCTGCCGTCTGTATGTAAAACGAAAAGCTTTAAAATTTTTACTTTTTTACTGGGAAAATTTTTACTTTTTTACTGGGAATCACATCTGTGAACAAGCCAACGACGACTCAAGTCCGGATCACGTCATGTATCGTGACATAAACCCAAGATCCCGGTTGAGACCGTCTTCATGAGTGCGGAACTTGGCTATCAGTTTCTGCTCGATGATTTTGCGTTGTCATGTGTTTCTAAGGTTGCCTTGGAGAACGCTTACCCGCAGATCCGAGGCTGAATGTCCTTGACTGCTGAAGTGTTCCCCGACTGGGAGGTAACAATCCTGCCTGGCGATTGTTGCGCGGTGCTCGTTCATACGTTGTCTCAGTGTCTGCATGGTCTCGCCGATGTACCATGCCGCGGTGCATTCTTTCCTCCAACGTATCAGGTAGACAACGTTGGCCGAGTCACATGAGTATGTACCATGTACCTGGTGGTTAGTGTCCTCACGTGTGATGGTGGTATCTGTGTTGATGATCTGGCATGTCTTGCAGAGTTTGCCGTGGCAGGGTTGTGTGGTGTCGTGGTCGCTGTTATCCTGAAAGCTGGGTAATTTGCTGCGAACGATGGTACTTCTGAGGTTAGGCGGCTGTTTGAAAGCAAGTAGTGGAGGCGTGGGGATGGCCTTAGCGAGGTGTTTGTCGTCATCGATGACATGTTGAAGCCTGCGAAGAACATGGCGTAGTTTCTCCGCTCCGGGGAAGTACTGGACGACGTAGGGTACCCTGTTGGTTGTGTCCCGTGTTTGCCTTCTGAGGAGGTCTATGCGATTCATAGAATCATAGAAAGTTACAGCACGGAAGGAGGCCATTTCGGCCCATTGTATCCGCGCCGGCCAACAAAGAGCTATCCAGCCTAATCCCACTTCCCAGCTCTTGGTCCGTAGCCCTGCAGGTTACAGCATCCCAAGTACACATCCAAGTACTTTTTAAATGTGGTTAGGGTTCCTGCCTCTACCACCCTTTCAGGCAGTGAGTTCCAGACCCCCACTACCCTCTGGGTGAAGAAATTTCCCCTCAAATCCCCTCTAAACCTTCCACCAATTACTTTAAATCTGTGCCCCCTGGTTTTTGACCCCTCTGCTAAGGGAAATAGATCCTTTCTATCCACTTTACCTATGCCCCTCATAATTTTATACACCTCAATAAAGTCTCCCCTCAGCCTCCTCTGTTCCAAGGAAACCAGACCCAGCCTATCCAATCTTTCCTCATAGCTAAGATTCTCTACTCCCGGCAACATCCTTGTAAATCTCCTCTGTACCCTCTCTAGTGCAGTCACATCTTTCCTGTAATGTGGTGAGCAGAACTGCATGCAGTACTCTAGCTGAGGCCTAACTAGTGTTTTATGCAGTTGAAGCATAACCCCCCTGCTCTTGTATTCTATGCCACAGCTAATAAAGGCAAGCATTCCGTATGCCTTCTTAACCACCTTATCTACTTGGCCTGCTACCTTCAGGGATCTGTGGACATGCACTCCAAGGTCCCTTTGTTCCTCTACACTACTCAGTGTCCTACCATTTAATGTGTATTCCCTTTCCTTGTTAGCCCTCCCCAAATGCATTACCTCACACTTCTCCGGATTGAATTCCATTTGCCACTGTTCTGCCCACCTGACCAATTTATTGATATCTTCATGCAGTCTACAGCTTCCTTCTTCAGTATCAACCACACAGCTGATTTTAGTATCATAGAAACATAGAAACTAGGAGCAGGAGTAGGCCATTCGGCCCGTTGAGCCTGCTCCACCATTCAATACAATCATGGCTGATCATCCAAATCCAGTACCCTGTCCCTGCTTTCTCACACAGAATCCCCATCGAGCCTGCACCGACACATATCCCAACCTATCCCCGTAACCCCACGTATTTAATTCCCCCTAACATATCCCTTCCTATCCTATCCCCGTAACCCCACATATTTAATCCCCCCCTAACACTAAGGGTCAATTTATCATAGCCAAATCAACCTAACCCGCACATTTTTGGACTGTGGGAGGAAACTGGAGCACCCGGAGGAAACCCACGCAGACACGGGGAGAATGTGCAAACTCCACACAGACAGTCACCTGAGGCCAGATTCGAACCCGGGTCCCTGGCGCTGTGAGGCACCAGTGCTAACCACTATGCCACCGTGTTGCCCTTCATCTGCAAACTTCTTAATCATACCCCCTATTTTCAAATCTAGATCATTGATACATACCACAAAAAGCAAGGGACCTAGTACTGAGCCCTGCGGAACCCCACTGGAAACAGCCTTCCAGTCACAAAAACACCCATCAACCATTACCCTCTGCTTCCTGTCTCCGAGCCAGTTTTGAATCCAACTTGACACTTTGCCCTGGATCCCATGGGCTTTTAACTTCATGACCAGTCTGCTATGTGGAACCTTATCAAAAGCCTTGCTAAAGTCCATATACACTACATCAAACGCACTACCCTCATCTACCCTCCTTGTTACCTCCTCAAAAAATTCAATCAAGTTTGTCAGACACGACCTTCCCTTAACAAATCCGTGCTGACTATCCTTGATTAATCCGTGTCTTTCTAAATAAAGATTTATCCTGTCCTTCAGAATTCTTTCCAATAATTTTCCCACCACTGAGGTTAGGCTGACTGGCCTGCAATTACTCAGTCTATCCTTTTCTCCCTTTTTAAACAAGGGTACCACATTAGCAGTCCTCCAGTCCTCCAGCACCACACCTGAAGCCAGAGAGGATTGAAAAATGATTGTCAGTGCCACTGCTATTTCCTCTTTTGCTTCGCTTAACAGCCTGGGATACATTTCATCCGGGCCTGGGGATTTATCCACTTTTAAAGCTGATAAACCCCTTAATACTTCCTCTCTCACTATGTTTATTTCATCTAATATTTCACACTCCTCCCCCCAATAGCAATGTCTGCTTTGCCCCTCTCCTTTGTGAAAACAGACGCAAAGTATTCATTAAGAACCCTACCGACGTCTCCCATCTCCACACACACATTACCCTCATGATCTCTAATAGGCCCAACCCTTTCTTTAGTTATCCTCTTACTCTTAATATATTTATAAAACATCTTTGGGTTTTCCTTGATTTTACATGCCAAGAATTTTTCATGCCCTCTCTTTGCTTTCCTAATTTCCTTTTTAATTGCACCCCTGCACTTTCTGTACTCCTCTAAAGATTCTGGAGTATTTAGCCCTCGGTATCTGTCATAAGCCTCCCTTTTTTTCTTTATCCTACCCTGTATGTCCCTAGACATCCAGGGGGCTCTAGATTTGTTAGTCCCACCTTTTTTCTTTAAGGGCACATAATTGGTCTGAACCCTCCGGATCTCCTCCTTGAATGCCTCCCACTGCTCTGACACTGATTTACCTTCAAGTAGCTGTTTCCAGTCCACTATGGCTAAGTCCCCTCTGAGCTTAGCAAAATTTGCTTTTCCCCAATTTAGAATTTTTATTCCTGGTCTATCCTTGTCCTTTTCCATAACTACCTTAAATCTAACAGAATTATGGTCACTAGCACCAAAATGCTCCCCCACCGATTCGCCTTCTACCTGCCCAGCTTCATTCCCTAAAACTAAGTCCAGAACCGCCCCCTCCCTTGTTGGGCTTGCTACATACTGGCTAAAAGTGTTCTCCTGGATGCATTTTAGGAATTCTGCACCCTCTATGCCCTTCACACTAATTTTATCCCAGTTAATATTGGGGTAGTTGAAATCCCCTACTATTACTGCCCTATAGTTTTTGCACTTCTCAGAAATTTGTCTCCCTATTTGTTCTTCTATCTCCCTCTCACTGTTTGGGGGTCTGTAGTACACTCCCAGCAGTGTGATCGCCCCTTTTTTGTTTTTCAATTCGACCCATATGGCCTCGTTTGATGATCCCTCCAACATATCATCCCTCTCACAGCTGTATAGTTTCTTTAATCAATATCGCGACCCCCCCTCCCTTTTTACCTCCCTCTCTATCCTGTCTGAAAATCCTGTAACCAGGAATGTTGAGCTGCCTACCTGCCCCTCTTTCAGCCACGTCTGTGTAATAGCTATAATATCATAATCCCAAGTATCTACCTGTGCCCTCAGCTCATCTGCCTTGTTCGCTATACTCCTTGCATTGAAGTATATACCATTTAGTACAGGCAAACCTCCTGTTGACTACTATCTAGCCCTTGATTCCTCTGTCCTTCCAATTTACTTTCTACGTTTTTGTTTTCCAATTCCAGTTTTACTTCCCTCCCTATTGACTCTATACTTAGGATCCCATCCCCCTGCCAAGCTAGTTTAAACCCTCCCCAACAGCACTAGCAAACCCTCCCGCGAGGATATTGGTCCCGTTCCCGTTGAGGTGCAATCCGTCTGGCTTGTAGATGTCCCACCTCCCCCAGAAACGGTTCCAATTCCTCAGGAATCTAAAGCCCTCCCTCCTACACCATCTCTCCAGCCACGCATTCATCTGCTCTATCTTCCTATTTCTGTACTCACTAGCACGTGGCACTGGTAGTAATCCGGAGATTACTACCTTAGAGGTCCTGCTTTTTAACCTCTTTCCTAGATCCCTAAACTCTGCCTGCAGGACCTCATCCCTCTTTCTATCTATGTCTTTGGTACCGATATGGACAACGACCTCTGGCTGTTCACCTACCCCCCTCAGAATGCCCTGCAGCCGTTCAGTGACATCCTTGACCCTGGAACCAGGGAGGCAACATACCATCCTGGAGTCACGTCTGCGGCCGCAGAAACGCCTGTCTGCTCCCCTAACTATTGAATCCCCTATCACTATTGCTCTCCCTCTCCTCTTCCCCCCGGCCTGTGCAGCTGAGCCTTCCATGGTGCTGTGGACTTGGCTCTGGCTGCACTCCCCAGAGGAACCATCGCCCTCACCAGTACTCAGCACCGAATACTGGTTGGTGAGCAAGATGGGCTCAGGGGACTCCTGCACTACCTGCCTGGTCCTCCTCTTCTGTCTGACGGTCACCCATTCCCTCTCTGCCTGCACATTCTAAGCTGCGGGGTAACCACCTCCCGAAACGTGCTATCCACGTAGCTCTCAGCCTCGCGGATGCACAGCAGTGACTGCAGCCGCCGCTCAAGCTCCGTAACCCGGTGCTCGAGCTGCTGTAGCTGGTGACACTTCCCGCACATGTGGTCGTCCAGACCACGAGAGGTGTCCAGGATTTCCCACATGGCACAGGATGTGCATTCCACGGGTGTGAGCTGCCCTGCCATACCTCTACTTAACAGACTACTTACTAACCTAGCTGGAATAAACTTAAAAACTTTAAGAAAGCCAAGTAAAAACACTTACCAGATACTCACCAATCAGCTCCCTCTTTTTGAACGTTTAGTTTTTAATCCTGGCTCTTAATTTAAACCAATGCCCAAGATAAAGAGAGAAATACTGACCAATCACTTCCCTGCTTTCCTGTGATGTCACTCCTTGTTTTTTGGACTCCTGGATTTTTTCCTCTCTGCTCCGGTTCCCGGCTTGGCTCCTCCTCGCAGTGAGTTCAGGCCCCTCTCCGACCCCGCTCTTTATTTACTGGCCTCTCCCCCGTTCCCGGCTCGGTCCGCTCCCCCTCGGCTGCTCGCAGTGAGTTGTCCTGCTGCAGGCCAAGGGGGATGATAACTGGAGCACCCAACGACTGAGAGCAAGTGGTCTGACCAGAACCCTTGAAGTCAGAACCCTTTACTATTGATATTGTAAACACAGTGGGAATTTAGGGATGGCCAATAAATGCTGGCCTTGCCAGCGACGCCCAGATCCCATAAGCGAATAAAAAAAAAAATCTGAGTCCATGTTATTTTCTAGTGAAATCGTAAACACATTTCACAAACTTGCGAGCAATAGTGATCAGGGGAAAACTTCCATTTTATGTTCGTGGTGTCACTGACACAAAACAACCAGAAGAAATTGTCCCCATTAGAGCATTATTTTGGGGTTAGGGAACATGGTGTAATTAGTTAAGGTCATTATTGGAAAATCTGGTGAATATTATCGCTCAAAGCACCACCAGAAGTGACACCTCGTTTTATACTCCCTGAAATGGTAGTTCCATCAAACCTTAATTGCTCTTCCAGGGGTTACACATTCTGCTAATGAATTTTTAATCAACTCATCTTTCAAAGAAAGCAACAAAAACAAATACAGATTTAATTAGTGGACCAAGATGCTGTAAAAGTAAACTCATTTAGACCAGAAATTGTCTCATGGATCAAGTAAATATTGTGATTTTGATATTACACAGAATCCATCTTTATAAAGAGGAGGTACATTGAGGTGTGATAGGCGGTCACTGTATGGGTCTAAGTGTCTCATTAGAAAGGGTGTCAATGTGATGGCGCCTGGTGCAAGTTTTGTGAATTAGTGGTGTCACAATTCATAAATAAATTTAAAAAGTCCCTGATAACTTGCACTGCACGGGGCACGGGAGCCTTGTCCCTGGGAGTGAAGAGAGCTGCCACCCTTCATCCATTGGAACGATATTTCCACACGACCAGTGAACTTTAACAAACTGCTTTCAGGAGCTGTGCTCCAAAGGATCTGCGATGTCTCCAAGTGCCTGTTTTGTAAACCGTTAGTTTGCAATCCGGCTGAAAGTGTGACGCTTTGCATGATGTGCCTTGGCTCCCAGTCACTATTTCCAATGTTGAGCTGTAGATGGTGCAACACTGCCCTCGTCTGGACAAAGCAGAACTGGCAGCTCCAGTCAGGCATCCAAGGAAGCTGCAAACTCACAATACTACTGTTTAGGAAAAGCAAATATCAAACTAGACACATTACTGCTCCAGATAGTTTGTAATTAATGTACCCATTATAAGTAACTCATTGAATGAAATGCTTTCATAAGATAAGTCACAAAAGTAATTAAAATTCTTTACACAGAGGGTAGTTAGGAAGTGGCATTCTCTTGCTTCATAGAGTCATAGGGGGAAAAATTCAGTTGGTTGCGCCTCCCGTTAGCGCCTTAAGAGGGCGCTAATGGGGCGCAAAGCATCTAGCGCCCAGGCGCGGCGAAGTTTGCGGCGCTCGCGAAATTAACTAGACATTTTGCGGCGGCGCTAAACACTACCGCCACGATCTCCTGCTCCGGCAGATCGTGACGTCAGTCGAGTGCGCAACGCCCCGGTAACGCCCCGGAGCGGAAATTGAGTGGCGCCCCCTGCCTTACCGCCTGACGCTAGCAACGACAGGTTGACGGGAGCATTCTGCAGTCATGAAGGGAAAGGGGGAGCGCTATTTAAAGGTGACCGCTTCCTGCCTTTTATTCTTGGTGCCATTTTTGAACTACGCATTCTGAGAGAGAGAGAGAGAGACTTCTGGAGAGATTCAACGTTGTGTGAAGGAGTTTTGGGTACTGAGCAGCACTTTGCAGGTTCATTTTGATCTGCCATTCCTTGTATCGATTTAGAAGAGTCTGTGGGGGCTGCACTCTGAGCTCTTTGCCTGGTACTCTCCATTGTTCTTTCCAGCAGATTTGATGTGCAGGTCTCTCCAGGCCGAGATTCAAGGCTGCAATGAGCAGGATGTGGATGGAAAGCAAGATTAACCATCCCCTTTAAGAACTGGCCGGCGCCATTGTGTGTGTGGTCCATTGCTGACTGACATCACATGAGCTTCGCCAGCGCTCTGAGTTAGCGCCTCGCTCCTCGGCCTTTGCGCCTTAAGACAGGTGTGAAGCGCCTGATTTAGCGCTCCAATCACCTCCAGGGGTGATAAAAGTCAAGTTTGCAGTCGGTGGTGATAATTAGCGCCAGGCGCTAATCTTTGCGCTCGGCCGATAATTGCGCCCCAAATGGGGCGATACTGAATTTCTCCCCCATAGTGTCATACAGCCCATCGTGTCCGCACCGGCCATCAAGCCCTGTCTATTCTAATCCCATTTTCCAGCACTTGGTCCATAGCCTTGTATGCTATGGCGTTTCAAGTACTCATCTAAATGCTTCTTGAATGTTGTGAGGGTTCCTGCCTCTTCCACCCTTTCAGGCAGTGAGTTCCAGATTCCAACCACCCTCTGGGTGAAAAAGTTTTTCCTCAAATCCCCTCTAAACCTCCTGCCCCTTACCTTGAAACTATGCCCCCTTGCTATTGACCCCTCTACTAAGGGGAAAAGTTCCTTTCTATCTACCCTATCTATGCCCCTCATAATTTTGTACACCTCAACCAGGTCCCCCCTCAGCCTTCTCTGCTCTAAGGAAAACAACCCCAGCCTGTCCAGTCTCTTTTCATAGCTGAAGCACTCCAGCCCAGGTAACATCCTGGTGAATCTCCTCTGCACCCTCTCCAATGCAATCACATCCTTCCTATAGTGTGGCGACCAGAACTGCACACAGTATTCCAGGTGTGGCCTAACAAGCGTTTTGTACAGCTCCATCATAACCTCCCTGCTCTTATATTCTATGCCTCGGCTAATTACATAGAATTACATAGAAGATAGGAGCAGGAGTAGGCCATCCGGCCCTTCGAGCCTGCTCCGCCATTTAATGAGATCATGGCTGATCCTCCAATTCAGTATCCCGTCCCCGCCTTCTCTCCGTAACCCTTAACCCCTTTTGCCTGTAGAAATATATCTAATTCCCTCTTAAATATATTTAATGAGCTGGCGTACACTGCCCTCTGTGGCAATGAGTTCCACAGGTTCACCACCCTCTGAGTGAAGAAATTCCCCCTCATTTCTGTCCTAAATGGTTTAGCCCTTATCCTTAAATTATGTCCTCTAGTTCTGTTCTCACCCGCCAAGGGAAACATTCCTTCTGCATCTAGTCTGTCTAGACCTGTCAGAATTTTATACACTTCTATGAGGTCCCCTCTCAATCTTCTAAACTCCAGTGTGTACATCCCTAAACTACATAGTCTCTCCTCATAGGTCAATCCCGCCATTCCTGGTATCAGCCTGGTGAATCGCCGCTGCACCCCCTCCATGGCAAGAACATCTTTCTCAGATGAGGCGACCAAAACTGTACACAGTACTCGAGGTGTGGTCTCACCAGTGCCCTGTACAGCTGCAGCAAGGTATCCCTGTTCCTGTATTCCAACCCTTTTGCTATGAAGGCCAGCATACCGTTTGCCTTCTTGACCGCCTGTTGCACCTGCATGCTCGCCTTCAGTGACTGGTGTACAAGAACACCCAGGTCTCTCTGTACTTCCCCCTCTCCCAATTTATTGCCATTTCAATAATAATTTGCCCTCCCGTTCCTGCACCCAAGGTGGATAACTTCGCACTTGTCCACATTATAGTGCATCTGCCATTTATCCGCCCAATCACCCAGTCTGTCCAAATCGCTCTGGAGCTTCCTGGTCTCCTCCTCTGAGCCCACCCCCCCTCCTAGTTTAGTGTCGTCTGCAAATGTGGAAATGCTGCATCCGACTCCCTGATCCAGGTCATTAATGTAAATTGTGAACAGCTGGGGACCCAGGACAGATCCCTGTGGTACCCCACTTGTTACTGCCTGCCATTCAGAAAATGAGCCGTTTATTCCAACTCTCTGTTTTCTATCTGACAGCCAGTTCTCTATCCACGTCAATACTTTCCCCTTTATCCCATGAGCTTCAATTTTCCATGCTAATCTTTTATGTGGGACCTTATCGAAGGCCTTTTGGAAGTCCAGGTACACCACATCTACTGGCTCTCCCCCATCTATTTTACCAGTTACTCCCTCAAAAAATTCCAATAGATTAGTCAAGCACGATTTACCCTTTGTAAATCCATGTTGACTCTGTCCTATCCTGTCCCCATTTGCTAAGTGCTCCGCTATTTCATCCTTAATGATGGACTCCAGCATTTTGCCCACAACTGATGTAAGGCTTACAGGTCTGTAATTACCTGCTTTTTCCCTACCCCCCTTTTTGAATAGTGGGGTAACGTTAGCTACCCTCCAATCCATGGGCACTGTTCCCGAGTCTAATGAATTCTGAAAAATCATACTTAGTGCATCCGCTATCTCTAGGGCCACCTCCTTCAGTACCCTAGGATGCATGTTATCAGGCCCTGGGGATTTGTCCGCCTTCAATCCCTTTAGCTTCCTTAACACCATATCCTTAGAGATATTGATTTGCGTCAGTTCCTCCTTTGCCAATGTCCCTATTTTTCCCGATATCCCAGGGAGGTTTTTTGTGTCTTCCTTCGTAAAGACTGACCCAAAGTATGCATTTAGTTGGTCTGCCATTTCCTTATTTCCCGTTATATATTCCCCCGTATCTGACTGCAATGGACCAACTTTGGTTTTCACCAGTCTTTTCCTCTTGATATACTTATAAAAGCTTTTGGAGTTAGTTTTTATATTTTCCGCCAGCTTGCTTTCGTAAGCTATTTTGCCCCTCTTGATTAAGCCCTTTGTCCTCCTTTGCTCTATCTTAAACTGTTCCCAATCTTCCGCTCTGGCGCTTTTTTTGGCTATTTTATACGCCCTATCTTTGGATTTTATGCTGTCTCTAATTTCCCCTGTTATCCACGGTTGAGTCACCTTTTTAGATTTCCTTTTATGCCAGATTGGTATAAACAATTTTTGCAATTTTGTCATTCTATCTTTAAATGCTTGCCATTGTTTATCTACCTCCAGTCCTCCCAGGAACATTGTCCAATCAGACCTACTCAGTTCCCGTCTAATGGCATCATAATTCCCCTTGTTTAAATTCAGGACCTTAGTCTCTGAGTCAATTTCTTCGCTCTCCATTTCGAGTGAGAAATCGATCATGTTATGATCGCTCTGACCCAAGGGTCCCCGTACAACAAGATTACTAATTAGTCCCTTCTCATTGCACAGTACCCAGTCCAATATAGCCTGTTCCCGAGTTGGTTCCTCGACATATTGATCCAGATAACCATCCCTTAAACACTCAAGGAATTCCTCCTCCTCATTATTTTTACTGATTAGGCTAGTCCAATCTATATGTAAGTTAAAGTCACCTATGATGACAGCTGTGCTCTTATTGCACGCTTCTCTAATTTCCCTCGTGATGCCCTCCCCAACCTCTATTTTACTATTTGGAGGCCTATATACCACTCCTATTAATGTTTTTCGCCCTTCGCTATTTCTTAGCTCCACCCATATAGATTCTGTATTAACTGAGTTAATATCCTTCCTTTCAATTGCATTTATCCCCTCTTTTACCAGCAATGCTACCCCTCCTCCCTTTCTTTTTTGTCGATCCTTCCTAAATACTGAATACCCCTGTATGTTAAGCTCCCAGCCCTGCTCACCCTGCAACCATGTTTCCGTAATCCCAATTAGATCATAATTATTAACCTCTATTTCCACAGCTAATTCATCTACCTTGTTCCTGATGCTTCTCGCATTAAGGTATAAAACCCTCAGGCTTTTTTTATGCTCACATTTTTTATGAATTAGTTTGGCCCTTTGTTTTTTGTTCCTCACCCTTTTACCATTTATTTCTGTCTGCCTTTCACTTTCCTCTATTTCACTACATAGGTTTCTAGCCCCCTGCCATACTAGTTTAAATGCTCCCGAACTGCTTTATCAAAAATTACCCCGAGAACATCAGTTCCATCTTTGCACAGGTGTAGACCGTCCCTTTTGTATAGGTCACACCTACCACAAAACTGGTTCCAATGCCTCAAAAATTTAAAACCCTCCCTCTTACACCACTGCTCAAGCCACGTATTTAGCCTAACTATCCTGTTCTCTGTACTCTTACTAGCACGTGGCACTGGTAGTAATCCAGAGATTACTACCTTCGAGGTCCTACTTTTTAGCTTGGCTCCTAACTCCCTAAATTCTACTTGTAGGACCTCTTCCCTTTTTTTAGCTACGTCGTTGGTACCAACATGTATCACGACAACTGGCTGTTCCCCCTCCCCCTCCAGAATGTTCTGCACCCGCGCCGAGACATCCTTGACCCTTGCACCAGGGAGGCAACATACCATCCTGGAGTCTCGGTCGCGACCACAGAAACCCCTATCTATTCCCCTTACAATCAAATCCCCTATTACTATAGCCCTGCCACTCTTTTTCCCTCCCTTCTTTGCAACAGAGCCAGTCATGGTGCCATGAGCCTGGCTGCTGGTGCCTTCCCCCGATGAGTCATCCCCCCCGACAACAGCACCTAAGGCGGTGAACCTGTTGCTAAGGGAGACAACCCCAGGGGATTTCTGCACTACCTTCCTGCCCTTGCTCTGCCTTTTGGTCACCCATGTACTATCTACGCTGGCCTTAACCTGCGGTGTGACCAACTCACTAAATGTGCTATCCACAACCCTCTCAGAATCGTGGATGCTCCAAAGTGAGTCCATCCGCAGCTCAAGGGCTGTCATGCGGTCCCACATGAGCTGCAGCTGGACACACTTCCCGCACACATGGTTGTCAGGGACACAGGAAGCGTCCCTGATTTCCCACATGTTACAGGAGGAGCATGACACAGGTCCGAGCTCTACTGCCATGACTTAACCCTTATATTACTTTTTAATTTTCTAGTTTTAGTTTATTTATTGACTTTTGTTTTCCCGAAGCTTACTTAGACCAATGTATACTGTACTCCTCTTATTCCTTTTTAAACTAACCAAATCCCACTAGTTTTAGTTTTACTTTCTAGGAAGGTTTGAGGAAAGTACTTACCAGTTAGTCTTACCTCCCTGGTCTTTCGCTGACTTCCCGGTCTTGTGTCCCCTTGGTCCTACGCCGACTTCCCGCTCCTCCCAGTTCCTGCCCTGCTGAAAAGAAACTGAGACCAAAAAATTTGTGACCTCTGTTTTTAGACTGCTAAAAGACTAGTAGGTTAGAGGAGGAGGGCGGGTGGGGGTTCCTACTCTGTAGGAACTCGGGTTTAAGCCACCACCCTCCTTAAATGCCGTTCACCTGGGTGCTTCCCACCTGGTCCGCTTCTGGAAAAAAAAAGCTCAAGAGCTGGACTTCCGCCTCAGCTGCTTTTTAAATGGCCGCCTCCTCTCGCCGAGATCCCGCTCCTCGCAGGTCCGCTCTCGCTGCTGCCTCCGCTGGTCTGTGGGGCCTACCTGAGCTTCGGGCTCTATTTATGAAGGCAAGTATCCCATATGCCTTTTTAACCACCTTATCTACCTGTCCTGCTGCCTTCAGGGATCTATGTACATGCACACCAAGGTCCCTCTGATCCTCTGTCCTTCCTAGGGTCCTACCATTCATTGTGCATTCCCTTGCCTTGTTAGTCCTCCCAAAATGCATCACCTCACACTTTTCAGGATTAAATTCCATTTGCCACTGTTCTGCCCATCTGACCAACCCGTCTATATCATCCTGTAGCCTGAGGCTTCCCTCCTCGCTATTTACCACTCCACCAATTTTCGTGTCATCTGCGAACTTACTGATCATACCTCCTACATTCATATCTAAATCATTAATGTACACTACAAACAGCAAAGGACCCAGCACCGATCCCGGCGGTACACCACTGGACACAGGCTTCCAGTCACAAACAGCCTTCGACCATCACCCTCTGCCTCCTGCCACTAAGCCAATTTTGGATCCAATGTGCCAAATTGCCCTGGATCCCATGGGCTCTTACCTTCTTGACTAGTCTCCCATGCGGGACTTTGTCAAAAGCCTTACTGAAGTCCAAGTAGACCACATCAACTGCACTACCCTCATCCACACACCTAGTCACCCCCTCGAAAAATTCAATCAAATTGGTTAGACATGATCGCCCCCTGACAAAGCCATGCTGACTATCCTTGATTAATCCTTGACTCTCCAAGTGGAGACTAATTCTGTCCCTCAGAATTTTTTCCAATAATTTCCCTACCACTGATGTTAGGCTCACTGGCCTGTAATTCCCTGGTTTATCCCTACTACCCTTCTTGAATAATGGTACTACATTAGCTGTCCTACATACATAAGAACATAAGAAATAGGAGCAGGAGTAGGCCAATTGGCCCCTCGAGCCTGCTCCGCCATTCAATAAGATCATGGCTGATCTGATCCTAACCGCCAATCTACTATCACAGAACCATCTCCTGAACCTAACAGAATTGGACACACGAAATAGGAACAGGATCAGGCTACACGGCCCCTGGGCCCGCTACGCTACCCACAGGGCCATGACCAATCCGAACCTAGACTCATGTCCAAATTCCTGCCCGCTCCCCGTAACCCTTAATTCCCTTTACTTCTAGGAAACTGTCTATTTCTGTTTTAAATTTATGTAATGATGTAACTTCTACAGCTTTTTGGGGCAGCATATTCCATGGACCTACCACCCTCTGAGTGAAGTAGTTCCTTCTCATCTCAGTTTTGAAAGAGCAGCCCCTTATTCTAAGACTATGCCCCCTAGTTCTAGTTTCACCCATCATCGGGAACATCCTCCCCGCATCCACCCAATCTAACCCCTTCACAATCTTATATGTTTCAATAAGATCGCCTCTCATTCTTCTGAACTCCAATGAGTAGAGTCCCAATCTACCCAACCTCTCCTCATATGTCCATCCCCTCATCCCCGGGATTAACCGAGTGAACCTTCTTTGTACTGACTCGAGAGCAAGTATGTCTTTTCTTAAGTATGGACACCAAAACTGTATGCAGTATTCCAGGTGCGGTCTCACCAATACCTTGTACAACTGAAGCAATACCTCCCTATTTTTATATTCTATCCCCCTAGCAATGAAAGCCAACATTCCATTGGCCTTCTTAATCACTTGCTGCACCTGCATACTAACCTTTTGAGTTTCGTGCACCAGGACCCCCAGATCCCTTTGTACTTCAGTACTTTCCAGTTTCTTGCCATTAAGATAATAACTTGCTCTACTATTTTTCCTGCCAAAGTGCATAACCTCACACTTTCCAGTATTGTATTCCATCTGCCAAATCTCTGCCCACTTACTTAGCCTGTCTATGTCCCCTTGCAGATTTTTTATGTCCTCCTTACTCACTACTTTCCCTCCCATCTTAGTATCATCTGCAAACTTTGATATGTTACATTCGGTCCCCTCCTCCAAATCGTTAATATAGATTATAAAGAGTTGGGGACCCAGCACTGACCCCTGCGGAACACCACTAGTTACTGATTGCCAGTCTGAGAATGAACCATTTATCCCAACTCTCTGCCTTCTGTTAGATAGCTAATCCTCTATCCATGCCAGAATATTACCCCCAATCCCGTGATTTTTTATCTTAAGCAATAATCTTTTGTGTGGCACCTTGTCAAATGCCTTTTGGAAGTCTAAATACACCACATCCACTGGTTCCCCTTTATCCACCCTGTATGTTACTTCCTCAAAGAACTCCAGCAAATTTGTCAAACATGACTTCCCCTTCATGAAATCATGCTGACTTTGTCCTATTAAATTATGATTATCCAAATGTCCCGTTACTGTCTCCTTAATAATGGACTCCAAAATTTTACCTACCACAGATGTTAGGCTAACCGGTCTATAGTTTCCAGCCTTCTGTCTACTGCCCTTTTTAAATAAGGGTGTTACATTAGCAGTTTTCCAGTCTGCCGGGATCTTTGCTGAGTCCAGGGAGTTTTGGAAAATTATTACCAATGCATCCACAATCCCTACCGTCACTTCCCTCAAGACCCGAGGATGTAAGCCATCAGGTCCAGGTGATTTATCCACCTTGAGTCCCATTATTTTACCGAGTACCACTTCCTTAGTGATTTTGATCGTGTTTAGCTCCTCCCCCCCCCATAGCCCCCTGTTTGTCCAGTGTTGAGATATTCTTAGTGTCCTCTACTGTAAAGACTGATACAAAATATTCATTCAGTGTATTTGCCATCTCCATATTTCCCACCATTAATTTCCCGGTCTCATCCTCTAAGGGACCAACATTTACTTTAGCCACCCCTTTTCTTTTTATATAACTATAAAAACTCTTACTATCTGTTTTTATATTTTTTGCTAATTTACTTTCATAATCTCTCTTCCCTTTCTTAATCAATCTTTTTGTTATTTTTTGCTGTCTTTTAAAGTTTTCCCAATCCTCTATCCTCCCACTAGATTTGGCTACCTTATAAGTCCTTGTTTTTACTCGAATACTATCCTTAATTTCTTTACTTAGCCACGGATGACTGTCTTTTCTTTTACACCCTTTTCTTCTCAGTGGAATATTTTTTTTTGGAAGTTGTAAAATAACTCCTTAAATGTACACCACTGATCATGTATCGTCTTACCCTTTAATCTATTTTCCCAATCCACTCTACTAAATTCCGCTCGCATACCTTCATAGTCTCCTTTATTCAAGCTTAGCATGCTTGTTTGAGATCCAACCTTCTCACCCTCTAATTGAATATGGAATTCAACCATGTTATGGTCACTCATTCCAAGGGGATCCTTTACTAGGACATTTTTAATTAATCCTGTCTCGTTACACAGGACCAGATCTAAGGTTGCTTGCCCCCTGGTCGGTTCTGTTACAAACTGCTCAAGAAACCCATCCCTAATACACTCAATGAACTCATCCTCCAGTCCTCTGGCACCTCCCCTGTGGCCAGAGAGGATCTGAAAATTTGTGTCAGAGCCCCTGCAATCTCCTCCCTTGCCTCACACAGCAGCCTGGGATACATCTTGTCTGGGCCTGGGGATTTATCCACTTTTAAGCCCACTAAAACCGCTAGTACCTCCTCCCTCTCAATACTAATTTGTTCAAGTATATCACAATCCCCCTGCCTTCTATACCTACATCGTCCTTCTCCATAGTGAACACAGATGCAAAATATTCATTTAAAACCTCACCCACATCTTCCAGCTCTACACACAGATTGCCACTTTGGTCCCTAATGGGCCCTACTCTTTCCCTGGTTATCCTCTTGCCCTTAATATACTTATAAAACACCTTGGGATTTTCCTTTATTTTGCCCGCCAGTGTTTTTTCATGCCCCCTCTTCACTCTCCTAATTTCTTTTTTAAGTACCCCCCTGTACTTTCTATACTCCTCTGGGGCTTCCACTGTTTTTAGTCCTTTGTATCTGCCAAAAGCCTCCCTTTTTTTCCTAATCCATTCTTGTATATCCCTTGACATCCAGGGTTCCCTGGGCTTGTTGGTCCCACCCTTGACCTTTACGGGAACATGTTGGCATTGTACTCTCTCTATTTCCTTTCTGAAAGAATCCCATTGCTCTGATGTGAATTTTCCTACAAGTAGCTGATCCCAGTCCACTTTGGCCAGATCCTGCCTTATCATATTAAAATTGGCCTTCCCCCAATTTAGAACCTTTATTTCCGGTCCATCTTTGTCCTTTTCCATGACCACCTTAAATCTCACCGAATTATGGTCACTGTCACCAAAATGCTCTCCTACTGACACTTCTACCACTTGCCCAGCTACATTCCCTAGAATTAGGTCCAGTACCGCCCCTCTCTTGTAGGACTTTCTACATGCTGGCTCAAAAAGCTCTCCTGGATGCACTTTAAGAATTCTGCACCCTCTAAGCCTTTCACACTCTGACTATCCCAGTTAATATTGGGGAAGTTGAAATCCCCTACTATTAATACCCTATTATTTCTACACTTCTCTGAGATTTGCCTACATATCTGTTCCTCTATCTCCCCCTGACTGTTTGGGGGCTTATAGTACACTCCCAGCAAAGTGCTTGCCCCCTTTTTGTTTTTAAGTTCTACCCATATGGCCTCATTAGAGGAACCTGCTAAGATATCATCCCTCCTTACAGCAGTAATTGACTCCTTGATTAATATTGCGACACCCCCTCCTCTTTTACACCCCCCTCTGTCTCGCCTGAAGATACTATACCCCGGAATATTGAGCTGCCAGTCCTGCCCCACCCTCAACCATCTCTCTCTTCTCTTAGGCAGTCCCTCGGAACCGAGGATGACTTGCTTCCACGTTAAAAATGAGTTCTCAGGTGACTGATGAGTCCAATGCGGGACCTACAGTCTCTGTCACAGGTGGGGCAGACGGTGGTTGAAGGGGCGGGTGGATGGGGTGCTTGGGTTGACGTGCGCTCCTTCCGCTGTTTGCGCTTGGCTTCCGCTTGCTCCCGGCGAAGAGACTCGAGGTGTTCGGCGCCTTCCCAGATGCTTCTCCTCCACTTTGTGCGGTCTTGGGCCAGGGAATTCCCAGGTGTCAGTGGGGATGTTGCACTTTTTCAAGGAGGCTTTGAGGGTGTCCTTGAAGCATTTCCTCTGCCCACCTGGGGCTCTCTTGCCGTGTCGGAGCTCCGAGCAGAGCGCTTGTTTTGGGAGTCTCGTATCGGGCATGTGGACGATGTGACCCGTCCATCGGAGCTGATCGAGCGTGGTCAAAGCTTCGATGCTGGGGATGTTGGCCTGAGCGAGAACACTGACGTTGGTGCACCTATCCTGCCAATGGATTTGCAGGATCTTGCGGAGGCAGCGTTGGTGGTACCTCTCCAGTGCTTTGAGGTGCCTGCTGTACATGGTCCATGTCTCTGAGGCATACAGCAGGGCGGGTATCACTGCTGCTCTGTAGACCATGAGCTTAGTGCCGGGTTTGAGGTCCTGGTCTTCAAACACTCTCTTCCTCAGGCGACCGAAGGCTGCACTGGAACACTGAAGACGGTGTTGGACTTCGTCATCGACGTCTGCCCTTGTTGACAGTAGGCTCCCGAGGTATGGAAAGTGGTTCACGTTGTCCAAGGCCTTGTCATGGATTTTGATAATCGGGGGGCAGTACTGTGTGGCGGGGGCAGGTTGGAAGAGGACCTTTGTCTTACGGATGTTTAGTGTAAGGCCCAGTCCTTGAGCTGCAGTCCTGCCCCTCCCTCAACCATGTCTCTGTGATAGCAACAATATCATACTCCCATGTGTTTATCAACACCTTCAATTCATCTGCCTTACTCGCAAGACTCCTTGCATTAAAATAAATGCCATCCAGCCTTGCCATACTCCCTTGTGCCATTACATATTTGCTCTGCCTTCCAGGCTGACTTGTTTTTTCCTCTATATTTGGCTGTGCATCACCCCCTACTATAGCTCCACTCCGTATCCCATCCCCCTGCTAAGTTAGTTTAAACCCCCCCCAACAGTACTAGCAAACCTCCCCGCAAGGATGTTGGTCCCGTTCCGGTTCAGGTGCAACCCATCCGACTTGTACAGGTCCCACCTTTCCCAGAAGCAGGCCCAGTGATCCAGGAAGCTAAAGCCCTCCCTCCTGCACCAACTCTTTAGCCACGCATTCATCTGCTCTATCCTCCTATTCCTATACTCACTAGCACGTGGTACCGGGAGTAATCCAGAGATTACAACCTTTGAGGTCCTGCTTTTTAATCTGCTACCTAACTCTCTAAATTCTTGTTGCAGGACCTCATCCCTCTTTCTACCCATGTCGTTGGTACCAATGTGAACTACGACCTCTGACTGTTCGCCCTCCCCCTTCAGAATGCCCTGCAGCCATTCAGTGACATCCTTGACCCTGGCACCAGGGAGGTAACATACCATCCTGGAGTCACGTCTGCGGCCACAGAAACGTCTATCTGTTCCCCTTACGATAGAATCCCCGATCACAATTGCTCTCCCACTCTTTTTCCTCCCCTCCTGTGCAGCTGAGCCACTCGTAGTGCCACGGACTTGGCTCTTGCTGCATTCCCCTGAGAAACCATCTCCCCCAGCAGTATTCAAAACAGAAAATCTGTTGGAGAGGGAGATGGACCCAGGGGACTCCTGCACTACTTTCCTAGTTCTTTTACTCTGTCTGGCAGTCACCCATTCCCTGTCTGCCTGTGCACTCTTTACCTGCGGTGTGACCACCTCGTTAAACGTGCTATCCACAAAGATCTCAGCTTCGCGGATGCTCCACAGTGACTCCAGCCGCAGCTCCAGCTCCGAAACGCGGATTTCGAGTAGCTGCAGCTGGAGACACTTCCTGCACATGTGTTCGCCCTGGACACCGAAAGTGTCCCTGACTTCCGACATAGCACAGGAGGAGCACTCCACGCTGCCGAGCTGCCCTGCCATGTCCTACCCTTAATTTACTCCCTTTACTTCCTTTAAATGAAAGAATATTAAATACACTAGGGACCTTACTTCCCTTAAAACACTACTTACTCTAAACTAGAGACCTTACTTTTACTTCAACGACTAGACTAGAAATACTCACCAGGTCCTACTTACCAATCAGCGCCTTCCTTGGTTGTGACGTCACTTTAGCGGTTTCGCAGTTGTTGTTTGACTGCTCCCGCTCTCGGACTCTTTCCCAACTCGCAGCACTCCGGTGTCGGGCCTCCTCTGCAGCGCTCCTTTATGGCCGCTCCGCCTTCTCTCAGGTCCCGCTGCCGCTCCCACACAGGTCCGCCTCCTCCGGAGTCAAACCATTGTCAAAATAGAGTCCAAACGCTCATTTTAAAAAGGAATTAGATATATATTTGAAAAGAGCAATGGGGAATGAGCAGAGAATGGGATTAGACTAGGTGGCTCATGAGTAGCCTCCTGATACTCGTTGCCTAAACTCATACATGAAGAATGGCTAATCAGGCCAATGGTGATCGTAAAATCTAAATCATAGCATACTCCAGCGTTTTACCTCGAGAGTTCATTTTATAAAAATAAACAGTTCAACTTCTGTAAAATGTGATGCCTTTGCTGTTTAGTTTTGTCTCCATTTTGTTTCCTTTACTTGCATTATCTTCTGATTGGGTGTCTTAGCTTCAACGGATGGTTAATTACAAGGCGTTGTGACAGAATACACTAAGAAGGTGTCAGCCGTGGCTCAGTTGGGAGCGCACTTGCTTCTGAGTCAGAAGGTCCAGAGACTTGAGCACAAAATCTAGGCTGACATTTCACTGCAGTGCTGAGGGAGTGCCGCACTGTTGGAGGTGCCGTCTTTCAGATGAGACGTTAAACCGAGGCCCCGTCTGCTCTCTCAGGTGGACATAAAAGATCCCGTGGGACTATTTCGAAGAAGAGCAGGGGAGTTCTCCCCAGTGTCCTGGGGCCAATATTTCTCCCTCAATCAACATCACTAAAACAGATTATCTGGTCATTATCACATTGCTGTTTGTGGGAGCTTGCTGTGCACAAATTGGCTGCCGTGTTTCCTACATTACAACAGTGGCTACACTTCAAAAAGTACTTCATTGTCTGTAAAGTACTTTGGGATGTCAGGTGGTTGTGAAAGGCGCTATATAAATGCAAGTCTTTCTTTTTTTAGGCCTAGAAATTGAATAAGGCCCAAAAATGGGCGGGGCACCGCACAGTGTTATTCATGCAAACTTCGTGCTGCTTACTCATTATAATGATCTCAGCACTAAACCCGCTGCTGATTGGCTCAGCGCTCAATGGGGGGGGGGGGGGCCAATATCGGTTGCAGTCTATTGGCCGATAACGTTTGGCCTCGGCTCTCGGCACTAATTAAAGGGAAAGTGCTTTGTTGCAGAAGCACCTCATTGTCAGCAAGAAGAAGGAATGGCGCAACAGCCTAGCGAAAGGGCGAGAAGGTTCTCGGATGCCGCACTGGAGACCTTGATCCTGGGGGCAGAGCGTCGATGGGCTGTCCTTTGCCCGCACGGGGGCAAGAGGCCATCAAAGGTCATTAGCAGAAGGATCTGGGAGGAGATCACACAATCCGTCACGGCAACGAATGTTGTCCCCAGGAAATGGATCCAGGGCCGTAAAAAGTTTAATGACCTCACACGGCAGGTCAAGGTGAATGAATGCATCAAATGTCATAATCCCACCATCTGCACCACTAGCCTCACACACTGCTCAATGCACCACACCCCCATCAGTCACCTACCAACAATCTCCAGCTATCACCACTCAGACCTCACAATCATTGCTTCACTTCACCCTCACACACTTACCACTGCTGCAACACTCACACCCTCATCTCACACCTTTCACAAAATGACAGCTATTCAACCATGGCAGGCACATCACCCAAATACATTGAACTATATTCACTGACACACTTCCGTTTCTCTTGCAGGCCAAGGTGGCTCACAACCATCACAAGCAACAACAGACAGGAGGCAGCCAAGCGAGGATTCACATCCTAATGGACCTGGAGGAATCAGTGTTCCAAATTATTGGAGGGGCTGTGACAGAATCCGTGGCGAGCGAAGTTGAAAGCATTGCTGATTCTTCTTCTCACAACCCACTTCCCCCTCATCCCACAATCTCTTCTCACTTACAAGCTGCTGATGGTGTATGAATGGATATCTTGCTTTCCCCGCCTCCCCTCACCACAACCCAACCCTTGTGCCTTTCTGCTTTCAGATACACAAGACCTGCCACCAGCACAGCCTATACCTCAAAATCATGTACACACTGATGGAAGAGGAGAAGAAGAAGAAGAAAAGACACCAGCTCTGCATCTGACACATGCAGACATGAGCTCAGAAAATGGCACTGCGCAGACTTTAGAGGGCAGTATAGAGGTGAGATCTGCATGCCAGGCCAGGGAGAAAGGGTAGCTCGGGTGCCTGCTCCCCAGAGGGTGAGGTCGCACACAAGTTCTGCTGCACAGGACTCAGGTGATGACCTCAATGGGGCGGCCTTCAGAAGAAGGGTGATGAGCATGCACACGGAAATGCTTGGTGCAATGGCAAGCCTGCCAGAGAACCTCTTGTCAGTGTCAAGGAGCATGAAGGAGTCCGGCTCCAACCTTGCACAGGGATTTGTGCAGAGCTTGGAGCCCAGGATTTCCAGGATGGAAGTGATGGACAACGCCAGGAGAGACCTTGTGGACCCACAGATGATGCTGGGTGTGGTGGATTCATAAATTTATGAATTTTGTTTGGAATGTGTGCTTTGTGGTGTCTCTCATTTCAGCTTTGTGCCCAGGAGGTCGCCATGATGTTCGATGACAGAGGGATGGTCTGATGGGGAAGTGGTGAGCAACGGGGATCTGGGTTTCATTCACTGGAATCAGAGACTGATGAGGTGCTCACAGACAGCCCGTCCGGAACGGGGATCTGCTGCCTGTCTCCTCTTCTTCCTCTTCCTTTTCCTCTTCCTCCTCCTTCTTCTGAGGTGGTCCCGGCAAGGGCAAGGGCTGCACCTTCATGATGGCCAAGTTGTGGAGCATGCAGCCGACCACCACGAAATAGGGCACACGCTCCGGCGAGTACTGGAGGGCTCCTCACTATATGACTGTTGGCCACGAGTGGTGGGGTTACGGAGGGGAGTCATGAGCCGGGTGCAGAGCGGATAGCCCTTGTCTCTGAGCAGCCACCCTCGGGTTTGGCGTGGTGGCTGGAAGGTTGCTGGCACACCGGACTGGCACAGGATGAAGGCATCATGACTGCTGCCAGGATAGTAGGCATTCATTATCATGAATTCACTATCCCAGGCTGTTAAGAGAGGCAAGGGAGGAAATAGCGGAGGCTCCAACCACCATTTTCCAATCCTCTCTGGCTACAGGTGTGGTGCCGGAGGACTGGAGGACTGCTAACGTTGTGCCATTGTTTAAAAATGGAGAAAATGATAGACCGAGTAATTACAGGCCAGTCAGCCTAACCTCGGTGGTGGGAAAATTATTGGAAAAAATTCTGAGGGACAGTATACATCGTCATTTAGAAAAACACGGATTAATCAAGGACAGTCAGCATGGATTTGTTAAGGGAAGGTCGTGTCTGACTAACTTGATTGAATTTTTTGAGGAGGTTACGAGGAGGGTCGATGAGGGTAGTGCGTTTGATGTAATCTACATGGATTTTAGCAAGGCTTTTGACAAGGTCCCACATGGCAGTTTGGCCAAAAAAGTAAAGCCAGTGGGATCCAAGGGAAAGTGTCAAGTTGTATTCAAAACTGGCTCGGAGACAGGAAGCAGAGGGTAATGGTTGATGGGTGTTTTTGTGACTGGAAGGCTGTTTCCAGTGGGGTTCCGCAGGGCTCAGTACTAGGTTCACTGCTTTTTGTGGTATATATCAATGATTTAGACTTCAATGTAGGGGTATGATTAAGAAGTTTGCAGATGATACTAAAATCGGCTGTGTGGTTGATACTGAAGAAGGAAGCTGTAGACTGCAGGAAGATATCAATAAATTGGTCAGGTGGGCAGAACAGTGGCAAATGGATTTCAATCCGGAGAAGTGTGAGGTAATGCATTTGGGGAGGGCTAACAAGACAAGGGAATACACAATAAATGGTAGGACACTGAGTAGTGTAGAGGAACAGAGGGACCTTGGAGTGCATGTCCACAGATCCCTGAAGGTAGCAGGCCAGGTAGATAAGGTGGTTAAGAAGGCATACGGAATGCTTGCCTTTATTAGCCGAGGCATAGAATACAAGAGCAGGGGGGGGTTATGCTTCAACTGTATAAAAGACTAGTTAGGCCTCAGCTAGAGTATTGCATGCAGTTCTGGTCACCACATTACAGGAAAGATGTGATTGCACTCGAGATGGTACAGAGGAGAATTACAAGGATGTTGCCAGGACTGGAGAATTTTAGCTATGAGGAAAGACTGGATAGGCTGGGTCTGTTTTCTATGGAACAGTGGAGGCTGAGGGGAGACCTTATTGAGGTGTATAAAATTATGAGGGGCCTGGATAGAGTGGATAGGAAGGACCTATTTCCCTTAGCAGAGAGGTCAATAACCAGGGGGCAGGGGATTTAAAGTAATTGGCAGAAGGGTTAGAGGAGAGTTGAGGAGAAATATTTTCACCCAGAGGATGGCGGGGGTCTGGAACTCACTGCCTGAAAGGGTGGTAGAGGCAGAAATGCTCAACACATTAAAAAAGTACTTGGATATGCACTTGAAGTGCTGCAACCTACAGGGCCATGGACCAAGAGCTGGGAAGTGGGATTCGGGTGGATAGCTCTTTTTCGACCGGAGCAGACACGATGGGCCGAATGGGCTCCTTCTGTGCCGTAAAGTTCTATGATTCGATGATGCGCTGGGTGTGGTCACACAACAACTGCACATTAAATGAGTGGTAACCATTGCGGTTACGGAACATCTCAGGATTGTTATGCGGTGCCCGCAAAGCCACGTGCGTGTAGTCGATGGCGCCCTACACCATGGGGAATCCCGCTATCCTGGCAAAGCCACATGAACGCTCATCCTGCTTCTCTCTGCTCAGAGAGAAGACAATGACGTCCCTTCTCCTGGTGTAGAGAGCCTCAGTGACCTCCCAGATGCATCGATGGATGGCGAACTGGGGGATGTTAACTATGTCTACTGCTCCAGACTGGAAGGATCTGGTGGAGAAAAAACTGAAGGCGACGGTGACCTGGAGGGTCACTGGGAGACTCTGCTCTGAGGCTCCAGGTCTGGTTGCAGGAGGTGGCAGAGTTCTGTGACCACCTCCTTGGTGAAGCGGAGCCTCCTAATACATTGCTCCTGGCTTAAGTGCAGGTCGGAGAAGTGCTCTCGGCAGACCCTAGGTGTGTAAGGCCTCCTGCTGAGAGCCCTCCTGGCCCTCCTCCTCCTCCCTCTGCAAGCATCTTCTCTTCTTCGCTGCCTCCGCTCCATCTCCCTGTCATACTCGAGCGCGAGGGGGACTGCAAGTATAGCCCCCATGACTGGGAGCAAGTGGTGTGAGCAGAAACCTTTAAATGAGAAGCAAGGCGTTCTCCAATTGCAGGAACACTCCATGTGACCTCAGCAACTTTAAACAAGTTTAGAAAGCTCCAACCAGTTGCAGAAACTTGGACAGAGTCAGTAGAATTCAAAAAGCAAGTCAGCTGCAAGTTGTTGATGATCCCTTTAAATAGCGTTGCTGGGAGCTCCTTCCTGCTGCTGGGAGCTCCTTCCTGCTGCTGGGAGCTCCTTCCTGCTGCTGGGAGCTCCTTCCTGCTGCTGGGAGCTCCTTCCTGCTGCTGGGGGCTCCTTCCTGCTGCTGGGGGCTCCTTCCTGCTGCTGGGGGCTCCTTCCTGCTGCTGAACACTTGGTCAGCTGGTCGTGATTAGGAGAGGGCGGTAAAAGGAGCGGCGATGTCCAAAATGGCAGATTGTGCGTCCAATCAATCATTGACATCACAATCTGCCTAATCTATATATTTGTAGTGAGCGCTGGCAACAGCAGCGTTACCGACCTCCCCAAAATGGGCCTTAACGGCTGGCGCTAAACCCCGAATTTCTAGGCTTCAGTCTGAAAGAAGAAAGAACTTGCATTTCTTCGGACCTTTTATAACCCCAGGGTATCCCAAAGCGATTCACAGCCATGAAGTACTTTTCAAGTGTAGGCACAACATAGGCAAAATGCTTTAACACACAGATGTTTGAATATCACTCCCTAACCCTGACTATCGTGGTGAATTGATACACACAGCTTACTGCAGTGAACCCTAAGGTCAGCAATGGGGCAAAATGGAGCACAGCAAAGACGCCAGATACAATGGCGGCCTACAGCTGGGAATTGACTATAGGTGAATCTCCGTATAACGTGAGCTACCAGTAGTAATCTTTTGTATTTGTGCCTGAACTTTATGTGAGTGTTGGTAGCTCAGCTACATGTGGGTAATGTTACTCTGAATTTAATTTCACTTGGTTGCCTGTCTTATTCCAGTGGCTGAAATTTTAAATAAATTTTTTCTTCAGATTTTGTTTGCGCTTGTCAAGGTTGGCACCGGGAAATGGAGCACTTTCCAATTCAGTCACCCAGTGTGAGCACCAAATACTCCCTTTTTTTTATTCGTTCCTGGGATGTGGGCGTCACTGGCAAGGCCAGCATTTATTGCCCATCCCTAGTTGCCCTCGAGAAGTTGGTGGTGAGCCACCTTCTTGAACCGCTGCAGTCCGTGTGGTGAAGGTACTCCCACAGTGCTGTTAGGAAGGGAGTTCCAGGATTTTGACCCAGCGACGATGAAGGAACGGCGATATATTTCTAAGTCAGGATGGTGTGTGACTTGGAGGGGAACTTGAAGGTGGTGGTGTTCCCATGCACCTGCTGCCCTTGTCCTTCTAGGTGGAAGAGGTTGCGGGTTTGGGAGGTGCTGCTGAAGAAGCCTTGGCGAGTTGCTGCAGTGCATCTTGTAGATGGTACACACTGCAGGCACGGTACGCCGGTGGTGGAGGGAGTGAATATTTAAGGTGGTGGATGGGGTGCCAATCAAGTGGGTTGCTTTGTCCTGGATGGTGTCGAGCTTCTTGAGTGTTGTTGGAGCTGCACTCATCCAGGCAAGTGGAGAGTATTCCATCACACTCCTGACTTGTGCCTTGTAGATGGTGGAAAGGCTTTGGGGAGTCAGGAGGTGAGACACTCGCCGCAGAATACCTAACCTCTGACCTGCTCTTGTTGCCACAGTATTTATGTGGCTGATCCAGTTAAGTTTCTGGTCAATGGTGACCCCCAGGATGTTGATGGTGGGGGATTCAATGATGGTAATACCTTTGAATGTCAAGGGGAGGTGGTTAGACTCTCGCTTGTTGGAGATAGTCATTGCTTGGCACTTGTGTGGTGGGAATGTTACCTGCCACTTATCAGCCCAAGCCTAAATGTCGTCCAGGTTTTGTTGCATGCGACCACAGACTGCTTTATTATCTGAGGAATTGCGAATAGAATTGAATACTGTGCAATCATCAGCGGACATCCCCACTTCTGACCTTATGATGGAGGGAAGGTTATTGAAGAAGCAGCTGAAGAAGGTTGGGCCTAGGACATTGCCCTGAGGAACTCCTGCAGCGATGTCCTGGGGCTGAGATGATTGACCTCCAACAATTACAACCAACTTCCTTTGTGCTAGGTATGACTCCAATCAGTGGAGAGTTTTCCTCCTGATTCCCATTGACTTCAATTTTACTAGGGCTCCTTGATGCCACACTCGGTCAATTGCTGCCTTGATGTCAAGGGCAGTCACTCTCACCTCACCTCTGGAATTCAGCTCCTTTGTCCATGTTTGGATCAAGGCTGTAATGAGGTCTGGAGCCGAGTGGTCCCGGCAGAACCCAAACTGAGCATTGGTGAACAGGTTATTGGTGAGTAAGTGCTGCTTGATAGCACTGTCGAATTCCATCACTTTGCTGATGATTGAGAGTAGACATATGGGGCGGTAATTGGCCGGATTGGATTTGTCCTGTTTTTTGTGGACAGGACATACCTGGGCAGTTTTCCACATTGTCAGGCAGATGCCAGTGTTGTAGCTGTACTGGAACAGCTTGGCTAGAGGCGCGGCTAGTTCTGGAGCACAAGTCTTCAGCACGATAGCCGGGATGTTGTCGGGGCCCACGGCCTTTGCTGTATCCAGTGCACTCAGCTGTTTCTTGATATCACGTGGAGTGAATCGAATTGGCTGAAGACTGGCTTCTGTGATGGTGGAGACCTCAGGAGGAGGTCGATATAGATCATCCACTCGGCACTTCTGGCTGAAGATGGTTGCAAACGTTTCAGCCTTGTCTTTTGCACTTGCGTGCTGGGCTCCGCCATCATTGAGGATGGGGATATTCTTGGAGCCTCCTCCTCCCATTAGTTGTTTAATGGTCCTCCACCATTCATGACTGGATGTGGCAGGACTGCAGAGCTTTGATCTGATCCGTTGATTGTGGGATCGCTTAGCTCTATCTATAGCATGCTGCTTCCGCTTTTTAGCATGCATGTAGTCCTGTGTTGCAGCTTCCCCAGGTTGGCACCTCATTTTTAGGTATGCCTGGTGCTGCTCCTGGCATGCTCTTCTGCACTCCTCAATAAACCAGGGTTGGTCCCCTGACTTGATGGTAATGGTAGAGTGATGGGATATGCCGGGCCATGAGGTTACAGATTGTGGTGGAATACAATTCTGCTGCTGGCCCACAGCACCTCATGGATGCCCAGTTTTGAGCTGCTAGATCTATCCCATTTAGCACGGTGGTAGTGCCACACAACACGATGGAGGATGTCCTCAGTGTGAAGACGGGACTTCGTCTCCACAATGACTGTGCGGTGGTCACTGCTACCAATACTGTCATGGACAGATGCATCTGCAACAGGTAGATTGGTGAGAACAAGGTCAAGTAGGTTTTTCCCTCGTGTTGGTTCTCTCACCACCTGTCACAGTCCTAGTCTGGCAGCTATGTCCTTCAGGACTCAGCCAGCTCGGTCAGTAGAGGTGCTACCAATCCACTCTTGGTGATGGACATTGAAGTCTTCCACCCAGAGTACATTCTGTGTCCTTGCTACCCTCAGTGCTTCTTCCAAGTGGTGTTCAACATGGAGGAGTACTGATTCATCAGCTGAGGGAGAGTGGTAGGTGGCAATCAGCAGGAGGTTTCCTTGCCCGTGCTTGACCTGAAGCCATGAGACTGGAGTCAATGTTGAGGACTCCCAGGGCCACTCCTTCCTGACTGTATACCGCTGGTGGGACAGGAAAGACCCAGGGATCGTGATGGAGGAATCTGGGACATTGGCTGAAAGGTATGGTTCTGTGAGTATGACTATGTCAGGTTGTTGCTTGACTAGTCTGTGGGACAGCTCTGCCAATTTTGGCACAAGTCCTCAGATGTTAGTGAGGAGAATTTTGCAGGGTAGACAAGGGAACTAGATGTAATATCTCCAAGTTTGCAGACGACACAAAGCTGGGTGGGCATGTGTGCTGTGAGGAGGATGCAGAGAAACTCCAGGATGATTTGGACAGGTTGGGTGAGTGGGCAGAAGCGTGGCAGATGCAATATAACGTGGATAAATGCGAGGTTATCCACTTTGGTGTCAAAAACAGAAAGGCAGATTATTATCTGAATAGATTGGGAGAAGGGGAAGTGCAACGAGACCTGGGTGTCCTTGTGCACCAGTCGCTGAAGGTAAGCATGCAGGTGCAGCAGGCGGTTAAGAAGGCAAATGGTATGTTGGCCTTCATAGTGAGAGAGTTTGAGTACAGGAACAAGGATGTCTTGCTGCAGTTGTACAGGGCCTTGGTGAGACCACACCTTGAGTACTGTGTGCAGTTTTGGTCGCCTTATCTGAGGAAGGATGTTCTTGCCATGGAAGGAGTTCAGCGAAGATTCACAAGGCTGATACCTGGGATGGCAGGAATGACGTATGAAGAGAGATTGGGTCGATTGGGCTTATACTCGCTGGAGTTTAGAAGAATGAGAGGGGATCTCATTGAAACTTATAAAATTCTGACAGGACAGGACAAACTAGATGCAGGAAGGATGTTCCCGAAGGCGGGGGAGTCCAGAACCAGGGGTCACAGTCTAAGGATAAGGGGTAAGCCATTTAGGACAGAAATTAGGAGGAATTTCTTCACCCAGAGAGTGGTGAACCTGTGGAATTCTCTGCCACAGAAGGCAGTAGAGGCCAATTCATGAAATATATTCAAGAAGGAGTTGGATATATTTCTTAAGGCTAAAGGGATCAAGGGATATGGGGAGAAAGCAGGGACAGGGTACTGAATTTGGATGATCAGCCATGATCGCATTGAATGGCAGAGCAGGCTAGAGGGGCCGAATGGCCTACTCCTGCTCCTATCTTCTATGATTCTATGACTAGGCTGGATGTGTCGTTGTTGTGTCCGAAGTCGATCTGGTTTGATTCTTATTATTGTTTTTCGTAGCAGTTGTGTACAACTGAGTGTCTCGCTGGGCCATTTCAGAGGGCAGTTAAGAGTCAACCACATTGCTGTGGGCCTGGAGTCACATATAGGCCAGACCAGGTAAGGACAGCAGATTTCCTTCTCTAAAGGATATTAGTGAACCACATGGGTTTTTACAACAATCTGATAGTTTCATTGTCACCATTACTGACACTAGCTTTTTATTCCAGATTTATTTAATTAACTGAATTTAAATTCCCCAGCTGCCGTGGTGGGATTTGAACTGACATCTACTGGATCATTAGTCCAGGCCTCTGGATTACTACATCCAGTAACATAACCACTATGCTACTGTTCCTGTTAGGTATGGTATCGCCAGATGCAGAGTAAATCTCCCTCTGCTCTGCTCCACAATGTGCCTCGGTTCCAATCTCAGAAGAGCACCCCCTACTGCACCTGTATTTTTCCGTTCCCTGCACCATCCTTAGGCCTGCCTGAGTGTCATTGCCAAACTAGTGCTGAATTGGGGCAGGTTTGGATGAAGTTTTAAAAATATAATTCTAAAAAAATGACTACCAGTTCATTTGCATTCACTCCATTATTCTAACTCTCAAACTCAGACTGTTTTGACGATCTACACAAAATCCTCAGAAGTAGTCAAAGCAAAAATGTACCTAAACCGCAAATGTTGCTGAGACCCAAGTATATGAGTCATCTCATGAATCAGTGGTCCTAGGAAAATAGGATCTTGAAATATTTTCCAACCACAAAAATCTCTTCGTTTTTGAGGAAGCATTCCTTTAATGTGGCTTTCCTGGCCGGCCTCCCATCGGCCACCCTACATAAACTTGAGCTCATCCAAAACTCTGCTGCCTGTATCCTAACTCACACCAAGTCCCGCTCCCCCATCACCCCTGTGCTCGCTGACCTACATTTGAACCCGGTCCGGTAATGCCTCGATTTTAAAATTCTCATCTTTGTTTTCAAATCCCTCCATGGCCTCGCTCCTCCCTATCTCTGCAACCTCCTCCAGCCCCACAACCCCCCGAGATCTTTGCGCTCCTCCAATTCTGGCCTCTTGTGTATCCCCGATTTTAATAGCCCCACCATTGGCAGCCATGCCTTCAGCTGCCTAGGCCCTAAGCTCTGGAATTCCCTCCCTAAATCTCTCTACCTCTCTTTCCTCCTTTAAGATGCTCCTTAAAATCTGTTACTTTATCCAAGCTTCTGTCCTAATATCTCCTTATGTGGCTCGGTGTCAAATTTTGTTTGATAACGCTGCTGTGAAGCGAGAGTCTAATCACCTCCCCTTAACATTCAACAGCATTACCATCACTGAATCCCCCACCATCAACATCCTGGGGGTCACCATTGATCGGAAACTTAACTGGACCAGCCACATAAATACTGTGGCAACAAGAGCAGGTCAGAGGCTAGGTATTCTGCGGCGAGTGTCTCACCTCCTGACTCCCCAAAGCCTTTCCACCATCTACAAGGCACAAGTAAGGAGTGTGATGGAATACTCTCCACTTGCCTGGATGAGTGCAGCTCCAACAACACTCAAGAAGCTCGACACCATCCAAGACACAGCAGCCCGCCTGATTGGCATCCCATCTACCACCTTAAACATTCACTCCCTCCACCACTGGCGTACCGTGGCTGCAGTGTGTACCATCTACAAGATGCACTGCAGCAACTCGCCAAGGCTTCTTCGACAGCACCTCCCAAACCCGCGACTTCTTCCACTTAGAAGGACAAGGGCAGCAGGCACATGGGAACACCACCACCTCCAAGTTCCCCTCCAAGTCACACACCATCCAGACTTAGAAGTATATCGCCGATCCTTCATCGTCGCTGGGTCAAAATCCTGGAACTCCCTCCCTAACAGCACTGTGGGAGCACCTTCACCACACGGACTGCAGCGGTTCAAGAAGGTGGCTCACCACCACCTTCTCAAGGGCAATTAGGGATGGACAATAAATGCTGGCCTTGCCAGTGACGTGCACATCCCATAAACTAATTTAAAAAAAATTTAAGTATTGACCATCCACCCCAATTTGGTGTCATTCGCAAATTTAGAAATTGTGTTTTTGATTAGAAACTATGGGGTAAAAATTAGGTCGCGCCCCATTTGGGGCGCAAATATCGTCTGGACGCAAATATTAGCGCCTGGCGCTAATTATCGGCACTGACTGGAAACTTCACTTTTACCGCCCCGGGAGGTGAGTGGAGCGCTGCACACCTGTCTTAAGGCGCAAAGGCCAAGGAGTGAGGCGCTAACTCAGAGCGCTGGCGAAGCTCATGTAATGTCAGTCAGCAATGGAACACACACACAATGGCACGGGCCAGTCCTTAAAGGGGATGGTTAATCTTGCTTTCCATCCACATCCTGTTCATTGCAGCCTTGAATCTCGGCCTGGAGAGACTTGCACATCAAATGTGCTGGAAAGAGCAATGGAGAGTACCAGGCAAAGAGCTCAGAGTGCAGCTCCCACAGTCTCTGCTAAATCGATACAAGGAATGGCAAATCAAAATGAACCTGCAAAGTGCTGCTCAGTACCCAAAACTCCTTCACACAACGTTGAATCTCTCCAGAAGTCTCTCCCTCTCTCTCTCAGAATGCGTAGTTCAAAAATGCCACCAACAATAAAAGACAGGAAGAGGCCCCCTTTAAATAGCGCCCCCCCCAGCCCCACAGCGATTGATAGCGTTCCAGTCTTCTGGTCATTGGATGCGCCAGGCGGTAAGGCAGGGGGCGCCACTCAATTTCCGCTCCGGGGCGCCACAAGGGCGTTGCACCATGGAATGACGTCACAATCTGCGCACGCAGGTGGTCGCAGCGGTAAGTTTTAGCGCCGCCGCACAATGTCTAGTTAAGTTCCCGAGTGGCGCAAACATCGCTGCGCCCGGGCGTTAGCAGCTTTGCACCCCATTAGCGCCCTCTTAAGGCGCTAACGGGAGGCGCAACCAACTGAATTTTTACCCCATAGAATCTAGGAGCAGGAGTAGGCCATTTGGCCCGTCGAGCCTGCTCCACCATTCAATACGATCATGGCTGATCATCCAAATCCAGTACCCTATCCCTGCTTTAATCCCCACAGTACACATATCCCACCCTACCCCCGTAACCCCACGTATTTAATTCCCCCTAACATATCCCATCCTATCCCCATAACCCCACATATTTAATCCCCCCTAACACTAAGGGTCAATTTATCATAGCCAAATCAACCTAACCCGCACATTTTTGGACTGTGGGAGGAAACCGGAGCACCCGGAGGAAACCCACGCAGACACAGGGGAGAATGTGCAAACTCCACACAGACAGTCACCCGAGGTCAGATTTGAACCCGGGTCCCTGGCGCTGTGAGGCACCAGTGCTAACCACTATGCCACCGTGTTGCCCAAGGTCTAAATCGTTAATGTAAATTGTGGACAGCAGTGGTCCCAGCACTGATCCTTGTGGAACACCACTACCCACCTTCTGCCACTCTGAATTGCTACTCTTTACTCCTACTCTCTGTTTTCTGTCCTGAAGCCAGCCAGCAATCCATTCTGCTACTTGTCCACTGACTCCGCATTCTCTGACCTTGTTCATCAGTCTATTATGAGGTACCTTATCGAAAGCCTTTCGAAAATCCAGATAAATTACATCTACTGCATTACCATTGTCTACTCTCTCTGTTACCTCTTCAAAAAATTCAATGAGGTTGGTCAAGCAAGACTTTCCCTTTTGAAATCCATGCTGACTATTCATTACTATGTTTTTGGTTTCTAGATGTTTTTCTATTTTCTACTTTAGTAGGGATTCTATTATTTTTCCTCTCTCTGTCTCCCATCGCCAGCATCTCTCAAGCTCCCGAAATTTCCAGAGCCGCCTCCTCTGCTGCTGTAAGATGTCGAATTACTGGAGGGCCACCTCCAGTTCTCTCCCTCTCTCTGTTGTTGTGGGCTCTCTTCTCCTGTAAGGAGGGAAAGAAGAGAAGTTTGAGTGAGAGTGATGGAATGAGTGTAAGGAATGGATTGGTTACATCTGTAGAGGGTGACTATGAGGGAGTGGGGTGCCAATACCAAATGGCCTCCTTGTGTGGTGTTACTTGCTGTGATTGCTGTGCTTTCTTAACTTGATGGCTGCTGGTCTGGCGGCTCCTTTCTGAGCTGCTCTTCTCTTCAACGCTATCCGTGGTCATCCATTGCCATCCTTTGTAGTGTCAGCTGTGGCTCAGTGGGTGGCACTCTCTAGGTGGGAGGGGCTAGGAGTGAGCAGGTGCTGCTGGTTGCCTGATTACTGCAGGGAGTTGGAGTGAGTTTGTAAAAAGTTGCTGGTGGTTTTTTTTCAGGTTTTAGGGCCTTTTTGGCCCATAAACAGCAGCCAGATGGAGCGCCAGGCCCTGGAGTGCCGGGCCCCTCAGAGGACAGTGTTCCCAAGATGAATTTAATCAGGGGAGAAATTGTTGTTGGAAGGGAGAGAAAAAGGCCCAAAGATTTGGGCCGGGACCCTAGGAGGTTTGGAAAAGACGACACGGTGGTGGTTCAGTGCGAGGATAAGGAGATACAAGCTTGGGATATTATCCAGGCGGTACATGAGGACTGCGGTGAGGGAAGCTGCTTTGCCTGCCGACCAAAGCTGAATGTTGGGTTCGAGGTGACGGTCAGTGGCCGAGAGGAGGTGGAAAGACTTTTACTCAGTTTGAAGGTTGGTGATAAGTTCTTGGAGGTATCTCTGCTATATTCGGAAGAGGTGGTGGTCTCATTCTTAAACTTGCCGGTTTATATTGAGGACGAGGTGCTAATCAAAAAGTTGGAGTCGTGGGACATTAAAATTTGCTTGGCAATAAAGAGGAGATACTATCCAGGAACACGGGTAGCAGATGGAACCCGTTACGTAAAGGTGCGGTTCCCAGAGGGGGTGAAGTCATTACCGTACAGCATGAAATTCGAGACAATAGAAGGAGTGCAGTACTTCCAGGTACTGCATAATAACCAAGTGAAGGTTTGTTATTATTGTCTTGGACACGACCATCTTGTAAGAAGCTGTCCAGACTTGTACTTTTATAACTGCGGCGAGTCTGGACACATCGCTCGGAGCTGCAAGGCGGAGAGCTGTGGGGTGTGTCACAAAGGCCCCACCCGCTGTGAGTGTGAGGCAGAAGGAAGCTCTATGAGTGATGAGATGGGAGAAGGAGCAGGAGGTGTGAGTGGAACGGCCGGAGGAGCAGAGCAGTCGGAGGACACAGCTGGTGAATGGAAGGAGAAAAGAGCGCAGGAAGAGGCAGAAGATTGCAGAGCAGAGAACAGGATGGAGATGGTGGAAAACATACCAAGTACAGTGGAAAAGAACAAAGACAGCAGCGGGCAGCACGGGTCGAGGGCATAAGAATCTGGTGTCCGCGGGGGGAGAGGAGGTGGGAGCAGGGTGCGTGGTAAATGTAAGTACTCCAAAGAAAGATGGGGAGTTGGATATCTCAGTGAGCAGGAGGGGGCAAGACATGGAGAGGGTGCAAGAGGCAGGAGCCTCAAAGGGGCAGCAGGACAGGAGCGGCGAGACAAAGACGCCAGAAGGGAGCAATATAGGTGCGCCATTGTCCCAGAGAGAGAAGGATCAGGGAGCAAGGGTCATCTGTGGAGATGAGGTCGAAGGGAGCGGCACTGTTGGAGAAACCGCGATAGCAGGAAGACCCTCTATGGGAGATGATGTATCTGACGGGGAGCAAGATTATTTATCTGACAGGGAACAGGAACAGAAGGTTACAGAAGAGCTCGAGAGTGAGGAATTAGAGGGGAACAGAGACACGGAAGTGAGGGGTGTGGTGGCATCGTGTGGAAAGGGAAAGGTTAGTGAGGGGCAGAAGGAGGGAAAAGGGGCAGCTCCTTGGCCCAAACCTAATGCAAGGAAGAGGCTGAAACAACAGGGAAGTTTCAAACAGGAGGTGAAAAAGAGCCGGAGGCTGCAGGAAAAAGCAACAGCTGCCCGAAAAGTTGGGAAGGAGCATGAGAGGAGGGAAGGGCCAGAGATTAAATGATGGGGGGATTATCAGGCATACTTCCCTTATTCGGAGCCATGATTACATTGGTCTTGATTAATGTGAACGAACTGAGGGGTGAGAAGAAATTGCAGCAGTTGTTGCAGTGTTTTAAAGGCACGGACTTGTTGGGCTGGATTTTCATTGACCCGTGGAGGCGGGTTTGGAGGCGTGTGGGGGGTTAAAATTGCAAAAACTGGCGGGCAGGCACAAGTCCGCCTCCATCCCGCCTCCACGCAATTTTCATTAAATCATGTCTGCTGGTCCCGACTCCGTCCCGCCTTTAAGAGGCGGGATAGGCTGTTAAGGCAAGCACTAAATTGTCTCTATAATGCCATTTTGAAAGGCCTTTGTGATTTTAACCCTTGATCTACGTGAAGCACGCCTGTTCTGAACCACGATTGTGAAACCTGGCGGGAGCACATTTGGATAGCTGACTATGAGCTGCAGGTCCACTATTACAACGGAGATGTGATGAAGGTAGTAGTAGTATTAGGTCTGAAAGTTGCCTCTGATGCTGCTGCATTGAAGGTCTTCAGAGACTGCCTGGCCTTTGCTGTGAGAGGACCTGGATGCAAAAAACTCTCTCTCTCTCTCTCCTTAGAGCTGCTGCTCATTTTGCATCCAGGTCCTCTCACAGCAAAGGCCAGGCCGTCTCTGACCTGCAATGCAGCAGCAATGATGACATCATCAGAGGCGACTTTCAGACTGAAACCACTAATTGGTTCATGGGTTCCCACATGCTGGAACTCAATTGCCCAATTAGGTGAAAATTGCATCAATCTCCCACATCCAATTGCAGTCGGGTGGATAACACGAAATGCGGATGACACGACCCCAACCCGCCCCAGTATCAAAATCCAGCCCGTTGTGTCTGCAAGAAACCTTTTGGGTTGAGGATATCCTAGAAAGAGTTTGGAAGGTTTGGAAGGGAGAGGTGTTTGCAAGTTGTGCAAACAATAACCGTAGAGGGGTGGCTGTTTTGGTGAGTCCATCCAGAAAAGAGAACGTTGCCTTTGTGGATAAGGACACTGAGGGGAGATTTTTATGGCTAAGGGTAAAAATGGAGGAATTTAATTGCGATCTCTTTAATATCTATGCACCGAACGACCATTGCAAGCGTCGTGAGTTTTTTCGGGGGTTATTCACTGAAGTGGCAGAGGTGGAAAATCCTTGTATAGTGGGGGATTTTAATGTATTTTTATCTCGGATGTACATTTCAGCCCAGATGACCTTTAAGGATGATAACTCCAGATGGATGATTGTAAAAATGATGGCAAACTTAAATTTGAGAGACATATGGAGGGACCGGAACTCCATTAAAAGAGAGTTCTCCAGAACAGGTTGGGTGGGTGATGTTTTAAAACAGAGCCGAATAGATTTTGTGTTAATGCGGGAAGGGTTAAGTTCTGAGGTGATGGAGATTTATTACAAAAAAGTATTTTTAGTTACCACTAGGCTTTGGTTCTTAGAATTAGGAACAGCAGAGTTAAGATCGGTTCAGGGGTATGGATTTTAAACAATCAATACCTGAAAGAAATTGCTTATAAAGAAGGGATTTTAAATATAATAAAGAATGCTCGGAGGAAACTTTGTTCTTGAAAGAAAGAAGAGTTTGGTGGGACAATTTCAAATAGGAGGTAAAAGTTTTTTCGGTACGTTATGGGAAAGAGAGAGCGGCAGCTAACCGGCGTCAAGAAGAGAATATAAACAAAAGGTTTACAGATGTCTGTAAAGCAGTTGACGGAGGGGATAAGGGAGCTGAGACTAAGTTCCGGGTGTTAAAGGAAGAGTGGGAATTACTGCAAGCTGAAAAATAAGGGCGAAAGATGCACCAGATATTTTCTAGAGCAAGAGAAGCTGCGACAGAGATTATCATTAATTGGAGAGTTGAAGGTTGGGGAGAAGATCATTAATGAAAGTGGGGAGATTTTAGAGGCGGCTAGCAGCTTTTATCAAGAGTTATATACAAAAGAAGTCATTTCCAATTTGGTGATGGAGAAGGTTAGTGCTTTTATTGAAGAGGGTTTAAAGGAGGATGAGAGAAGCATGTGTGACAAAGAAGTAGGATTAGCGGAAATAAAAGTAGCAATAAGTGGAATGAAGGGGGGGGGGGGGGAAAAGCCCAGGGTCCGATGGACTAAGTGCTGAATTTTATAAAGAATTTTTCGAGATTTTAAGTCCATTGCTCTTAGAGGTTTTTAAGGAAATTAAAATTGAGGGAAGCCTGGCCCCATCTATGAGGAGAGGTCTCATAAGCTTAGCTTATAAAAATAAAGGGGATAGAAGGGATCTGAAGAATTGGAGGCCCATCACATTATTAAATGTGGATTATAAGATCTTGGTGAGGGTTATGGCAAATCGTATGAAGGAGGTGTTGCCGCAGATAGTTTTGCCCTCTCAGTCCTATGGAGTCATAGGCCGGGACATCGCAGACTCTGTGGTCTCAATCCGAGATGCGATAGAGCTCATGGAAGAGAGTGGGAGGGAGGCTCATGTATTAAAGATAGATCAAGAGAAAGCCTTTGATAGGGTCTCTCATGAGTTTTTATTGATAGTTTTGGAAGCATTTGGTTTCGGGGGAAATTTCATTGAGTGGATAAGGATTTTTTATTCATAACATATTTAGCTGTGTTAAATGTAATGGTTTTTTATCCAAGTATTTTCCGATACAGAGGTCAGTGAGACAGGGTTGTCCCCTGTCTCCATTGTTGTACACATTGGTAGCAGAACCATTAGGTTACATGATGCGAAAGGAACAAGGTGCAGTCGGGATTGCGGTTCCCAGTTCCGGGTGGGTGTCGGTGATACACCAATATGCAGATGACACAACCTTAACATTGAGAGATGGGGAGTCAGTGAGGAAAGCTATGGACGTAGTGGAGGAGTATTGTAGAGCTTCAGGAGCCAGAGTGAATGATAGTAAGTCCCAATGCCTGGTTGCAGGAAGGGGTCGGGGGGAATGGTTGGAGGAAAGTCCCTTTAAGATGGTGGAGGTTTTGGAAGTTCTGGGGATGCATATGGGGTGCAAGAAGGACTGGGATGAAGTGGATCGATTAAATTGGGAACCAAAGGTTATGAAAATTAAAAAGATTTTGGGAAGATGGGAAAGAAGGTGGTTGAAAGTGTAAGGAAGAGCGACAGTGGTGTCCGCTCTCCTGCTCTCTAAGCTATGGTACTTATTGACGGTGGAGGATATTCCTGAGTGGGCGGAAAAGTCCATCCGAGAGGCTTGTGTGAGGTTTTTATGGGAAGAGAAACCAGCCTTGGTTGCTTACAATACCATCATTGGACGGAGAAATCAGGGAGGATTCAATTTCCCAGATATTGATTTGAAGAAAAAATCCGTGAGGGACATGGTGTGGGAGGAGGATCAGGAGGAAGAGGAAAAAGCAATTATGATCATGTAGGAGAAGATTGTGAGGGCAATGCCACAGGATTGGATGGAAGAAATAAATGTGGAAATCTCCAAAGGAAGTAAAATGCTTCCCGCTTTTCCAAGCTTTCTGCTGGAGAAAGAGGGAGAGTTGGTCCAATTTGACAACTGTAATACTCGAGATTTCTATGAGGTATTTAGAGAATGGAGATTCAAGACACCTGCTGATCAGGAGTTTTGGCAGAGTATATACCCACAGCTGGACTTCAACAGGATTTGGAAGGGAGTGTGGGCGAATTTTAAATGTCCAGAGTGGATTGAACTGGATTTCAAATTGGCTCATAACTGGATTTTTACCATGACGGTCTTGTGCAAGATTGGGCGAGTGGAGGGGGCAACTTGCCCAGTGTGTGGGACACGGGACGAGACTCTGTCCCATTTACTGGTGTTATGTCCGCAGTTAAATGATTTTAAGTACTATGTTAGACAGTTGTGTGAGGTTTTTTTGCTGGGTGGGGACCGAAGAGCGAGAATGGGAATCCCGTGGGAATCAATTTTGAGATGGGGATTGCAGGTGAGTCTGCCCGAGTCTAGCGGAGTGGCAATGCCAGCTCTGACGAAGGGTCATCGACCTGAAACGTTAAATCTGTTTCTCTCTCCACAGATGCTGCCTGACCTGCTGAGTGTTTCCAGCATTTTCTGTTTTTATTTCAGATTTCCAGCATCCGCAGTATTTTGCTTTAGCAATTAATTTAATGTTCAGTTTGGCTAGATTCGTGATTGTGCAAAGAAGGAATGCTCTGGTTTTTAAGGGGAGGAGAATCAATCCAAAAGAGTATTTTAAATATAAACTAAAAGATCATTATAAGGCTCTGTGGGTGTTTTATTCAGAAAGGAATTTAAAGAAAGTATTTTATGATCAATTTTTAAAGTACAATCGATTAATATATGTTACGGGAGACAAATTAAACTTCAGGTTTTGGTGTTAATATGTGGTGGAGGAATGGCTGTGCAGAGCGGCGGAATGGATTTGAATGATACAATGGAATGATCACGATGTTGTAAATGTTCTTAATGTTCAATAAATGATATATTAAAAAAAAATGTAGGTAGCACACTTCCCTCTGAGTCAGAAGATTGTGGGTTCAAGTCCCACTCCAGGGACTTGAGCACATAAAGCTAGGCTGACACTCCAGTGCAGTACTGAGGGAGTGCTGCACTGTTGGAGGTGCCGTCTTTCGGATGAGACATTAAACCGAGGCCCCGTCTGCTCTCTCAGGTGGACGTAAAAGATCCCATGGCACTATTTGGAAGAAGAGCAGGGGAGTTATGGCCAATATTTATCCCTCAATCAACGTAACAAAAACAGATGATCTGGTCATTATCACATTGCTGTTTGTGGGAGCTTGCTGTGCGCAATTGGCTGCAGCGTTTCCTACATTACAACAGTGACTATGCTTCAAAAAGTACTTCATTGGCTGTAAAGCGCTTTGGGACGTCCTGAGGTCATGAAAGGCGCTATAGAAATGCAAGTCTTTCTTTCTTTACTTTGGGTTCAACTTTTTTTCCCACCTTTTTCACTGGTTCTTTTTGGTAGATTCGTTTTCTTGATTTTTCTTTGGTTGCTCCATTCCTCCCTTTTCCACATCCTCTTTCTCTACTTTCATTTTTTTCTCTGGCTTTCTCTTCTACAGTTGATTTTGCTTTAACTTCTTCCTCAGCTTTTTCTGTCTTCGTGTCTTCTTCTTTCACAGCTTCTTCATCAGATTTTGTTTCTTGGTCACCCTTGCCCCTGCTTTCTCAGCCATTTCTTCATGTGTATTTTCCTTGAATTTCGAACGAGGGTTTTGATTCTCTTAACTTTCTTCAAGGCCTTTGAGGTACGATACACAATTCCTCTGTTTTTTGATTATTTGCATTAACTCCAGCAGATCATATACAGTTTCTAATATATATCCTTAAATCATTCACTATCCTGGGCCACCAGTAGGTCTCAAGTTCAGATAACATAATTTTCACAGATAAATGTAATCCGCCCATTCCTTCATGGATTTCCTTTAATAGCACTTTGCATCTACTTTTTCCGGGTATAATCCATTCCGGATTGGGTTTACATAACTGTTTGTTGGTGTTTAATTCAGAGGAATTCCCCCTCCAACAGGGTTCCAATTTGTCAATTCTGTTGCTTTGAATTTGGTGCCAAATTTGCTGTAATTCTGTGCCTCCGTCGCACAGGGTTGGTTCCTGTGGGTCAGAGTTTGTCACGGGCCGAGTATCTTTCCCTGATTGTGTCACGATCATGGATTCTATTCCCCTGGCTGCCTGCTGTGCAAAATTATGTGCTTTATCATTCCCACTTGGTATTCTTGTTTTCTCTTTCTGATGTCCTGGTGTATGTTTCACTGTCTGCTTCTTCCTATTAATAAGTCCCTTATTTGTGTCCATTGTGCATGAAATTTTATGGCAATCCCTTTGGCATTAGGCATTTGTTCTGGCTGCACAATCTCTGACTCTGAACTATCTCTATCTCGGACTCTGTGCAATCTCTATCTCATCTTTTACTTTCCTATCCTCATTATCTGTTTCATAGTCTGTTCCAGCATAATTATCTGTACTTGGATTAAATCTGAAATTTTTCTTTTGTCCTTTGAATTTCAATATATATTTCGGTTACTGTAGATATCTCTTGTTTATCCTTTCCCTGTTTATCGAACTCCCTTATTTTCTAATCTAACTGGATCCACATTATGTCCTTGGGGTTCACGCGTGCATGGTTTTCCCAGGTAGTTAGTCCTGGTCTCCTATCTGTCTGTCTTAGTGAAGTGGTTTATTCCATCTCCCTCATATATTGATACTGATTCTCTTTGCTTTTGTTACTTATCTAACACCAGGTTCTTTTGTTTTTTGGGCCGTGAAATTCGAGGTTGTAGCGCCGTCCGTTAAGGCCTTTTTTTTGGAAGAAATGGTGGCTGCATCGCTTCCGCCTGCTTCTGGCGCGGAACACCGTCATTTTGGAGAGGTCGGCAGCACTGCCGTTGCCTGCACTCGCCTCCCCAATGTAAATATGCAGATTGTGATGTCAATCGGCGTGCAACGCCTGAACTGACGCACGACTACGATGTTGGACGTTGCCGCTCTCCATACCGCCCTCTCCTAACCGCGCACGGAAGAACGCACGTGCAGCAGTTGTACAGAGACGCTGTCAGCGCTTCTTAAAGGGACGCGCACATCTTTCAGGTAAGTTTTGATTTCAGCTTTTGGAGTTTTTTTAATATTTTATTGGAGTAGTGGCTTGGTGCAATATATTTAAAAATTTGTTAAAGTGTGCAGGGAGTGCTGCTGGATGCTTGTAAGGCTTGGCTGTAAAAGGAAGGCCTCAGAGAAGACCACTTGCTCCCAATCCTGGGAGCTCGAGTTGCAGTCACCTTGGGCTGCAACATCACACGGAGATGAAGCAGAGGCAGCAAAGGGGACAAGCTGCTCGCAGAGGAAGAGGAAGAAGCCGAAGAGGACGGAGGCAGAAGGAAGGATGCAGCCCAGACAGCCCCTTTCTGGCCGGGATATCTGGGATGGAATCATCCGCCTGCGGTACCAGTGACCACAACCCCAATTCCCCTTTCAACATTTGTCCCACACCTTCCCTTCCCTCTGTTACTGACCATCACAGCCTCCTCTTGGCCACAATACTGAAATAAAAGCCACCACAAAGCAAACTTTTCAATCCAACTTTATCCATATATGCATCCAATATGACATCAAAAAAAATCAACTAATCACCCTTGTGCATTCCTTTAGTGGCAGTTTTGAGTGTGCCTTTGCCTATCCTAGTGATGTCACACAGTGCTACCCCAGTGGCTGCAGCATGGCTGGTGGAAGGCTGCTGACTTTCAGTGGGGGACACTGCAGATAGCCATATACGATGACCTCGAGGACCTGGTGGCTGGGAGTGTCAAATCAAGTGACAGTGTTCCTCCTTCTTCTTCACTCTCCTCTCCCTCTCCTTGGTGAACCACTGGCTGGGCAGGTTGCATTTCTTGGGGGTCTGAAATGAGGAAGGCACAAGAGTATGGTTGTGGTGAGGGAGGGTGGGAAAGCAAGAGCTGCGTGTTTACACCATGTGCAGATTGTAAATCAGAAGATATTGTGGGATGAGGGGGAAGTGGGATGTGAGAAGGAGGATAATGTATGAGGATACCAACAGCTTGTATTCTTTCAGCCCCGCCGCTGGCCAAGGGCTCAGCCATGCCCCTGCCAAGAATGGCCAGCACCGTCTCCTCCAAGGAGGTGAGGTGAAGCTAGGAATATGAGTTGTGCCTCATGTTTGGTAGAGATTGTTGGTAGGTGAGTGATGCAGGGGTATGTGAGGCTAGTGGTGCAGTTGGTAAGAGGCAGCTTTTGAAGATGTATTCATTGATCTTGACCATTCATCTGAGGTCATGAAACTTATTTGGGCACTGGAGCCAGGTCCTGGGGCGACATTGCTGGCTCCCTGTGGGTAGAGGACCTCTCTTCCATTGTTGACCCCCTGCACAAAGCTGGAGTGCAGCATGCGAGACCCTGGGTGCTGTTTCCTAGGTCTGTTGAGCCATTTATGTTAGTGCTGAAGCACTTTTACCATTTCTTTATATGCAGAAGGCAGCTTTACAGCTGAAGGCTGCCGAGTTTGGAATGATTTATAATGTTTTTTTTCAGAAGGCAGTTGAGCTTTAAGGGCTAGAGACTGCCTATTTATGAATGATTTAAAAATTTTTCAGAAGGCAGATCACCTTTAAGGGCTTGAGACTGCTTTCAAAACTGACAGCCTTGCTTTAAGAAAATGCAGCGTTGCGACAGCGATGTGACACTGGGCCTCCTGCTGGGTGCACAGATTGAAGCCGCACATTTGTCGCTGGGCAGTGCGCTAAAATCATTCAAATTAGCAGGCAGCACCAAATGAATGTGCTGCCTGCACTTTCTAAATGGGCGGAAAGAGATCTCGCCCTGCGGTGCCCCGTCTGTTTTCGAATTCCACCCGCTTTATGTTTGCAGATTGTCACTGCTTTTAATTACTTGGGCACCACATTGGGCGCCATATGTAACGATTTTTATTCATTTATTTTTATATATATAAAATAAAATATCGTTCTTTACCCTCCTCAGTCAGTTGGTGAGAATCTCTCTCCCTTAAGGGAAGCGATACTTTCCGCTGGGGCCCCGAGTAATCCTGACTTGCACAACCACGAAAGTTTATTCGTCGTTTCTCAAATCCTTTTTATTTATCTTATACTTTAACAATTATCCGCCACAACTTTAGATAGTCAATTAAATGTGGTGACTTGGTTATTATAGAACACAGAATTACAGACTCTATAATAATACTCACAAGCCCGTGACAATGAGTAGGTTTTCGGTTGTTGCTCTGCTCCTCTCTTTTACGCTGTTGCTCTCTTTCACTCTGCATTTTATCGTTTACTCTGCTCCTCTTTTACTCTACTCCACTCTTCGCTTTTACTCTGCATTCCCTCTTTTACATCGCTCTCTGAGCTACTCTCATTTACATTGCTTCCTGCCCCCGAGCTCCTTTCTTCCCTACATTGCCTCACGTCTCAATCCTTTTCCTCCCTGGATCTGTGCTCCCCGAGCTCCACCATTTTTCTGCCTCAGTGGAAGAGGTCGCGGGTTTGGGAGGTGCTGCCGAAGAAGCCTTGGTGAGTTGCTGCAGTGCATCTTGTAGATGGTACACACTGCAGTCACGGTACGCCGGTGGTGGAGGGAGTGAATGTTTAAGGTGGTGGATGGGGTGCCAATCAAACGGGCTGCTTTGTCCTGGATGGTGTCGAGCTTCTTGAGTGTTGTTGGAGCCGCACTCATCCAGGCAAGTGGAGAGTATTCCATCACACTCCTGACTTGTGCCTTGTAGATGGTGGAAAGGCTTTGGGGAGTCAGGAGGTGAGACACTCGCCGCAGAATACCTAGCTTCTGACCTGCTCTTGTTGCCACAGTATTTAAGTGGCTGGTCCAGTTAAGTTTCTGGACAATGGTGACCCCCAGGATGTTGATAGTGGGGGATTCGGCAATGGTAATGCCGTTGAATGTCAAGGGACGGTGGTTAGGCTCTCGCTTGTTGGAGATAGTCATTGCCTGGCACTTCTGTGGCGCGAATGTTAATTGCCACTTATCAGCCCAAGCCTGAATGTCGTCCAGGTCTTGTTGCATGCAGGCATGGACTGCTTTATTATCTGAGGAGTTGCGAATGGCACTGAACAGTGTGTAGTCATCAGCGAACATCCCCATTTCTGACCTTATGATAGAGGGAAGGTCATTGATGAAGCAGCTGGAGATGGCTGGGCCAAGGCCACTGCCCTGAGGAACTCCTGCAGCGATGTCCTGGGGCTGTGATGATTGACCTCCAACAACCACAGCCATCTTCCTTTGTGCTAGGTATGACTCCAGCCAGTGAAGAGTTTTCCCCCTGATTCCCATTGACTTCAATATGACTAGGACTCTTTGATGCCACACTCGGTCAAATGCTGCCTTGATGTCAAGTACAGTCACTCTCACCTCACCTCTGGAATTCAGCTCTTTTGTCAATGTTTGGACCAAGGCTGTAATGAGGTCTGGAGCTGAGTGGTCCTGGTGGAACCCAAACTGAGCATCGGTGAGCAGGTTATTGGTGAGTAAGTGCCGCTTGATAGCACTGTCGATGACACCTTCCATCACTTTGCTGATGATTGAGAGTAGACTGATGGGGTGGTAATTGGCCGGATTGGATTTGTCCTGCTTTTTGTGGACAGGACATACCTGGGCAGTTTTCCACATTGTAGGATAGATGCCAGTGTTGTAGCTGTACTGGAACAGCTTGGCTAGAGGCGCGGCTAGTTCTGGAGCACAAGTCTTCAGCACGATAGCTGGGATATTGTTGGGGCCCATAGCCTTTGCTGTATCCAGTGCGCTCAGCCGTTTCTTGGTATCACGTGGAGTGAATCGAATTGGCTGAAGACTGGCTTCTGTGATGGTGGAGACCTCGGGAGTAGGCCGATATGGATCATCCACTCGGCACTTCCGGCTGAAGGTGGTTGCAAACGCTTCAGCCTTGTCTTTTGCACTCACGTGCTGGGCGCCACCATCATTGAGGATGGGGATGTTCATGGAGCCGCCTCCTCCCTTTAGTTGTTTAATGGTCCTCCACCATTCACGACTGGATGTGGCAGGACTACAGAACTTTGATCAGATCCGTTGATTGTGGCATCGCTTAGCCCTGTCTATAGCTTTTTAGCATGCATGTAGTCCTGTGTTGCAGCTTCACGATGATGGCACCTAATTTTTAGGTACGTCTGGTGCTGCTCCTGGCATGCTCTTCTACACTCCTTATTGAACCAGGGTTGGTCCCCTGGCTTGATGGTAATGGTAGAGTGAGGGATATGCCGGGCCATGAGGTTACAGATTGTGGTGGAATACAATTCTGCTGCTGCTGATGGCCCACAGCGCCTCATGGAGGCCCAGTTTTGAGCTGCCAGAGTTGTTCTGAATCTATCCCATTAATACGGTGGTAGTGCCACACAACACGATGGAGGGTGTCCTCAGTGTGAAGACAGGACTTCGTCTCCACAATGACTGTGCGGTGGTCACTGCTACCAATGCTGTCATGGACAGATCCATCTGCGACAGGTAGATTGGTGAGGACGAGGTCAAGTAGGTTTTTCCCTCGTGTTGGTTCTCTCACCACCTGCCGCAGGCCCAGTCTGGCTGCTATGTCCTTCAGGACTCAGCCAGTAGAGGTGCTACCAATCCACTCTTGGTGATGGACATTGAAGTCCCCCACCCAGAGTACATTCTGTGCCCTTGCGACCCTCAGTGCTTCTTCCAAGTGGTGTTCAACATGGAGGAGTACTGATTCATCAGCTGAGGGAGGGCGGTAGGTGGTAATCAGCAGGAGGTTTCCTTGCCCGTCCTTGACCTGAAGCCATGAGACTTCATGGGGTCTGGAGTCAATGTTGAGGACTCCCAGGGCCACTCCTTCCTGACTGTATAACACTGTGCCACCACCCCTGGTGGGTCTGTCCTGCCGGTGGGACAGGACATACCCAGGGATGGTGATGGAGAAGTCTGGGACATTGGCTGAAAGGTATGATTCTGTGAGTATGACTATGTCAGGCTGTTGCTTGACTAGTCTGTGGGACAGCTCTCCCAATTTTGGCACAAGTCCCCAGATATTGGTGAGGAGGACTTTGCAGGGTTGACTGGGCCGGGTGTGCCGTTGTCGTGTCTGTAGCCGGTGCCGAGGTTGATGCCGGGTGGTCCGTCCGGTTTTATTCCTCTTATTGCTTTTTGTAGCGGTTTGTTAGAACTGAGTGGCTTGCTGGGCCATTTTAGAGGGCAGTTAAGAGTCAACCACATTGCTGTGTATATTGAGTCACATATAGGCCAGACCGGGTAAGGACGGCAGATTTCCTCCCCTAAAGGACATTAGTGAATTTAATAGAGAACTCTTTGTTTCTGCCAATAACTGATTTTTGAACTACAAAGGTGTGACACTTTCAGGTGTGACATCTTTGATAGGAGTTACATAATGGGTGCCAGTCTGATAGAATAATTGTATGAAATAAAAGTTGCACAAGAGGAGGGCACAGGAAACTTTTAAAATAAATTAGGAAGGGAATTCAATTTTTTTTAAGATGAGAGACTTGGGGAAAAGGGCACAGCCAATGATACAGGATAACACCCAGATTGAAAATAGCACAAGATACAGCAAGGTGGCCGAGGTTTCAGACCCATGTAACTTCCCCCTGGCCCATTTTGTGGGGGATTTGAGGTGGGCGGTGGAGGAAGCTGAGACGAGGAGGCCTTGTGACAACTCTCCACCAGTGAAAAACTCTGCACTAATTCTTTATCTGTGTTGTGGGAGGCCTGCATGCAAATTGAATTTAAATGAGGTACTGATGACCATCACTGGAGCTCCCTGTGGCCTGCCTCAAAAATACAAATACCTTTGTACAAGAGGAGTTGTTGGTTGCTAGGCAGCAGTAGGCAGGTGGATGTATGATTGAAGGCCATCTTCTTAGGATAGTGCACTTGCTCAAACCTTGATGCTGAGGAATCGCTTTTGTTTCTATTTCTAGCTGTTGGTGCTGTGGAGATGATTTCATTTTGGAGACCTTCAACCATAGAGTGTTTCCATTCTGGATTCCCCTGTACCTGTGATTTGACGAGGAAGAACTGCACGATGAAGAGAAGCAACTCCAGGATGACAGATTCATCAGGCACTAGCACCCACTCGCAGGTACTCAAACCACCATATTTACAGACCCAGATCTCAACCTCTTCACTGGCAATGTATCAGAAGGCTGCACTTCCTTATAAGGTGATACAGGAATTGTGTTACCTGCTTGCCTTGGAGCCCACCCAACCTGAAGAACAATATTTTCAGCGTCAGTCAAAGTCACCACGGCAACCCGACTTCTGTGCAACCGTCTCCTTTCAAGTTGCATCAGAGAACCTGCAACATCGACCAATCCACCAACCAGCAACATCGGCCAATCCGCCAACCTGCAACATCGACCAATCCACCAACCAGCAACATCGGCCAATCCGCCAACCTGCAACATCGGCCAATCCACCAACCAGCAACATCGGCCAATCCACCAACCAGCAACATCGGCCAATCCACCAACCAGCAACATCGGCCAATCCACCAACCAGCAACATCAGCCAATCCCAATCCACCAACCAGCAACATCGGCCAATCCACCAACCAGCAACATCGGCCAATCCACCAACCAGCAACATCAGCCAATCCCAATCCACCAACCAGCAACATCGGCCAATCCACCAACCAGCAACATCGGCCAATCCACCAACCAGCAACATCGGCCAATCCACCAACCAGCAACATCGGCCAATCCACCAACCAGCAACATCGGCCAATCCACCAACCAGCAACACCGGCCAATCCACCAACCAGCAACATGGACCAATCCACCAACCAGCAACACCGGCCAATCCACCAACCAGCAACACCGGCCAATCCACCAACCAGCAACACCGGCCAATCCACCAACCAGCAACACCGGCCAATCCACCAACCAGCAACACCGGCCAATCCACCAACCAGCAACATCGGCCAATCCGCCAACCAGCAACATCAGCCAATCCACCAACCAGCAACACCGGCCAATCCACCAACCAGCAACATCGGCCAATCCGCCAACCAGCAACATCAGCCAATCCACCAACCAGCAACACCGGCCAATCCACCAACCAGCAACATCAGCCAATCCACCAACCAGCAACACCGGCCAATCCACCAACCAGCAACATCGGCCAATCCACCAACCAGCAACATCGGCCAATCCACCAACCAGCAACACCGGCCAATCCACCAACCAGCAACATCGGCCAATCCACCAACCAGCAACACCGGCCAATCCACCAACCAGCAACATCGGCCAATCCACCAACCAGCAACATCGGCCAATCCACCAACCAGCAACATCGGCCAATCCCAATCCACCAACCAGCAACACCGGCCAATCCACCAACAAGCAACATCGGCCAATCCACCAACCAGCAACATCGGCCAATCCACCAACCAGCAACATCAGCCAATCCACCAACCAGCAACATCAGCCAATCCACCAACCAGCAACATCAGCCAATCCACCAACCAGCAACATCAGCCAATCCACCAACATCGGCCAATCCACCAACCAGCAACATCGGCCAATCCACCAACCAGCAACATCGGCCAATCCACCAACCAGCAACATCGGCCAATCCACCAACCAGCAACATCGGCCAATCCGCCAACCAGCAACATCGGCCAATCCACCAACCAGCAACATCAGCCAATCCACCAACCAGCAACATCGGCCAATCCACCAACCAGCAACATCGGCCAATCTGCCAACGCATTAAGCAACTAACGGGTGGTTTGTTTGCCTGAGCTGCACAGTTCATCACTGTTCCAATGAACCTGGCACATCAGCTTGAGGGGGCAATGAACTTTAACTGAATGGCAGGATTTCCCCAGTTGCAAGGTGCAATCAACTTCACTCACATCATCATTCACGCCCCATTTGAGAACGCCATCACCTTTTTGAGCAGGAAAGGGATACATTAGCCGAGGCATAGAATATAAGAGCAGGGAGGTTATGATGGAGCTGTACAAAACGCTAGTTAGGCCACAGCTGGAATACTGTGTGCAGTTCTGGTCACCACACTATAGGAGGGATGTGATTGCATTGGAGAGGGTGCAAAGGAGATTCACCAGGATGTTACCTGGGCTGGAGCGCTTCAGCTATGAAGAGAGACTGGACAGGCTGGGGTTGTTTTCCTTAGAGCAGAGAAGGCTGAGGGGGGACCTGATTGAGGTGTACAAAATTATGAATGGCATAGATAAGGTAGATAGAAAGGAACTTTTCCCCTTAGTAGAGGGGTCAATAACCAGGGGGCATAGTTTCAAGGTAAGGGGCAGGAGGTTTAGAGGGGATTTGAGGAAAAACATTTTCACCCAGAGGGTGGTTGGAATCTGGAACTCACTGCCTGAAAGGGTGGTAGAGGCAGGAACCCTCAACATTCAAGAAGCATTTAGATGAATACTTGAAACGCCATAGCATACAAGGCTATGGACCAAGTGCTGGAAAATGGGATTAGAATGGATAGGGCTTGATGGCCAGCGTGGACACGATGGGCCGAAGGGCCTCTTTCTGTGCTGTATAACACTATGACTATTCGCTCAATATCCAGCTGGTGTAAAATCCAAACCACCTCATTATGCCCGTCAATGTATTATATTGACACGGGCAACACGGTGGCATAGTGGTTAGCACTGGTGCCTCACAGCGCCAGGGACCCGGGTTCGAATCTGACCTCGGGTGACTGTCTGTGTGGAGTTTGCACATTCTCCCCGTGTCTGCGTGGGTTTCCTCCGGGTGCTCCGGTTTCCTCCCATAGTCCAAAAATGTGCGGGTTAGGTTGATTTGGCTATGATAAATTGACCCTTAGTGTTAGGGGGGATTAAATATGTGGGGTTATGGGGATAGGATGGGATATGTTAGGGGGAATTAAATACGTGGGGTTACGGGGGTAGGGTGGGATATGTGTACTGTGGGGATTAAAGCAGGGATAGGGTACTGGATTTGGATGATCAGCCATGATCGTATTGAATGGTGGAGCAGGCTCGACGGGCCGAATGGCCTACTCCTGCTCCTAGATTCTATGTTTCTATATCCAGGCAGCTGCCACATTCTTTTATTTTACACCAGTCCAATGTACCCCCACTGTTTACTGGTGATAGGCAAGTGTCTCGATGGCTGATTGGAGATCAGGATTGCCTTCTGCAGAACTGGCTAATGACATTTCCCTACTACCCCTGCTTAGCCCTGGTACAATCAGGCTCATGCTGACACCCACATTCTGATCGAGCAGCCCGTAGGGATTCTGGACCCATGCTTCAGATGCCTGAACAGATATAGGGGGGACTGCTGAAGTACAAAATCCAGCTAGGGTCTAATCCAGGTTGACACTCCAGTGCAGTGCTGAGGGAGTGCCGCACTGTCGGAGGTGCCGTCTTTCAGATGAGACATTAAACCGAGGCCCCGTCTGTCCTCTCAGGTGGATAGAAAAGATCCCATGGCACTATTCGAAGAAGAGCAGGGAGGCTCTCGCCGGTGTCCTGAAAATATTTATCCCTCAACCAACATCATTAAAAAAACTGATTATCTCATTGTTGTTTATGGGACCTTGCCTTTCAATCATGCGATCTCATGGGAGAAGTAAAAAGAAGCAAAAAACTTAAGCGCAATTTAGGAAAAAAACTGTAGGAAATTTTTCTCGGACCCTCAAAGGCAGTCAAGCAAATTCCAGACCACGGTGACTGATATCATTAGTCACAATTAACCTATCTACCTCCTATACCTTGAGATATCTTCCACTTGCAGAAACTTAGCTCCGTTTTTAAGGCTTTTTCACATTGTGACTGCCTTCTGTTACCTTTATTAACCTGGTGAGGTTGCTGAACTGCTCCTGACTTTGAGGAGTCAAGTGGAGGCTGCTGGACATGGCACTCACTCGCCAAGGCCATTTCTTTCTACTGACCTGGGATTGTGTCCTTCGTGGGCCTCCTTCTTTCAATGCCAAAAAGCTGGGTCCTACTTTGTTGGATTTCAGTCAACATCTCTACTGAAAAGTCTGTTAATGTGGGGACTTAGTGCCCTGAAGTCCCTCCGGCCTCTGACATTGTATACCGCCAAATTCTTTTAGACACAAAATGGCTGCCATGCCCCTTTAGAATGCTGCAGGGAGCTGAACAGTGCAGCACCAGCGTCCCTCCCTGCCCAAGAGGGTGCAAATAGCGCTGGGAGCTCGTTAACAATATTTAAAAAAAGGTTGACCCAGGAAAATTGAACGGGGTCACAATGGTGGGCAGGAGTGCAGCCCTTGAGCACTTTTGGAAGTAAACCTACCAACAGAGGAAACTTTAGTCCAGTAAGTCAAGAATTAGTTGTTCTGTGTCACCAAGCTTAGATATTGAAAATCTGCCAATTGTCGGAGGGAGGGAAGTTGTTGTTGCTGGGAAAGCTTGAGCTTGAGCTGGAGAATGTATCGTCATAGTGAGAAGTGAGTGCGGAGAAAAGGCACGTACTACAGAATAGAAGGGAGAAGAAAGGAACATTCCAACGAGCAATGACCACAAATGTATAGATAAAAGAGAAAGATTGCAACAGAGGGGGGTTGAAGACCCACGCTGTACAAGGAGCGTAGGTCAGACCATTTAACACTCAATGTATTATTCTGCTGCTAAGGCGATGCTTTGTGTAAACTGACCTGTCCCTATAAGGCCACAGCACTAATTGCTATAAACAGACAAATCCTGAGGTTAATTATTCCTCCTCAGCCGCTTTGAATCTCAGGCTCCTCCAGAAGGGAGGAAACCAACATTAAATAATTGAAATAAAAACAGAAAATGCTGGAAATACTCAGCAGGTCAGGCAGCACCTGTGGAGAGAGAGACAAGAATTAACGTTTCAGGTCGATGACCCTTCGTCAAATAATTGACTTTCTGTTTAAAGTGCAATGTAGAAATTTGTATGTGCAACAGACTCTGGGAGCTGAAGTGTGGTGGACATATCTCAAAACCTTTATAAAAATACATGGCAATAAGGGGCAAGAATTGTCCCTCAAGGCACAGCCCATGGCAGAGCCAATTGTGTATAATGAATGAAATTCAGACACCAACATAAACAAGGATTAGTGATGTGATCTGATCACTGCTCTGACCTCATGCCAGAATAGGGGTGATCAATAACAACAACAACTTGCATTTATATAGCGTCTTTAACGAGTGAAATGTCCCAAGACGCTTCACAGAAGCGTTATCAAACAAAATTTGACACCGAGCCACATACCGATCCAGTCGTTGTGGTCCATGTTGGGACCAACAACATAGGGAAGAGAAGGCAAGAGGTCCTGTTTGGGGAGTACTAGGAACTAGGAGCTAAATTAAAGAACAGGACCTCAAGGGTTATACTCTCTGGATTATTACCTGAGCCACGTGCAAATTGGCGTAGGGATAAGCTGATTAGGGAAGTGAACACGTGGCTAAAGGAGTAGTGTGGGAAAGAGGGGTTCCATTTCATAGGGCACTGGCACCAATATTGGGACAGGAGGGAACTGTACCGTTGGGACGGGCTCCGCCTGTACCGGGGTCCGAGTGGAAAGGATAAATAGGGCAGTCACAAGGACTTTAAACTCGTAAATGGGGGGGGGGGGGCTCAGGGGGAAATTGTAGAACAAATAATAGTTCAAAAACAAACGAAAGGGAAGAGAGTAGAGTAACAACTAGAAATTGTGCTTTAGGCACTACAGGTAAAGGGAAAACTAAAAGATGTAAAGTGATTAAACCAGGAGAGAGAAATAAGAAACAAGTGAATAAAACATTAGAGCCGAAGGACAGGCTAGGGAGTGTGGCCCAAATAAGCGTTCTTTATACAAACGCTCGGAGTATAAGGAATAAATTGAATGAACTGCAGGCGTGAATTCAAATTGGAGGGTATGACATGGTAGCCATTACTGAGACATGGCTGCAAGACAGTCAGGACTGGGAACTAAATATACCAGGTTATAAGGTCTACAGGACTGATAGGGAAAATGGCAGAGGGGGAGGAGTAGCCTCAGTGATTAAGGATGAAATCACTTCAATGATAAGAGAGAATATAATGAGAGGTAAACAGCCAGTGGAGACTTTATGGGTAGAATTAAGAAATAGGAAAGATTTTAAGACTGTAGTGGGAATTGTGTATAGGCCCCCTGGTAACAGCTGTGAAGTGCTAGATTGTATAAATGCGGAGATTAGACAAGCGTGTAGTAAAGGCAGAGTGGTTTTAATGGGGGATTTTAACTGTCATATAGATTGAGATAAGCAGACTAGCACCTGTCGGAAAGGTAGTGAATTTCTTGAATGTGTCCGGGATAGTTTTCTACAACAATATGTCCTAGAGGCAACAAGGGGGCAAGCCATATTAGATTTAGTAATGAGTAATGTGCCAGATTTAGTTAACAGCCTAACTGCATGAACATTTATCCAATAGCGATCATAACATGTTCAATGTAGCGTTTGAAAGGGAGAAACACGAAACAGCTATTAAGATTCTAGATTTGAGTAAGGCCGACTTCAATGGGATGAGGCAGAGACTGTCCACAGTAAACTGGGCAAATCTGTTAATGGGTAAAACAACAGAAGATCAGTGGGAGATGTTCAATAAAGAATTTAACATGATACAGAACCAGTTTATACCCCTGAGGGGCAAGAGCTCTACTTGCCGAAAAAAAAATCCATGGATGACTAAAGAGTTAAAGGACAGCAAAAAACTAAAAGAAAAAGCATATAAAAATGCAAAAAAATAGCACAGATCCTGGCGAATGGGAAAGATACAAAGAACAGCAAAGGGTCATGAAACAGACAGTAAGAGCTACAAAAAGGGAGTATGAAAAGAAACTTGCAAGATATCAAAAGAATTTTTACAATTACATTAGGAAAAGAGGGTGGTCAGGAGCAATGTTGGCCCCTCAAACACTGGAAGTGGTGATATTGTCAATGATAATAAGGAAATGGCAGACATGTTGAATAATTACTTTGCGTCAGTATTTACAGTAGAGGAAGAGGATAACATGCCAGAAATCCCAAGGAAACTAATATTAAATCAGGGACAGGGACTCAACAAAATTAACATAAGTAAAATAACAGTAATAAAGAAAATAATGGGACTAAAGAGTGACAAATCCCCAGGGCCAGATGGTTTCCATCCCAGGGTTTAAATGAAGTAGGTGAGCTCATTGCAGATGCCCTAACTATAATCTACCAAAGTTCTCTCGATTCAGGAACCGTTCCTTTAGATTGGAAAATTGCGCATGTCACTCCACTATTTAAGAATGGCGAGAGAGGGAAACCAGGGAATTATAGACCAGGTTAGCCTAACATCTGTTGTCGGGAAATTGCTAGAGTCTATGATTAAGGATAGGGTGACTGAACACCTCGAAAATTTTCAGTTGATTAGAGAGAGCCAGCATGGATTTGTGAAAGGTAGGTCATGCCTGACAAACCTGATTGAATTTTTTGAGGAAGTGACTAAAGTAGTGGACAGGGGAATGTCTATGGATGTTATTTATAGGGACTTCCAGAAGGCATTTGATAAAGTCCCACAGAAGAGACTGTTAAATAAGGTAGAAGCCCACGGAATTGAGGGCAAATTATTGACCTAGTTAGAAATTGGCTGAGCGGCAGGAGACAGTAGGGATAATGGGTAGGTACTCAAATTGGCAGGATGTGACTAGTGGTGTCCCGCAGGGATCTGTGTTGGGGCCTCAACTTTTCACAGAATTTATTAATGACTTAGATGATGGGATAGAAAGCCACATATCCAAATTTTCCGATGACACAAAGATAGGCGGCATTGTAGATGAAAGCATAAAATTACAAAGGGATATCGACAGATTAAGTGAATGGGCAAAACTGTGGCAAATGGATTTCAATGTAAGCAAATATGAGGTCATCCACTTTGGACCTAAAAAGGATAGAACAGGGTACTTTCTAAATGGTGAAAAGCTAAAAACAGTGGATGTCCAAAGAGTCTTGGGGGTCCAGGTACATAGATCATTAAAATGTCATGAACAGATACAGAAAATAATTTAAAAGGCTAATGGAATGCTGGCCTTTATATCTAGAGGACTAGAATACAGTGGGGTAGAAGTTATGCTGCAGCTATACAAAACCCTGGTTAGACCACACCTGGAGCACTGTGAGCAGTTCTGGGCACCACACCTTAGGAAGGATATATTGGCCTTGGAGGGAGTGCAGCGTAGGTTTACCAGAATGATACCCGGACTCCAAGGATTAAATTACGAGGAGAGATTACACAAATTAGGGTTTTATTCCCTAGAATTTAGAAGGTTAAGGGGTGATCTGATCGAAGTTTTTAAGATACTAAGGGGAACAGATAGGGTAGATAGAGAGAAACTATTTCCGCTGGTTGGGGAGTCTAGGACTAGGGGACATAGTCTAAAAATTACAGCCACCTGAAATTAGGAAACACTTCGACACACAAACGGGTGGTAGAAGTTTGGAACTCTCTTCCGCAAACGGCAATTGATGTTAGATCAATTGTTAATTTTAAATCGGAGATTGATAGCTTTTTGTTAACTAAAGGTATTCAGGGATATGGGCCAAAGGCGGGGATATGAAGTTAGGTCGCAGATCAGCCATGATCTCATTGAATGACGGAACAGGCTCGAGGGGCTGAATGGCCTCCTCCTATTCCTATGTTAGCTGTGGGTAGAGAACCTCTCTTGGAGTGTTGACCCTCTGCACAAAGCTGGAGTGCTGCGTGCGAGACCCTGGGTGCCCCTTCCCTGGCGATGAACCATTTGTGTCGGTGCTGAAGCACTTTGCCCATTTTTTTAGGTGCGGCAGGGAATTCAGCTTTAAGAGCTGAAGACTCCCATTTGGCAATTATTTTTAATGTTAATTTTTTTTTCAGAAGGCAGTTGAGCTGTAAGGGCTAAAAACTGCCTATTTGTACATGATTTTTATCTTTTTCATTTCAGAAGGCAGTTCCCTTTTAAGAGACTGAACTGCTTTCTGAAATGACAGCCTCGCTTTCAGAGCAGGCTGCTCTTGCTGCAGTGACGCTGCGGCCACGCTACATCGGGGCCTCCTGCCGGGACCAACGCCATCAGGACGGCGTTGCACGGTGAGTTAAGCGCTGGGATAATGTTAATTAGTCCCCAGCGCCAATTTACCGGTTCCACAGCGCCACCATTTTCGGCGCCCATTAACACCGGCCCACGATGACAACGGCAGGTTTTTAGCGTTGCCGAACTTTGAGCCCCTAATCTTTGTTCTATATGGGCCACAATGCTGTGGTTCTCCCGTTAACCCTACAGGGGATTTACTGTGCTAAAAATGAGTTCTGCTATTTTGTTCTGGCCAGTATTTAACCTGGTTCTCTAAAGGAAAGGCAGGCCAGATAGAAAGAAAGACTTGCATTTTTCTAGTGCCTTTCACAACTTCAGGACGTCCCAAAGCGCTTTCCAGCCAATTAAATACTTTTGAAGTGTAGTCACTCTTGTAATGTAAGAAATGTGGCAGCCAATTTGTGCACAGCAAGCTCCCACAGACAGCAATCAAACCAATGACCAGATCATGTTTCATTTTTCGGTTTTGGCTGAGGGATGTGTTGGCCGGACACTGGGAGAGCTCCCCTGTTGTTCTTCGAATAGTGCCGTGCAATCCTTTACATCCACCTGAGAGGGCAGTCGGGGTCTCGGTTTATCATCTCATCCTAAAGAGGGCACCTCTGACAGTGCAGCACTCCCTCAGTACTGCAACGAAGTGCTAGCCTAGATTTTTATGCTTAAGCCTCTGGAGTGAAACTTGAAACCACAACCTTCTGACTCAGAGGTGAGAGTGCTGCCCACTGAGCCACGGCTGACACCAAAATAACCAATTCCAATCATGTAAATTCCTACCATAAGACACCACCATGGCTTTAAGAATAGTGGTCAGAATAGGAAAAGATTTGCAATTGTCCCATGTGACCACAGGATTCGAGATGAGTGAAAACATAGTCCATCACATTATGTAGGGACCCTTCTACTACTCGTAGGAGTTTGTTCTCTAGATTGAGGAAAACAGGTTGGACAATGAGGTCACATCCTAAACCCATATCCACACTCCGTGATCGGAATGTGATACTCCACAGACTAACATTATTCCTCTTAAAGAGAGGATGCATTGGGCTGGATTTTCTCAGCGGTGTCGGGATGGTGGCGGGATAACTGTTTGCTGGGTTCCGGTCCTGCTCCCGGCTGCAGCCGCTCTGTCAAAGGGATTTTCCCTTGATTGGCCTTGTTAAGCCCCGCCCTGCAGGCTTCCCGGCCATTATTAAAGTCACAAATGATGTCCTATGTGACTGTGACCTTGGTAAACTATCTCTCCTCGTCCTTCTCGACCTGTCTGCAGCCTTTGACACGGTTGACCACACCATCCTCCTGCAATGCCTCTCCTCAGTTGTCCAGCTGGGTGGGACTGTCTCAACTCATCAAATGCTGAAACCCTCATCCATGCCTTTGTGACCTCTAGACTTGATTATTCCACTGCTCTCCTGGCTGGCCTCCCATCTTCCACCCTACATAAACTTGAGCTCATCAAAAACTCTGCATTGTATCCTAACTCACGCCAAGTCCCGTTTATCCATCACCCCTGTTCTCGCTGACCTACATTGGCTCCCAGTCTGGTAACACCTCCATTTTAAAATTCTCACCCTTGTTTTCAAATCCCTCCATGGTCTCACCCCTTCCTATCTCTGTAGCCTCCTCCAGCCCTACAAGCCTTTGAGATCTCTGCGCTACTCCAATTCTGGCCTCTTGTGCATCCCCGATTTTAATCGCTCCACCATTGGCAACCATGCCTTCAGCTGCCTTGGCCCTAAGCTCTGGAATTCCCTCCCTAAACCTCTCCACCTCTCTACCCCTCTCTCCTCCTTTAAGACGCTCCTTAAAACCTACCTCTTTGACCAACCTTTTGGTCACCCCCCTCCCTCTCCCATATCCCTTCAAGCCGGTTTGAGATGTCCCTCACCCTGGCACCAGGTAGGCAACATACCATGTGGGACTCTCGATCCTGCTTACAAAGGATGCTATCTGTCCCCCTAATTATAGAATCTCCTCCAACTACCACATTACGTTTCCTCTCCTCCTCCCCCCTTAGGACAGTCTCCTGCTCCAAAGTGCCATGGTCCACATTCGGGCTGTCCTTCCCACAGTCTCTGTCCTTATTCTCACAGGTAGCAAGTACATTGTACCTGTTGGATAGGATCAGTTTCTGTGGATCCTCGTTCCCTTTCTTACCTGGGTTCCCCTTACTCTGCACACTATCCAGACTTTGGTCACACCTCGTAGAAAGGTGCAGGATCAGAACGGGGTTGGTGTGACCGAAGTCTGGAGCAAACTGTCCAGATACTCCTTCCCCTCCCTTATGTGTCGGAGTGTCTCCAACTCGCCCTCCAGCTCAATGACTCTGAGCCAGAGAGATTCGAGACAGAGACATTGACTGCAGACGTGTTCGCTCGAGACAGTCTCGCTGTCCACAAACTCCCACAGACTGCAGTCCAGACACACAACCTGCTCTGCTGTATCTTAGTCTAACCTTGTTTTAGATATTTAATTAGTTAAAATCTTTATTCAATGATTATTTATAGTTATATTTATTAGTTTATCTAGTTAAGTTTTTATTTTAATAAAGTAGGTTATAGTTTCACGCTCTTACTTTAAACCACTGTCCTAGCTTAGAGAACAAAAACGTTAATACTCACCAACCAATCACATACCTGCTTTCCTCTGAATCCGCTCTCCCGATGTGCTCTGCTGCACTGCCACGGGCCAGAAGACCCTCCAGAAAGAAGGATGTGGGACCAGATCACAGAGGCAGTCACTGCCAGCAGTGTCGCCCCCACGATCTGGCTCCAGTGCCCAGAGAGGTTTCACGACCTCAGACCAGTGGTCAAGGTCAGTGAACGCATCTTCAAAAGCTGTCTCCCGCATGGCTGAGCCCGTGGCCAGCGGCGGGGCTGAAAGGATAGAAGATGCTGGTATCCTCATACATTATCCTCCTTCTCACATGCACCTCTTGCTTTCCCGCCCTCCCCTCACCACAACTGCACCCTTGTGCCTTCCTCATTTCACACACCCATGAAATGGAGCCTGTCCAGCCAGTGGTTGACCAAGAAGAGGGAGGGGGAGGGGGAAGGGAGAAAGAGAAAGAGAGGAAACACGAAACACCGTCACTCAATTTCACACTCCCAGCCATTAGCTCCTCAAGGTCGACCTGCAAGGCCATCTGCCGTCTTCCCCACTGAAAGTCAACAGCCTTGCACCAGCCATACTGCAGCCAGTAGGATAGGCAAAGGCACACACAAGACAGTAACTAAGGGAATGTAGAAGGGTGATGAGTTGATTTCTTGATGTCATATTGGATGGATAGATGTATAAAGTTGGATTGGAAAGTTTGCTTTGTGGTGGCTTTTATTTCAGCATTGTGGCCAAGAGGACGCTGTGATGGTCAGTAACAGAGGGAAGGTAAGGTGTGGGACAAATATTGAAAGGGGAATTGGGGTTGTGGTCACTGGTACCGCAGGCGGATGATTCCATCCCGGATATCCTGGCCAGAAAGGAGCTCTCTGGGTTGCATCCTTCCTTCTGCTTTCTCCTCTTCTGCGTCTTCCTCTTCCCTCTGCGAGCAGATGCTGTGAATCTGTAATAAAAGCATAAAATGCTGGAAATACTCAGCAGGTCAGGCAGCATCTCGACCTGAGACGAGAACTCCGTTTCTCTCTCCACGGATGCTGCCTGACCTGCTGAGTATTTCCAGCATTTTCTGTCTTCTCAGAGGCCTTCCTTTACCATCCGAGGCCTTGCAAGCATCCAGCAACAATCGCTGCACACTTAAAAAAACTTTTAACATGTATTGCACCAAGCCACTACTTCAATAAAATAAAAAAAATCCAGACCAAAAGCTTAATTGCAAGATGAGTGTGTCCCTTTAAGAAATGCTGACAGCGTCCGTCAGTCGCTGAACGCTCGCTTATGACCCAGCGTTGAACTCAGCGCTAAGGTCAAAGTTTGGAGATGTGGCGTCATGGCGATGTTGCACGCCGACTGACGTCACGCTCTCTTCATTTACATCTCCAGGGCCAGCGCTGCTACTGGCAGCGCCAAGGCTCTCACCAAAATGGCGGCCGCTGAGACCCACACCAGAGAATGGTGCTCGAGCAGCGGCCGCAATTTTTCGCCAGGATAGCGGCGCAAACGGGTGGCAGTAAGTCGACCAATTTCTAGGTCTATGTTTCATTTTTTTTGCTTTGATGATGACTAAGGGCTGGAATCTATGGCTCGGGGAAAAGCAATGATAGGAAGTAACAGCTTGGTGTGAAAAGGAATGGGACCTCTCTGTTACTTGCAATAAGAGAGAAGCTTTCTTTGAAATACACTGGGCACTTGTCTCACGATTTATTATTGATGAACATTGCAGTAAGTCAGGAAATAGACGATTCAGTAGGTTTGGACTTCTTCTCACATGTGAAGATTCCTGGCAAGGTCGTGCTGGGCCAAAGAGATCTGCTTTGGTGTCATCTGGTAGGGAGTAGAGAAGAAGGTAAGGCTGAAGTGCTGCCACTGTGGTCCATCAGTTGATGAAGACGTCCTGCAGACTCTGCCTTCTGATGCCCAATATAGCAGCGAGTGAGGACAGAGCCTGCTTTGCATCACAGGTGAGCTGGATGTCCTTAGAATAGAACTGTGCCATTGTAGCACCCTGCGCCGTGGGGAATCCAGCTATCTAGGAGAAGGCCCTGGCTCTGTGCCTCTGCTGCCTGGTGGTGATACCAAAGTGGATGAATTTGGCTACGCTATGAAAGAGGGCATCCGCCACCTACCAGATTCAAACCCTGACAGCTCCCTGGTCAATGTTGCACAGATCCTCTGTGGCAGTCTGGAAGGATTAGGAGCCAAAGAAGTTGAGGACTGTTGTCACTTTAATTGCCAAGGACACAGCAATGGCACAAGTCTGCAAATCTCTGTGATGAAGTTGGCAGAGGTACCTGACATAAGAAACTACTAGGCACTTGGTCTAAGCGTTAAACAAAGCTTTAATCAACTGTTTTTCAACATGGAGGTTTAGTTGTGTCCTTCACTAGTTCCTGTTAAAGAATGTCCTGAGCAAGCTGGGCCCATGCCCGAGTATTTATACTCTCCCTGGACAGCGCCACCAGCAGGCCGCCCAGTATTATTTCATAAGTCATTTCCACATGAATGACAAGATTCATGTCAGTACCTAATGGCATCCTTGGAGAGGCACAGCTGTAGGATGCACAGCTCCTCGGAGGCATTCTTGTCGGACCGCTGTGGCCTGTACATATGTTGGGGACAGCCGTTCCTGGTGGGCGGCTGCCCTCTGCCATGCTGCCTGATTCCGCTGGCCTGGATGCTGCTGCCATTCCTCCTCCATTATGATGGCATACAGTAGTGTGCCCGTGGGGAAAGCCATTCCTTGGCCGAAGTCAATCAGAGTGTGGGTTTGGGGGAAGTGAAGGGCCCCCAAAAAAAATTCTGGGAAGAGTGGAAAGCACTACAGTAAAATGAAGGGTATGTACCAGTGATTTAAAAATCGCAGGAAAGTGCTATTAAAAAAATCCTCGGAAGTCTGTAATCAGTAAATAAAGTTGGTGACCTCTTCAGCTCACCAACTCCTCACTTACACTGGTCTGAAGTGCTGGGGGGAGCTGATAGACCCTTTGTTTTTGGGTGTAAAGTTACAGGAGAGGCATAAACCCAGGAAACTTCCATGTACTGGAACAGTGCAGCTATACAAATAATCCTTCAAGGGCTTTGATGGGCGTAAGATCTGCACCATAAAAAAGATCGAGGAAATTTGCGTTTAGTGCAATAATGGCACATAAATGATGTAATGCACTAAAATGCTAATTTCCTCGATATTATCAGTGCAACAATGGTGTAACAATGGCATAAGTGCTGAAGACAATGGAGGAAATTTAGGGCATTTGCTTATTAAAGAAACAACTTGCATTTATATATCGCCTTTCACATCCTCAGATCATCCCAGAGCCCTTTACAACCAATGGATACTTTTGAAGTGTGGTATCAGGCCAATTATGCAGATTTTGTTTAAACAAGTCAGAAACTAGATTAATCTAATCTGACTGCCTCTTTTCAGTCATTATTGCTAACCAGCCCATTTTAAGTCAACAATACATAAATTAAAATCTTTAATGTCAAAATGCACAACAGGGAGAATGTCACCACGTGCTCCTGTATCTGGAGCGCACAGTCCCAGTTAAAAAGGGCAGATAACCAAAAGAAGGACTTACAAAAATTAAGAATGAGAAGTTTATTAAAATTGTACAAACATTTGTTCCTCGGTTGCACAACAGCTAAGTGGTTCTGAAAGCGAAAGTACAATGTATACATACACTGCGACAGAGTGTTCGGTCTGAGTGAAAGTCGCATGAAGTCTCGGCAGTGTTCAAAATGCCAACGCCATCGTAAAATTCATCATGGCAGTTCTAATTCTACATGTAGGTATTTACATTAAGAGGATTACACTTTATCAATGTTTTCACCAAAAAAATCTAAAAAATACTGAAAAATATTGAAGGTACTGTGTGTGTATTTTACAAGACGCACTACAATGGTAAAGGTCTTTAAATCAGAGAATCAATAAGCTTTAATACACAAGTTCTAAGCTGTCTGTGTGACACCTCAAACAGGAAATACTAAACAATAGAGTGCTAATCGCTTAACATCAAGCACAGCTATCAAGTCAGAATTTTGGCAGTATCGTTGGTCCCTATGTGTAAAACTGACACAAAAAATAAGGCACATACCTTATAAACATCAGCAAATAACATGCTGCTTTTCATGAAGGACAACCAATACATTCTAGTTTACTAAACTAACTTAGAAATGATCACAGCTACTTTAGATTGCATACAGTACTATAGAGCCAAACAAACTCTAAATTAAATGTTCTAAAACTAGTACCTGCCTCCTTATGGCTTTCCTGACAGAAAATGAAACAAAAACAAAAAAAATTACAAATAAAACAAGCTAAAACAGTAAAATTGTTCGATTCAACATCACCAATGAAAAACACTCAAGCATTCTGGCTGCAAAGCCTTCACATCACCTTTAAAACATCTGTAGGTCAACAGACTATTAATATCAACTAAAAGACCTACCTGAGTCAAAGACTTTTCTTGGCTTCAATTAAGAAGCTGGTCATATTAGTCAACAGTTTCACAAGCACAGTCACTCATAAAAACCTACTGCAAGGTAAAACGTCACTTGTGAAAATGCTGACATCTGACAAAATGCACAAGACTTGTGGTCATTACAATAACTACAGGAAACAGTGCTTACGTTTGGCCTTATTTAGTGTCCTAAACATGCATATTAAACACTTACCTCAGCTCTTTTTTCAGTAAACAGAGTAAAAAAAACACAATTGCTAAATTAAAATAAAACACTGATGCTGTTCAATTTCAAAATGTCTCTGCAGTGGAAGATACATTCTCCCAAGCATGGTGTGTGGGGACACCTAAATTCAGACATCTTTATCCCATAACAGGGATGTAATGGAATGCATCCCTTAGTTGGGATGAAATGGTTAAAAAGTACATAGGTGGCTAAAGAAAAAAAAGGACCCTGTCCATATGTTCATTTTTCAGATCTTTATGGCATAACTGTTAGGAATTTGCTTTCTTCTGCAAGCGAAGTCAGCAAAGAGGTCATGTCGCCAATGGCCATATTTGTAGTGCTCACAGGCATGCTATGGAATGTGAGAGAGGTGCGTGGGGTATTGAGGCGGGAAGAAGTCTGGGAGAGATTTTGCAGAATGCTCGGACTCAGGGCTCCTGAAATGAAGCTGCCATGGTCTCCATCATCAAGGATTGCATCAAAATCAATCTGTACAGTATCTAGACTATTGCTGTCAACAGTGCTAGTCACTTGATTGGAACCTGGGGAAAGCAGCTCAGAAGACTTGGAATGGCCAGCCTGCTGCAGCTGGCAGTCAGTCTCCTGACCAGTGAATAAGACAGTTTTCATGGCTTGTTGTTTGAAGTTAGAGTTTTGGTTATAACCTTGGCCGCTATAATGCTGCAAATTGGAGCACGAACTGCGCTGGGCCTGGAGTTGATCTTGCATCTCTGTCTTAATACTGGTCATCCTGTACATTTGGTTAATATTATCTACATTGCTATGCTGGTGCGGCACACGATTCCTCAGTAGACTCGGCTGCTTGTTGGCATTATGATTTGCATATATTTGATGAGCTTTTGCTGCAAATGATCCAAACTGTTGATTTCCTGGATTATGAGCAATTTGTTGGGAACCTTGGCGCCCTAGAAATACAGCAGCTTGAGGTGGCTGATTACCTGATCCAGTAATGCCTGAACCACTGATGTTCGCCTGAACAGGCCTATTTATACTATGGAAATGTAACCCTTCCATCATCTGCTGATTGACAGCTTGCTGACACTGAATGAAATTCTGCACCATCATATTTCTGTTTTGCATCCCACTAGTCATCTTAGCGGGATGATGACCTGTTGGCATTGAAGAAAGTGTGGATCCGTCTTGGCTGTTATTGGCATGCAAACTGTTCAACTCCACCTCTTGGTTTGGTACGTTTGCAGCGTAAGGGAACTCCATGACTGCAGAAATAAACATCTGTTTGTTTAGGTTTCGGTTATGATGCTGTCCTTTGTTTGTTTGGGGGTTCAAAGAATTACCTGCAATCATCATGTTCTGTTGAACACTATATGGAGCTACTTCCATACACTGTTGATAACCATTTGGCTGACCTGCAAATACATTCTGTTGAACCGTTGGCAGGTTTTGTTGAGGATTCATTGTGTTAGTAAACAGTCCAAGTGCACGACTTTGCTGCACTGAACCCACAGCTTGTTGCCCATACTTTTGTTTTTGAGGTGACATGTCAACACTTCCTGAGCTTACTTCATTCCACTGAATTGGCAGATCATCCTTATTTGTTTCAGAGTTTACCTGCGGGTTGTGGTACTGCTGGTTCGCTGAATGAGACTGGTCAAAAGCGGGCATGGTTCCCATGATATCTTGTTGTATTTCATTGGATAGCATGTTTGGCAGATGATCATATATGTTCTGGCTTGACATATTTATTTCACTCTGCAAGTGATTGCCTGCTTTATTATTTTGTGAGCTAATGTACTGAACTACATCATCTGGCAAGATATCCTCATCAATATGGCCATAGGTCTCCATAGCAATGGCCTCCAGGGCAACATTTTCACTGATACTAGGAGGGCAAGGGGAGTAGGTATTCCGATGGAGGTTTCCATCAGAGCGAGTGTAGTTCTGAAGACTGAGATTACGTCGTTCCATTGAAGGAGGCACAGGGAGAGGGTTAACATTGTTAAGACTGTTATAACGATGTACCCGGGGTAAAGAGAAAGGATCTGCCACAGTTCTCACTGGATCACTGGCTCTTCTTATTCCATTGCCTGGTATATCGTGAGGCAACAAAGGCCTCCTGCCATATCCATTGGGACCCCCGTCACTGCATCTTCGAGAAACATTTACTTGAGGCAAGGGAAATACTCCAGTGTCTCTGTAGTCACCTAATAGGGCCATCCTTGTCTTTAAGCTCATCCGCTCCATATTTGGCAATGGAGTTGGTGGTGGCCCACCCGTGGCTGCGGCATATTTGGCTTTCAGCCGATAATGCTGTGCTGGAGTAAGGCTCAGTAGCCCAGGTAGCCCACCACATTGGCTGGCTTCACTTGACCGCCTGGATGCATCCGTTGAGATGGGATCATAGGAATCTGTAACACTCAGGTTGTTTGGTCGGCCTTCAGCCTGGGAGACCTCACTGGACCTTCTACTTGAAAGATATGGTGAAATGCCAGAAGACCTGCGGCTGCTCATGTAAGCGGAGCTAATGGTACTGGTGGTGCTGTCCCGTCTCTCATTCAGCTTATTTAACATCGTGACTTCTGCATTTAAAAGTTCATTTCTGTTTGGCAGGATAGTCATGGACCCTCCAACACTAGAGCTGTCCAGCTGAGAGCCTGTGTTTAAATGGAAGATTTTAATTAGCAATTATAATTTTAAACAATTCTACTGTTAATTCATGTTCAATGCTCTGCTAGAACGGCAATACTTCAAGGATGTTCAAATCCAGAGCTTCTACGACCGAGGAGTGAACCAGAATGAGAAGTGGTTAGATTTAAAAATTAACTTCTTTCACCCAACAGTACTAAAACAAATTTATATTTGAAGAGTCATGATTTGTGTACTTTCAGCACAGATTTGTGGCGGCACTTTCCTGTCATTTCAATGGATTTTTCCCAAGTTACTCAGTATTCCCCTTCATAATGCAGCTTTTAAAATCTATATTTAAACATCTGGAATGCTTTATAAGCATTCTCCATTTGTCAAGGAGCCTAAAACAATGTGCATAATATCAGTGCACTATGTCAGGGTGCACTATGTCAGGGTGCAGTATGTCAGGGTAGTATAAATATGGCCAACTATAAAGACAGTTTTCAATAGGATACTATGCAATGCTCCAAAGGGAACATCGACATTTTTGGAGAAGAAGGCACAGAGAGTTGATTCTTTGACCCGTGCAACAGGCGAGCAGGAACTCGTGCTGGGAGTGGAGTCTTGCAATCTTGTTACCTTAATTCTTTCACAAACTTGGAAGACCCATAATACAAAAGGGCCATTGAGAACTGTGATTTAGAAATCTCTGACATCAGTGAAAGAACCTGGAAATATATACCATCACCATGGAGATTTCCTGTTTATATTATGGATCCAATTTGTTTCAGTGGGAGGATGGAATCTTAGCCTGGTATTAAAATACTTCCCAGAAATGAAAACCCACTTTTTTTTAATACAGATATTGCAATATAATTTAAAAGATTTTACTACACTTTTCTTTAATATTCTCATTTATAAACTAATTACGTAGCAGAAAAGCTTTACCATTGTCACAAGTTGCACAAATAATGAGCATAATTCACAGCAGGTATCTGCACCCGAGTCCTTTAGCTGTGCAACCATTTTTTGCTCACTAAAAATTAATAATTTCTTTCTTTAAATCGCCTGTAGTTAACGCTTGGTAGAATTATAATAGGCAGGATATCCATAAACTACTTTGAGGCACTTTATGAGAGACAATTTTGTGTGCATGAGGTAGAGGGAGGTCAGTGCTGTGCTGTGGCATTTTAGGCATCCAATGTTAGAACCAAATGCTTCCGAGTCAGGTGAACCACATCACAAGGGCAGGGTAAGGATCCCCCTGCTCTGCCCCATCGCTGTATCTCAGTCCCAATTTCACAAGAGTGCCTCCTGCAACACGAGCGGCATGCTGTGCTATTTCACACACCAACCTTTGTGTTGGCCAGTTGTGAGTTTGCTAATTGGGGGGATAGGTTGTTGCAATGAGCCCCATCACCTTAGGGAATGGGTTGAAACTATCCAAATTTATTATATGTAGCACTCCTACAGGCAGCAAAGTGAGATGACAGTCACATTGCCATTCGAGGCTGGCATTGAATCCATGGGTCATTTTTTCCTTTAAGCTACAATAGCAATTGTTCTAAAAACAGGCCAAAAGTACAATGACCCATTAATTTGCCTTCAGTCTACAGAATCTTAAAACGAATGCATTCCTGTGCACTGAGTGCAGTGTTCCGTTCTAGCATCCCTTTATTATTGCTACCCCTAGCTTTTGAAAAAAATGAGATATGGAAATCAACCAAACCTGTAATTATTTCCAGTATTAATCGAGGGGAACTTGTCATTCCAGCAAATCAGCCAGTTGCTTTAAGAATTGACTGATTCAAAATCTCTTCCTCCTCTGCCTCTAGCCATTTTAACGCTAAACATAATTAAATATCCTGCAACGATTGTAGGCCAGATAGCTCTCTCATCTCTGTGCTTTTAAGGAATAATTCAATGCATCACTGTAATGCTGCAGCTTCTCCCTTACCATTTCCTGGAAGAGGAGGCAATGTTGTGTTTCTGGTAGCTGGCACAGTGTTGACTCTGGGAAGAAGTCCATTGACTTGTTTCAACCTCTCCACCTTTAGCTGCTCCATCCACCTGGTCCCTGTCAAATTCCTTCTGGCCTGCAGGCCTAATGCTGTAGTTGCTGTGGAAACTGTAGAGTCCATGATCGGTGCCTCATCAATGGCGCTGAGATCTCCCACACTGCCTCCGCTATTCAGATTAAACTCGATCCCACTGTTGGAGTGGTTGCTGAAGGGGGACGGTTCACTGCTGCATGAAGACTGACCACCAGGGCTTGGCTGAGATGTCTGGAAGGAGGAGAGAAAGGAGCCGATGAGTTGCTTTGACTTTGTGTGTCTGAGGAGGTCCAATGGTTTAGTAAGTTAAATTCATTATAGTGCTCACATGAATTTGACTTTCAAAAATTTATGATAGCCTATAACTAGTAATGGGCTAACCTTTTTGTTTTAAAAAAGAAGTTTGTAGGTTTTGCACGACCTGATGTAATGCAATAAAGTAGCGGAATTTGAGTGACTTGACAAAATACTTTGAAAGTTACGCGTGCGCACAAACCCAATAGAACTAAATGGCATCAAACTATTACATGTGTACAGATTGCACTGCTTGACCCAGTCCTGGGGAGTCAAGACGAGCATGTGGGGGACCTAAAAGTAGGGAATTATTGGGAAACAGTGACCGCAATGTAATTAGCTTCAGTGCAAGAATGGAAAAGAAAAGTTGAGGATTTGATTGGAAAAGAAAAGCAAAATACAGCAAGATAAAAAGGGACTTTGCCCGGATTAAATGGAACAAAAAATTGGCAAATTGTGCTATAGATCACCAACTGGAAGATTTAAATAGAAGATGGAAAGCGCACAAGTCAAGTATATTTCAGGAAGGATAAAGGGACTGTATTGATGGCTGGGGTTCTATGGAGATTAGATCAAATTTGAAACTAAAAAACACTTAGCACTTGTACGGCAGATGATTTTAAAAAATAAGTCAGGGTAAATATAAAGAATGAGAAAGTTGCAAAATGGGAGATTAGAAAGGTGAAGGAGTATGAAAGAAAATTAGCAAAAAGAAATGACAGTATTCTTCACATTTGTCCTGACATTCTGTTTTCATCATCTGCCTAGAAGGGCTGTGTTTTTTTTTAATCTCACCATATTTTATTTTTATCCCAATTAAGTACTTTGCTTTTACTTTCCTATGCCACAGTAATAAGAGAATAGTCACAGTGGGGATAGGGCCACTAAGAGATGAAGGCGGGGCACTTGGAGTGGAGATTTTTCAACATAGAAGGTGGATATTGGGATTGTAAGGTGTAGAATAGTTAGTGGAAGTAATTCTTCATTACCCGGTCTGGCCTATATCTGACTCCAGTCCCACCCCGACGTGTCTGACTCTTAATTGCCCTCTCAGTGGTTCAAAAAAGACCCACCACCACTTTCTCACGGCAACTAGAAATGGGCAATAAATGCCAGCTTTGCCATTGACACCCACATCCCAGAAATTAATTAAAAAAATCAAGAATAGAACAATTCAACTGCTCAACAACAGAAGATAATTTTAAAAAGTTCAAATAATCAGAGAAAGATACAGGCAATAAAATCTCCTCACCTTATTACCCACTGTCCTTAGGAAGACAGAACAAGAAATGAGACAGCACCAGACAGTAAGGTCAGCAAGTTAGTGAAAGCAAGAAAGAGAAAAACAGTTACTTTCAGTTAGTAGCGATTAATTGCAGGACAGGGTTATTAAAGTAAGGGATCAGTACATTTCACTGGGAACCAAATGAACACAGTTTTGATCAAATAGTCTCATTGATTCTAAAATACTGTGTTCCTTTACACCATTTTTCACAGCACATTAAATTTCACATTTATATTAAAGCTCAAGAAAGTACTCCCCGATTTTAACTTAATGCGCCGTGAGAATGGGATGCGTTTGGGTCGGATGCCCAAGTTACATCCTGCCCAATTTTATGTTCCACTGAATTTAATGTGCGTAAGATTAAAATTAGAGCTACAATGTATAATAGATGGAATGCCATGGTAACCAATTGCAGATTCTTTTTTGATTGAGCCTGCAGTGAGTTATTAATCATCTTGTGTGAATGTCATCACATGTTGTGGGCAATGGAAGAAGTTGCATTTAGACAGTGCCTTATCCTGTTTACTGCCTAAGAATGCAGGTCAGAGACAGAGCAACAAAACTGATCACTTCGACTCGACTCTCTGGATGTGTAACTTTAAAAAAATTAATACATTATCTAAAATATTAAAAACAGTATGTCAAGCATACATTTCCTGTCCATCAAACTAACTCAAATTTCTGTCACACTTCAAAAAATGTATTTAACAAAAAATTGACACAGGAGCCAGAATGTCTGTAACCTCCTCCTGACCTTACCATGCAAAGGTAAACAAAAACCTTGTTATTTGCAGCTTGAAGATTAATTGTGACCTCACTCAATGTTCAGTCAATGGACTTTGTGGCCTTAGAAGGACACATTTTCATCTTAGCAGCTGAAGACTACATTTTGCATTAAATGATCCTCATAAAACACTGAGACTGTGAGGAATGTCATGGGAAACCCTGAGTAAAAGTGACGAGTGCACATAGAACAGCATACATTACACTAGCAGAGCATCATAGTTGCCTGATTGGCTGAAATGGTTAACCATGCTGATTCATTTAAATATGGGCAGATAGGAAAACCTACCAATCACAAACCAGTAGACAGATGAAAAAATCCTGGATAAATTCCTAACTCAAACAAAACCAACCGATCAAATCGTTAAAGATTTCTCTCAGAGGCCATGTTGTTTCTTCACCTAGCCATCTATACACATGTGAAAAACTCAAATTACGACACATATAAACTTAAATACTTCACACAAAAAAGATTACACTTACCCCTAAAGTTGCCTCGGTCGTATTCATAACACTCCAATAAGTTTTGCCCCCAGAGGCCACTCTCAGAGCCTATGGACTTGAGTTTGCTCATTTCCTGAGGTTTGCAGTGTTTAACTACATCTTGAGACCTGATGTTTATTAAGACCCTGTGCATGCACAGTCTCACTGCCCCTGCTCAGTCTCCTGCTCACAATGACTGCCTCCTATAGAAGGATAACAGCTTAAGAGAAGCGAGCACCTTCTATCTGGGCCACTGTGGCAGCTATTGCTGCTCCTGCAGTGGCCTCACCAATTGTCTGTGTTCCCAGGTAGTTACTTTCTGTGCCACTGGAGGGATGTGGCCACACGGCCATGATCCAAGGTGCCGATGTAGCTGTGGTACTATCTGCTTGCCTGGGCCAGCATGACAGCACCCCCACCCAAGGGCTACAGATCCCCCATGCTCCCAAGCTCCAGATCTGCCATCATGCCAAACTCTAGACTTCCCGTCCTAGAAATTAACTTGGCTCTATTTTCGGGCCCAGACTCGCCGGAACCAAAGATCAATTGAAATTGGGCCTCATCAACATACTTGTCACGAGCTGCCGGCACGAGTCGCACCTCCACAGGCAGCTCACTGAAGCAAAGGCATCATTGTCGGGTTACCTGCCTCATCAGCAGTGGTCCTTGAGCAAGTCCTGGTGAGGGGATTGTGACTCCTGCTCCTCCTGGCTCCACAAGATAGGTTTTATTTAAAACAAGAATATATATTTTTTTTAACTTAACTAGAGTTGGTGGCTGTGGGGGCCGCTGAAGAATCCTGAGCGGGGTTGAGTGATGGGGTCATTTAACAGGCGTTCGGCCCCAATTTACATTTAAGGGGCCTAACGCCTGTTTCAGGAGTCTGCCTGGGACCGTTAAAAAAAAGGGCCCCATGATTTTAGCCATGGGACCAATGCTGGGGCAGATTGGGCGCAGGCCATGTCACTGCTTACTTCGTAAGCTTTGGCTGGAATTTTGCCTACCTTGGTGGGTCTGGTGTGGGCGGTGGCCATGGCAGGTCGCGACCCCGTTGCTGAAAACGAACTTATGTTAATGGGGCCTATTAAGCCCCACCCAGCGCGTTACCCAGTCTGGGAACGTCATTCCTGACACGTTTTCAGCTGGGATCTTTAAAGGGACATGGCTACATTACATTTGAAGTTTAATCTAACATAGTGCTGTCAATGCACTACAGCATTGGAGTGCTGCAAACACTGACAATGACTGCACAGAGGCAGGGGGCTCCACCCAGGTTCTCCGATGACTCCCTCCATATGCCTTTGGAGGGAGTCGGAGCACACAGAGAGGTCCTCTTCCCCAGGAGACCAAGACAGCCTGGTTGCACAATGCACAGGAGGTCACAAGCAGGGATATGTTCAGGAGGACCTGGGTGCAATGCCGCAAACGTTTCAATGATCTCATTAGATCAGGAAACATTAGTACAAAGCCACACTCAACTTCATCCTGCTGTGTCTCTCATCACATCCCCATCACTCTGCCTTCCCAACCCTACTCCTGCACATCCTTCCTCACACCAACTTACCTTGCACCTCCATCCATCCCTCTCTATCTACATTATCACTTCCCCATCTCACTAGCCACCCCTCATACTCATCCTCATCCTAGTGCAATCATACCAACTAACAACACATAAGGGTAGCCACTTGGGTGTTTTATCCAATGTTTATGTAAAGTTTCTGTTAATGTGGTGTCAAACATAAAAATCTTTATTTTCAACACTTTCCGGTCTTGAACAGATTTGTGTGCACCTTTGGAAGTGACTTAGTGAGTTGCAGTGAATGGTGAGACATACGGTACCCCCCGCAATGGTGATAAGTGGGAAAGGAATGGCTTGGGCATTGTAGGGATGCTTTATGGTGTTGGTGTGGGTGGTGCCAACCTGGTGCATCATGTGGCAACTATATGGGTGTACAGCGTAAAGTTCAGTGAATCTGGCCGTGATGAGGCCATCCATGGCCTCCTGGGCAGCAATGTGGTTGGGTGCTGATGCCCTCAGTCCTGTGCAGCATCAGGTGATTGCGGAGAAGGTTGGTGTTGTTGTTGGTGCTGCTGGTGTTGGGGCTCATCGTGGTCTGATTCTGAGGACCAAGGTGAGACAGTGAAAACGGCACCCATGTTGATGGAATAGATAGCAGGTGAAGTACAGATGTCAGGAGCATTCGGTCAATGGAGAGAGAGTTCTTCCAATGAGGTGACACTGGATGGAGACTTTGCTGGAAACACTTGCAGCCTGCAGAATCTGTGCTGGGAATGGATTGAGCAACAGCGTCTGCCTGAGGAAAGTGACCATCTGTCAGGTGGGAGCTTTTACTGTACATTTGATGCTGTCAAGTAATCAGCTGGAGCAATGGCCACGGAACTCCCGCCTCAGGTTGACAGACGTGGTTCCCGAGCAGTGTGGCTGCCGTGGCCATGCAGTTAAATTTAAAAAGTAAGTTAAAAAAACCCTGTTAAGGGTCTGACAACAAGCCGTTAATCATCGCAATTGGGTTGCCCGCCGCGGCCGGTCGGGCCGGCTCCGCGATGACAAACGCGCCATGGGGAAAGGCGCGTGGGAGCGGGATGTCAGCGGGTTCCTCACCCGCTGTCAAAAATAACAACTTTCCCACCCGACCCGCCACTGATTGCGCCCGCTACCACCCGGAAAATTCTGGCCTTTATGTCCGCTTTACTCCTGAAAAATGGGCGCAATGCGTCTCCGCTCCTCCCATCTCCAAATACTACCAAACTCCAGATCTACATGTGCTGTAGATCCCCCACCAACTGCTGCCAGACCAGAGTGCTTCTAAACTCCACCCCTCAGTGCTCCCATATCCTCCAAATGCTCTCAGACCCTCGTCGGCTCCGGAAAACTCCTAAACCTGATCACCCCACATGCCCCCAGAATCTCCCTGGAGCAGTGACAGACTCCCCATCCATTGCTTTGGACATGGGTCATTTCAAAGGCATACATCTTGAGGACAAAGGAAGGGACACCATCAGGAGCAGTGATCTTATTAATATTCTGAATGGACAATCGTAACAAGCCTAGCTGGGATAAAGCTTAATATCAACATTAATGATAGAACAGAGAAGAGTGAGCTCAAAAGGTCTACTTGCTCTTTAAGAGAGCTTGCAACAGTACCATCAGGATGGAGAGGGTTGGAAGGAACAATTCACAGAAGTTATGAGAAACCAGAGACCAGAAGCTGATGCTATTGATGGGACAGGCTCAGATGTGGCATTGACAGAAGGCAGAAGGTGGGGGTGGGGGCGGGTGGTAGTGTGGGGGCTGAGGCTCCCCCAAACAAACAAGGAAATTATGAGGGAGCATCTTAAAATTGCCCTAACCCCATCCTTGGTTGTACAACAACAGCATCATCATAAATGTCTGTACCACAAAATGGGGCCGGGAGGGAAAACAGTGAAATTCAGCTCCCTGAATACTTCAAAATGCCATATAAAAACCTTGCTGAATTGGTATAATTAAACCTAGTTCCGGAGAGGCTATTCACTGTTAACTATCTGCATCCTTACACCTCACCGACTGAAACTCAAGTTACCAAAGGAAAGCATCGTTCACAGTTGATATTGGAAAATTTTCAACTGGGCTTATGCACAGCCTGCTGATGCCCGAGTGAGTAGAGACACCAAGGAATACAGGCCAGAAGGTCCCAGTTAGCTGGGACAGCAGGTCATAGGATCACTTCTCACTCACAGGTTGGAACCGGTGGGGGTGCGGGGCAATACAATTGGTCTCAGCATCCTGGGCTCCGGCAGCAGAGAAAATAAAATGGCCAAGATTTTCACTCCTGATTGTTATCCAGCGACTCCTGGAAAAGGTGTCTGAATGTGGTGTTGGCTGTCAACAAAATCGGGCTCTGTTATGCTGCCTCCCACAGTTGAATAAGCCTGCCAATATTCATTTTTAGGCTGACACAGGAAGAATGTTCGCTTGGGTGGGGTACCAGAGGTCTGCCGTCACCCATTGAACAGACTGAGCACCTTTAGGGCAAGAGGACATAAAACTGGAAAGAAAATGCTTCAACTTGGTGCAATGAGTGACATTTCTGATTTTGAAAATAACGAGGACATACCATTGGTTTCTCTGTCTTTATGGCCTTAACTTGCAGACATTCTTCCCGCTTTGAGGTAGTATTGTTTAGCTCAGCCTGTTGCTGCCCAGGTGATTTGGACTGGGAGTTGCTGCCTGGGTCCCTGGATGGCGGTGGTCTCGGGTGGATGTCTCCTCGCTGTTTCTTCGTGATGTGAGCCTCAGGGCCGTGAACTGTTTTGACGTGTTTTCGGAGGGAACTGGGATCAGTGTAACGCTTTGTGCAGCCAGGAATCTTACAAACGTAAGGTTTCTGAAAAATAGTAATTGATAAAAATCAGAAAAAGCATTAGATCAACTGTTCGCAACAAATTGACAGAGAAACGAACTGAACAGTACACATTTCTGTTTAAGCCTGGACAGGTAGGTCTGACACTTCTACATTTTTTTGATGAAGGTTCATTAGTAGAATCATAGAATGATACAGCACAGAAGGAGGCCATTCGGCCCGTCATACCTGTGCTGGCTCTTTGGTAGAGCTATCCAATTAGTCCCACTCCCCTGCTCTTTCCCCATAGCACTGCCAATTTTTCCTTTTCAAGTATTTATCCAATTCCCTTTTGAAAGTTATTATTTAATCTGCTTCCACCACCCTTTCAGGCAGTGTATTCCAGATCATAACAACTCGCTATGTAATTTTTTTCCCTCATGTCACCTCTGGTTCTTTTGACAATTTGTAATGAGCAATTTATATTTTATATATTTTTATCATGCGAAACAGGCTGTAGGAGTTTTGTTTTGCATCAGTATAAAAGGCAAGTATTTTATCAAACCACTTTGTTAATTTTGTAATTGAAGACTAGGATGTTCAGCAGGAGATTTCAATTGTGTCACTGTTTTCGGCACATTTTACTGGGTAAGCACTCACAAAACAGTGAAAGATTTATATAGCACCTTTCACAATCTCAGGACGTCCCAAAGTGCTTTAGAATCATAGAATGGTTACAGCACGGAAGAAGGCCATTCAGCCCGTCGAGCCCGTGCCGGCTCTCAGCTAGTCCCACTCCCCCCGCCCTTTCCCCATAGCCCTGCAAATTTCTTTCCTTCAGGTACTTATCCAATTCCCTTTTGAAAGCAATGATTGAGTCTGCCTCCACCACCCTGTCAGGCAGTGCATTCCAGATCCTAACCACTCGCTGAGTAAAAAAGTTTTCCTCACGTCGCCTTTGGTTCTTTTGCCAATCACCTTAAATCTGTGTCCTCTGGTTCTCGACCCTTCTGCCAATGGGAACAGTTTCCCTCTATCTACTCTGTCTAGACTCATGATTTTGAACACCTATCAAATCTCCTCTCAATCTTCTCTACTCCAAGGAGAACAACCCCAGCTTCTCCACTCTATCAACATAACTAAAGTCCCTCATTCCTGGAATTATTCTCGTAAATCTTTTCTGCATCCTCTCTAAGGCCTTCACTTCCTTCCTAAAGTGCGGTGCCCAGAATTGGACACAGTATTCCAGTTGGGGCCAAACCAGATTCATCATAATTTCCACACTTTTGTACTCTATACCTCTATTCATGAAGCCCAGGATCCCGTATGCTTTTATAACTGCTTTCTCAACCTGCCCTGCCACCTTCAACAATTTGTGCACACATACCCCCAGGTCTCTCTGTTCATGCACCCCCCTTCAGGATTGTACCCTTTAGTTTATATTTCCTCTCCTCATTCTTTCTATCAAAATGTATCACTTCACACTTTTCTGTGTTAAATTTCATCTGCCACTTGTCTGCCCATTTCACCAGCCTGTCTATGTCCTCTTGAAGTCTATCACTATCCTCCTCACTGTTCACTATACTTCCAAGTTTTGTGTCATCTGCAAATTTTGAAATTGTGCCCTGCACACCCACGTCCAAGTCATTAATATATATCAAGAAAAGCAGTGGTCGGTCCTAGAACCGACCCCTGGGGAACACCACTGTATACCTTCCTCCAGTCCGAAAAACAACCGTTCACCACTACTCTCTGTTTCCTGTCACTTAGCCAATTCCGTATCCATGCTGCCACTGTTCCTTTACAACCAATGAAGTATTTTTGAAGTGTAGTTACAATTGTAAAGTAGGAAACATAGCAGCCAATTTGTGCACAGCAAGGTCCCACAAACAGCAACGAGATTAATGACCAGATCATTTGTTTTACTGATGTTGATTGAGGGATAAATGTTGGTCAGGCCACCGGGGAGAACTCACCTGCTCTTCATCGAATAGTGCCATGGGATCTTTTACATTCACCTGAGAGAGCAGACGGAGCCTTGGTTTAATGTTTCATCTGACAGACAGCACCTCTGACAGTGCAGCACTTCCTCAGTACTGCACTGGAGTGTCAGCCTAGAGTTTTGTGCTCAGCTCTCTGGAGTGGGAACTTGAACCCCCAACCTTCTCACTCAGAGGCGAGAGTGCTGCCACTGAGCCAAGACTGACACTAGTTTCTTTCCCTCAAAGGTCAGGGAACATGTAGGACAACAGAAGCTTCAAGCAGAGTGACAACAAAGAGGGTGAAATGTATATAATTGGTACTTAATTAAAAATATCCATAAGAGTGATTGGATTCTGAGTATTGAATACAGTCCCCACCACTTATTGCGGGCGCGTTTACGTTCAGACAATTTGCCCGTTATATGAGATGACCGGAATAACATGGAAAAAATACCTACTTTTATGAAACTTATATAAAGGAACTGTGTGAGTGTTAGAATCACCCAGCTTTGGGACACCTCATCTAAATTGTTCCCGGATTGTCAGGTCAGGAGAGAGGCTCAAATTAAACAAACTTTATAAGGAAACATGTCTGTGAATTTCCCCCAATCCTTATTCCAGGGACAGACTGCATCTTTTAGGGATCAATAAATACTTTATATAAAACTGTCATCAGGCAGTGTTTGTGCTCCTTGTTCCTATTAATTCGAAGCTACAATCAGTTTCTAATCTTGGAACATGGTTTCAGACGTCAAGCTGCAGGGATCAGACGCTGACCACTGGTATTCAGTGTAGAGCAGGTTCAGTGTTAACGTTTGACAGACTTTATGGCAGGTAAGCACCACTTTTAATAAGTTGTTATTGCCTGAAGGATGTTTAAAGGCTTGAACTGAATGTTGCCACAGCTGCTGGAGCTTTGTACTTTGACTCGAAAGCTAATTATGCTGGCTACAATTTGCAGAGTGTGATGTAGATTAACAAAGACTGAAATTAATTGGTGAAAGAATTGCTTTTTGTTTTTCTTGGAGGGTATTAGATTGAATACAAAATACATGTCCAGCTGCAAAAAAAAACTAGCATTTCTGTTTCTGCCCGAAATAAATGGAGCACTGAAGACACTGTAACCAGCAACTTTGAAATTGATGTTAATGCAAATGTTATGGTTATCACTCTTTGAATGATATAGGCGACTGCCCATTTTAAATGTGGAGGTGTTCCTGATTTTACGTCCATTCAAATTAATGGAGGAAAATAGATTTCCTGATCAGCATTTCCTTCCAGCACCGTTCCTCAACGAAAATATCTGACTGGGAAAATCAAGCCCCAACATGGATATTCTCTGGAAAGTAAACTGCACTCAGCTCTGGCAACACAGTGTAAACACCGGCATCTCCGCATCATGAACACAGTGTAAAATCACAACTTACTGTTAACGCAATTTTACAATCACAAAGCTTGAAATGGTGCGAAAATAAAACACCTAACATTTTCACAGGATCAAACAATCTGAATAACTGAGGTGTCAGCCTTGGCTAAGTTGTAGCGCTATCACCTTTGAGTCAGAAGGTTATGAGCACATAATCTAGTCTGGCTCTTCTGTGCAGTATTGAGGCAGTGCTGCACTGTTAGAGGTGCTGTTGTTCAGATGAGACATTAGACCGAGGCCCCGTCTTTCCTGTCGGGTGGCCATAAAAGATCCCGTGGCACTATTCGAAAAAGAGCAGGGGAGTTCTCCCCGGTGACCTGGCCAACATTTATCCCTCAACCAACACCTAAAACAGATGATCTGGTCATTTATTTAATTGCTGTTTGTGGGACCTTGCTTTGCGCAAATTGGCTGCCGTGTTTCCTACATTACAACAGTGACAACACTTCAAAAATACTTAATTGGCTGTGAAGTGCTTTGGGATGTCCTGAGGTTGTGAAAAGCGCTGTATAAATGTAACTCGTTTTCTCTTTATTACTGTCTCCCTCCAAAACATTTTCTGTAATCTTGATGTAGAAAGTGAAAGAGCACGAGTGTCTTATAAAAAATGGTTACGACTTGAGAATAACAGTAAGCTCAGCACTGGGATTTAGAAAACAGAGCAAAACAAAGAGGGTGGGAAATAAACTAGCACTGTGTACTGCAACCAGTCCAAAGTGACTCCCAATGACATTTATGCATCCAAACAGCTCATGTGCTTGTGTTGTTTAAGACAATTTGACAGGTTAGACAATAAGTACATATTATGAGCAAGATTACAGCCTGTTCTGGCCAATATTTATCTCTCAATTAACAGCACGAAAAAAAACAGATTATCTGGTCATCATCACATTGCTGTTTGTGGGAGCTTGCTGTGTGTAAATTGGCTGCCGTATTCCCTACAGTACAACAGTGACCACACTTTAAAAGTACTTCACTGGCTGTAAAGCGCTTTGAGAGGTCCTGAGGTCATGAAAGGAGCTATAGAAATGCAAGTCTTTCTTTCTTTTCTTGCTTAAACAGAGGAAATAATTCTGTTTATCTAATGTCTTATCACATCCTCCGGACATCCCAAAGCAGTCACGATTGTTACATGGACAAACATGGCAGCCAAATGCACACAGCAAGGTCCCACAATCACCAAAATAGATTAATAGCTAATTAAACTTGTGTTTAACAAGATACTGGGAAAATGCTCTGCTCCTCTTCAAATTGTGCCGCAAGATCTTTGATTTGAACTGAAAAGGGAAACTAGGCTTCGGTTTAACGTCTCATCTGAAATACAGCAATCCCTCTATACTGCACTGAAAAGCCATCCTACATGATGTGCCCAAGCCTTTGAAGTGGAGCTTGGACCCACAATTGTAAAAAATTGACCTTAAACCAAGGTTTGGAAATCAAAATGGAACACATCACTTTCCTCTTAACATTGCGTTGAAATGTTGACTAAGGATGAGCAACCAAACAAGTCTACCATAATGACGTTCACTAAGAATTGCTCTGTGATACATGTACATTAGGCCATTGGAATTAGTGACCACTTCCTAACAAGTCAAGAAATTTGTATGTTGCTGCTACATTATTTCAAAACTTTGCCATCCTTGGCCATCCGTTGCCATCCTTTGCTCTCTATCCCCCCAGTCTCCTCTCTTCTGCTGTTTAAGTTCCCCTGGCTCTAACAGTGGGTGCATTTTATCCCTAACTGCAAGTTCAAGCTGCAAGGTTAAAGTTACCTGAGCCCACTGCCCATCCCCCGACCATGCCTGTTCTTTGTTCTCAGTGAGCACTGGCTCTTCACTTAAACTTAGCTCCCAAATTCCCAGACCTCTCTGCCGTCAAGACTACGCTTCTCCACTAGACTAGTGAACTAGTGACTAGTGAATCGCGAGTGGAGTTCAGGGCCAGGGATCGCGAGAATATCAGTGCTAATTTGATCCTGTGAGAGACAACATCATTCATGTCCGAGGCCGGGACCCAGGAGCAAGGACGAGCCCAGCAGCGAGGTCAAGGCCCAGGAGTGGTGCAGCCTGGACCAGCAGCGGGGTCGGGGCCCGGGGAAGGTGCGGCACGAGCCAACAGCGAGGTCGGGAGGACCACAATGCATCCTATGAAACCCAGGCAGAGAGGACCTGCGGGAAGGAGGGAGGAGGACAGTAGCAGTATGTTTGTGTGTGTGTGCTAGGCCGTTGTAGCAGAGCTTGGCCTCCAATCGTCTTGGATCCCCTTGCCCTTGGACCAAGACCTTGCTCTGTCAAGCCCGTGTGGTGGCTGGTGTGCAGCGGCCACCCCACGTTAAAAGAATTCACGCACAGGCATCTTCCACCCTTTAAAATGAAGTTTGGGACCTGGAACGTCAGGACCCTCATGGACAATCCCAACAGTGACAGACCGGAACGCCGTACTGCTATCGTTGCCCGGGAGCTCAGACATTCCGACATAGACATCGCCGCCCTAAGTGAGACCCGGCGGGCAGGGGAAGGCCAGCTCAAGGAGCAAGGTGGTGGCTACACCTTCTTCTGGAAAGGCAAACCTGAAGAAGAACGGCGCCTCCATGGGGTAGGCTTCGCCATAAAAATGAGCTAGTTGAACGTCTCAGAGACTCCCCATGCGGTATAAACGAGCGCTTCATGACTCTTCGGCTCACCCTAGCCCAGAACCAGTGTGCTACAGTCATCAGTGCGTACGCCCCAACACTGGAAGCCACAGACGAGACCAAAGAGGAATTCTACTCCAGCCTCGAACAATCCCTGTCCCGAGTCCCAACGGGCGACAAGCTGATCCTCCTTGGAGACTTTAACGCCAGAGTTGGAAAGGACACAGACCTCTGGGGCGGTGTGATCGGCAGAGAGGGGGTAGGGAAAGCCAACTCCAATGGTACCCTCCTCCTGTCGAAATGCTTAGAACATGGCCTTGTCATAACCAACACCTTGTTCCGTCAGAGAGACAAGTACAAGGCTTCATGGCAGCACCCTCGCTCCAAGCACCGGCATCTGCTGGACTACGTCATTGTCCGAGCGAGGGACCGCAAGGACGTCCGCATCACCCGCGCCATGACAGGAGCTGACGACTGCTGGACAGACCATCGCCTAATCCGCTCTGTCATCTCCATCAACGTAGCCCCAAAGCAGCGGCGGCAACAGAAACAATGCCGCAGGAAAATTAACGCTGGAGCACTCAAAGACCCCGCTAAGAAAGTCCTATTCAGCCTGCGCCTCACAAACAACCTGATGACTCCCAGTGATGCAGAGACACAGAGTGTCCACAGCGCCTGGTCTGCACTCAAGGCTTCCATAATCAGCACCTGTGAAGAGACGCTCGGTCACTCGACCAGGAAACACCAAGACTGGTTCGACGAGAACGACCAGGAGATCCAGGAGCTAATAATCCGGAAGCGCAAGGCATTCCTGATCTGGAAACAGCAACAGAACTTGAGAGCAAGAAAGCAGCTCTACAGACGCCTGAAGGCCGAGGTCCAACAAAAAACTCGCGACCTAAAGAACAGATGGTGGGTGGAGAAAGCGCAGGAGATCCAGCAGCTAGCCGACAACCACGACGTGCGTGGATTCTTTAGCGCAGTCAAGACCATCTACGGCCCAAGCACCCAAGGCCCTACCCCTCTGCGGGCCAAGAACGGAGAGGTACTCATCAAGAACAGAGAGGCAGTCAGTACCCGCTGGAAGGAGCACTTCAAAGATCTCCTTAACCGCGACTCTGTCTTCGACGCGAGTGTCCTCAACTCCATCCCGCAGCATGCTACCCGCCACCATCTCAGCACAACCCCAGCCCAGCATGAGGTTGAAAAGGCCATCCGACAACTGAAGAACAACAAGGCCTCAGGAGCAGATGGAATCCCTGCCGAGGCACTAAAGCATGGCGGAGAAGCACTACTGGCGTGAATTCATGAACTCATTTCTCTTATCCGTAAGGAGGAGAGCATGCCAGGGGATCTCAGAGATGCCGTAATTGTGACCATCTTCAAGAAAGGTGACAAGTCCGATTGCGGTAATTACAGAGGAGTTTCCCTGCTGTCTACCACAGGGAAAGTCATCGCAAGAATCCTCCTCAATCGCCTTCTCCCAGTGGCCGAAGAGCTCCTCCCAGAGTCGCAATGCGGATTCCGCCCACTAAGGGGCACAATGGACATGATCTTCACCACACGTCAATTACAAGAGAAATGCAGGGAACAGCACCAACCGCTGTACATGGCCTTCTTTGATCTCACAAAGGCCTTCGACACTGTCAACTGTGAGGGATTATGGAGTGTCCTCCTCAAATTTGGCTGTCCTCAAAAGTTTGTCACCATCCTCCGCCTGCTTCACGACGACATGCAAGCCGTGATCCTGACCAACGGTTCCACCACAGACCCAATTCACGTACGAACCGGGGTCAAGCAAGGCTGTGTCATCGTACCAACGCTCTTCTCGATCTTCCTTGCTGCAATGCTCCATCTCACCCTCAGTAAGCTCCCCACTGGAGTGGAGCTAATTTACAGAACAAACGGGAAACTGTTCAACCTCCGTCGCCTCCAGTCCAGATCCAAGGTCGTCCCATCCTCTGTCGTCAAATTACAGCATGCAGACGACGCTTGTGTCTGCGCTCACTCGGAGGTCGAACTCCAAACCATCGTCAACACCTTCACCGAAGCGTATGAGAGCATGGGCCTTACACTAAACATCCGTAAGACAAAGGTCCTCTACCAACCTGCCCCCGCCACACAGTACTGCCCCCCGATTATCAAAATCCATGACAAGGCCTTGGACAACGTGGACCACTTTCCATACCTCGGGAGCCTACTGTCAACAAGGGCAGACGTCGACGACGAAGTCCAACACCGCCTTCAGTGTGCCAGTGCAGCCTTCGGTCACCTGAGGAAGAGAGTGTTTGAAGACCAGGACCTCAAATCCGGCACTAAGCTCATGGTCTACAGAGCAGCAGTGATACCCGCCCTGCTGTATGCCTCAGAGACATGGACCATGTACAGCAGGCACCTCAAAGCACTGGAGAGGTACCACCAATGCTGCCTCCACAAGATCCTGCAAATCCATTGGCAGGATAGGTGCACCAACGTCAGTGTTCTCGCTCAGGCCAACATCCCCAGCATCGAAGCTTTGACCACGTTCGATCAGCTCCGATGGACGGGTCACATCGTCCGCATGCCCGATACGAGACTCCCAAAACAAGCTCTCTACTCGGAGCTCCGGCACGGCAAGAGAGCCCCAGGTGGGCAGAGGAAACGCTTCAAGGACACCCTCAAAGTCTCCTTGAAAAAGTGCAACATCCCCACTGACACCTGGGAATCCCTGGCCCAAGACCGCACAAAGTGGAGGAGAAGCATCCGGGAAGGCGCCGAACACCTCGAGTCTCTTCGTCGGGAGCAAGCGGAAGCCAAGCGCAAACAGCGGAAGGAGCGCACGTCAACCCAAGCACCCCACCCACCCGCCCCTTCAACCACCGTCTGCCCCACCTGTGACAGAGTGGTCCCGCTTTGGACTCATCAGTCACCTGAGAACTAATTTTTAATGTGGAAGCAAGTCATCCTCGGTTCCGAGGGACTGCCTAAGAAGCAGAAGAAGAAGAAGAAAATTTCAAAACATACTGTTACTCTCATTGTGGAAGCAAGTTACATTATGGGGAACATCTAGAAAATAATAATAGGATTGGGCAGAGTCAACACGGATTTATGAAAGGGAAATCGTGTTTGACAAATCTGTTAGAGTTTTTTGAGGTTGTAACTAGCAGAATAGATAAGAGGGAACCAGTGGATGTGGTGTATTTGGATTTTCAGAAGGCTTTCGATAAGGTGCCACACAAGAGGTTATTAAACAAAATTAGGGCTCATGGGATTGGGGGTAATATACTAGCATGGATTGAGGATTGGTTAACGGACAGAAAACAGAGATTAGGAATAAATGGATCATTTTTGGTTGGCAGGCTGTAACTAGTGGGGTACCGCAAGGATCAGTGCTTGGGCCTCAGCTATTCACAATCTACATCAATGATTTGGATGAGGGGACCAAATGTAATAGATCCAAGTTTGCTGATACAAAGCTGGATGGGAATGTAAGTTGTGAGGAGGATGCAAAGAGGCTTCAAGGGGATATAGACAGGCTAAATGAGTGGGCAAGAACATGGCAAATGGAATATAATGTGGAGAAATGTGAAGTTATCCACTTTGGTAGGAAAAATAGAAAAGCAGAGTATTTTTTAAATGGTGAGAGATTGGGAAATGTTGGTGTTCAGAGGGACCTGGGTGTCCTTGTACACGAATCACTGAAAGTTAACATGCAGGTACAGCAAGCAATTAGGAAAGCAAATGGTATGTTGGCCTTTATTACAAGAGGATTTGAGTATAAGAGTAAAGATGTCTTACTGCAATTATATAGGGCCCTGGTGAGACCACACCTGGAGTATTGTGCACAGTTTTGGTCTCCTTACCTAAGGAAGGATATACTTGCCATAGAGGGAGTGCAACGAAGGTTCACCAGATTGATTCCTGGGATGGGGGGATTGTCCTATGAGGAGAGATTGAATAGACTTGGCCTATATTCTATAGAGTTTAGAAGAATGAGAGGTGATCTCATTGAAACATACAAAATTCTTACAGGGCTTGACAGGGTAGATGCAGGGAGGATGTTTCCCCTGGCTGGGGAGTCTAGAACGAGGGTCACAGTCTCAGGATAAGGGGTCGGCCATTTAGGACTGAGATGAGGAGAAATTTCTTCACTCAGAGGGTGGTGAATCTTTGGAATTCTCTACCCCAGAGGGCTGTGGAGGCTCAGTCGTTGAGTATATTCAAGACAGAGATCGATAGATTTTTGGAGACTAAGGGAATCAAGGGATATGGGGATAGTGCAGGAAAGTGGAGTTGAGGTAGAAGATCAGCCATGATCTTATTGAATGGCGGAGCAGGTTCGAGGGGCCGAATGGCCGACTCCTGCTCCTATTTCTTATGTACCTCTGACCTACAGTATTAATTTTGTTGGGACAGAGAAATCGCTACAGTGCAGCATAGGTCCACTATCAGCTACAGCTATCATGGGCTTTGAGTGCCAGATCAGTAATCTGTATCAAAGCAGACTCACCAATGTGTGCCAGATGACAGCTTACCTCATTTGAGTGAGTTCTGTTCTGGTGCTTGGCCCGGTCAGATGCGTTGGAGAATGCCTTGTTACAGCCCTCGTGCTCGCAGACATACGGCTTTTCTCCAGTGTGAGACCGCAGATGTGTTTTCAAGTTTTCCAGTCTGGAGTAGGCCTTTGTGCAGCCTTCAAACTACAGGAAAAAAACTTGCGGTAAATTACCTGCAATCATTTGGATCTTTTAAAGTTACATACAGGAGAATATGCAAATAAAACTATTCATAAATGACACTTTGAATCTTTGAGTTCTGAATTGTTTTCCATTAACTTTGCCATGGTGATGATATGCTGACAATAACCCAAAATTTATGTTCATTTAAAATAAGAGCACAACTGGTGGATCTTAAATGGTAACTTATTTGTTTTTTGCTTTTGTCAGTGCTCTGGAGAATTCTGCATTCTTGCTCAGGCTAAACAGATCTGCCTGCTGAGCCGACTCGTTCCAATTTCCTGTACAGAATCCACTTGCGGGTAAGATCACATTCTGGTGACTCAGCCTGTTCGCTACTTTTTCTGCCTCTGCTGAGATGGTTATCCCTTTACCCTAAATCCAGGACGTCTGTGGACTCAGTGGGCCTTACTCACTTACACTGTCGAGTTATCCAGTCACAGGAGGTTTGAGTTGTATTGATACTGGGGTTGGACGTACTGTACTGTTAATGACATTTCTATAGTCCCAACCTGTTAATATGCCAGGTTGACTGACATTCTATCTAGGTGCCCATGCCTACTTCTTCCCCCAGACAGGGAGGCATTAGCCTTCACAATCTGAGTTAGGGCAGATGCTTTGACACTTCGCTATGATAGAGCTTCTGCTAATGAAGTATCTATGGGCACCACTTGGTGCAAGGGAGAGGGTCTGGAGACTGTTCTGCTTTGGAGAGGGTCTAATGGAGACACACAGTACAAACTATGCGGATGACAGCTGCTATCAGTCCCAGGATCCAAGGTAAGTCTTGCCTGTAAATCGGCTGATCTGGTGTCCAGGAAGTGGTCTGTTGGAAGAGAGCCCCTGCAAGCACCGTGGGAATGTCCTGTGAAAGCTGCAACTGCAACTGCTCCAATGTCATTAAGTCCCCCAAGTGGATGAAGGTCGACACTTTCTTAGTAAGAGCTTTTGCCAGCCTAATCTAGATTGCACCCAAAACAAGTCAGTCATCAAATTGGAGGATCATGTAACCCAATGAAGCATAGACAAAAAAAAGGATTGCATTTATATAGCGCCTTTCACGACCTCAGGCTGTCCCAAAGCGCTTTACAGTACTTTTGAAGTATAGTCACTGTTGTAGTGTAGGAAACGTAGCAGCCAATATGCGCACCGCAAGGTTCCACAAACAGCTATGAGATAATGACCAAATAATCTGTTTTTAGTGATGTTTGCTGAGGGATAAATATTGGCCCCAGGACACTGGGGAGAACTTCCTTGCTCTTCTTCGACTATTGCCATGGGATCCTTTACATCCACCTAAGAGTCATTCGAAAGACGACATCTCCGATAATGCAGCACTTCCTCAATACTGTACTGAAGTAAATAAATACAAGCTGCTGTTGTTGTTGTTGAAGTGTTAGCCTAGATTGTGTGCTCAAGTCTCTGGAGTGGGACTTGAACCCACAACCTCCTGACTCAGAGGTGAGAGTGCTACCCCCACTGAGACAAGTCTGATACCTAATTATAAATACACCTTACAGGGAACAGAACTGAATAATATGGAAGAAGAAAAAGATCTCAGTATCATAATTCACCACTCTCTAAAGGCTCATGACCAATGCCATGAAGCAATATCTATTGTGACCTTGTACAAGACCTTGGTTAAGCCTCATTTATAACACTGTATCCAGTTATGGTCCCCTGACATGGTGGGTAATATTGCGACTCTAGGTTCAGATGGGGGTGGGGCGGCCAGAAGATTTATTTCCAGTTGAAAATATCTTAGCTTTCCAGATAGGCTTAAAAAGCTGGGTCTAAATACACTTTAGAAAAGTGAAGACTCAGGAGCAATTTGATCGAGGTCTAGAAAATATTGAAGATTGTTTGAATTGGAATAGGTTGAAAAGGACCAATTAATAAGTTACGCAAGGGTAGAACTAGGTTAGATGGTAGGCGGTTCTTCTTTTCCCAGAGAATATATCTATGGGACAAGTTGCCAGCTTGTGCGGTGAGTGCTGATTATTGTGTACCTTCAAAAGAGAGCTGGACTGATTCCTGGCTGGGACAGAGACATGTCATAAAAAAGATAGGTGCCAAGTAAAATAAGTCATGGTCAATTTGATCTCCTCGTTGGTTTTGATTGCCTGGGGAGTCTCTGAATCAGACTATATCTCGCCAACATCAAAGATAGGCTATATGAAGCTTCAACTGTAATGACTTGGATCTTAAATTCTCTTGACATAAAGGCCAAATCGTAAGAGTTGAGACCCAAAGGGTCTTTTTGTGGTGAATTGCTAACCTGGTGCAAGATTATAATGTTAAACAAGTTATCCACTTGTGTCAGGTGTTGGAAAGAACATTGCCAAATATCCGCCGCATCTGCTCTGACGATGCCACCTTCCATACCAGTGCTTCCGACATGTCTTCCTTTTTCCTCAACCGAAGATTCCCCTCTACTGTGGTTGACACGGCCCTCGACCGTGTCCGTTCTATCTCCCGCACTTCTGCCCTCACCCCGGCCCCTCCCTCCCGGAACCACGATAGAGTTCACCTTGTCCTCACCTTTCATCCCACCAGCCTCCACATTCAACGGATCATCCTCCGCCATTTCCGCCACCTCCAGCGTGATCCCACCACCAAACGCATCTTCCCCTCACCTCCCCTTTCAGCATTCCGCAGGGACCGCTCCCTCTGCGACACCCTAGTCCACTCCTCTACCACCCCCAGCACCCCTTCCCCTTCGCCCGGCACCTTCCCGTGCAAGCGCAGGAGATGCAACACATGCCCTTATACCTCCCCTCTTCCCACTGTCCAGGGCCCCAATCACCGCTTCCAGGTGAAACAGCGATTTACTTGTACTTCCTGCAATTTAGTATACTGTATTCGCTGCTCACGATGTGGTCTCCTCTACATTGGGGAAACCAATCGCAGATTGGGTGAAAGCTTTGCGGAACACCTCCGTTCAGTCCGTAAGGGGGACCCCGACCTCCCGGTGGCCTGTCACTTTAATTCACTGCTCCACTCCCACTCTGACCTCACCGTCCTCGGCCTATTACACTGTTCCACGGAAGCTCAGCGTAAGCTCGAGGAACAGCACCTCATCTTTCGTTTAGGCACTTTACAGCCCTCTGGACTCAACATCGAGTTCAACAATTTCAGATCATAACCTTGGCCCCTATCACATATATATATATTTTTTTTTTTTCATCCACCCTTTTATTTGGCCTTTTTTTTCCCTCCCAGAAGCTGGCAGCTGTCCTTCATTCTGCCAGCGCAGTTCACACTTCATCTAGCCTCTACCTGTCACATTACCACCTCCTCTTGCCTTGATTATCTCTTTATGTCTCTTAATCTCTCCTGCTTTCTATCCCACCACTGACCTTGCCTTTTGTTCTTTCATCCCCTCCCCCTTTTCCCAGCATTATACTTGCTTTAAATCTATTTCATTTCCTGCTTTTTTCCAGTTCTGACGAAAGGTCTTCAACCTGAAACGTTAACTCTGTTTCACTCTCCACGGATGCTGCCTGGCCTGCTGAGTTTTTCCAGCGTTTTCTGTTGTTATTGCCAAATAGCACTTTGGCTTGTTGGGTTTTCTGAAGCGAAACTCACCTGATTCTGCCTTGGGTATGAGCACTGAGAATTCCTGAGAGGACCACACAGCCAAATCCAAACATAATGTACTCATGATATTTCTTTTATCAGTCCTTACCCAAGGTAAGTCAAGTATAACAAATTAATTATGTTTCTCTTGTGTGCTGTTGGTAACAGTGGATACTCAGGCACAAAGTTCACTCTTTGATAGGAATTCTTTCTTTATAGACATGGGAGAGACAATGTCTGAGGTTGAAGACCTCAATCTTTACCAAAACCAATATCAGAAGTTGCCTTAGCAACCAAATCAATGCTTTTGTTTCTATTGCTGATTTCCCCTCCCCTCCTCCCCAAGTTTGTTTTCAAATTCTGATATGGACTCACTGAAGCCTAACGCGAGCATTACTCTTTACCCTCACTTGTGGTAGACTGAAGAATGTTCAGTATGTGCATTTTACATCAATCCCCATATCTGAATAATTCTGATCGACCACTCATTATACAATGTAAGCACAATTACCGAAAACATAACTGCCCATCCCTATTAAACTATACAGTAAAGTGCTTATCCATCTTTCAGATGAGACGTAAAATCAAGCCCGGCTACCTAATCAGGTGAACGTAAATGATCCCACGGCACTATTGCAAGACGATCAGGAGAGTTCTCATGAAGTCCTGACCAACATTCCTCTCTCATCCAAAATTATTAAAAAGGGACAGATTAAATCCTAATTGATTTATTTTACTGTTTGCGAGATCTTGCTGTGCGGACACTGAATGCTGCATTTGCCCATTTAACAACGGTGATCATACTTCAAAAGTAACTAATTGATTGTGAAGTGCTTTGGGACATCCTGAGGATGTAAAAGGCGTCCTTTAAATGCAAGCTCTTCATTTCTTTATCTGCACAAAATGGGGAGTGACCTCCTTGCAGTTGTGAAAACCATGTGGTTAACAGTTAATCTCCCTAAATTCCCATTGCAGTTACTGGAGCAGTCGCCTCTCATATGTACATTTGCTGTACCTGAAATCAATGAAACATTCGCGTGAAAAAAGAAAATCTGAACTGTCAGTTTGAATTCCATGTTATCCCAGAATATACAGGCAAAGCCATCTTATGTCAGATGGAAAACTTTAGTGGAAGATTTAGCAATAACATTCCATTTGATAACGTGCCACATTTACTCAAAGTATCACATTTAACAAGCTCTGTGCCAATGCCCGGGTTCAAAAGACCCTATGATGGATAATGGCATTACTTTGGCAATGCTTCACTCCAAGTGTGACAATGCGCATTAATCTGTCTGTATTACATACTCGGATGGAAATAAAGTATTTTTGTATTTTATGGGAAAGTAATTTTCAGGTGGTTCATTGAGCCCATGCCAACAAAAGCTACGCCAACTTCAGTGGGACCCTGTAACATCAAGGCCTCTTGTTGAACAATGATGACGTTACAGGAAGCTGCATAGAATCAATGGCCCAAAACTTGCGATTGGAGGTTTCCCGCGGGCGGACACCTCCGACCTGTAAAAAATCTACGCATTTACCTGGTGGCCCGGGAGGTATGGAGGCTTGCGATCCTGGGCCTCTCCGGGTACACGCGGCTCACGTGTCCCAGGGGCGCATGCGGTTCGCAAGCGCCCCTGGGATCACGTGGGCCAGCCCAACCAATATAAGAAGGGAATCCCTATTCATACTTATGGGAGTTGCGTACATACAGAACTCCCATAAGTATGAGTGGGGATCACTTAAAAAATACATGAACACATGAAATTAAAAAAATTACATATTTAAAATTAATTAAAATGCCATTTAATTAAATATTTTAAACAAAAATTTAATTTTTTGAAATTTTTTTAAATATATTTTAACGGGGCTAAAAATAAACTTGCCTTATTGGACAGGTTTTTTAATGTATAAACGAGTGATAACATTTTATTTTTCTATTTTTTAAATCTCTTACATCTGCTTTGACCAGGCGTAAGAATTTGACAGGCATTCAGCGGGCGGAAGTTGGGCAAATAGCGCAACTCTCCACCCGCAGAGGCCCATCTCCCGGGGATGCGGAGGATCTGTCAAGAGGATTCTTGACAGATCGCAAGTTCCGGGTTTTAGCGCATGCGCTTCGCATACCTAAACCCTGAACTTGTGCGGCCCCTACAGGTGCGTACGAGGGTTGCAAAATACGGCCCAATATTCATTACACTGGACGAACTTTTTAAATTGCCTGCGGATAATTTTAGTCGTCAGCTCTGATAGGTGAATGTTTTGATTTCTTATTTCACTTGAGATATGGGTCAGGGACTTTGTTGGAAAACTGGCTCAGAATTTGGGTTTTAAACGACTTCCGGCTGGAGATTAACCATATAGTGGGAAATTTCCATATAAAATTACTTCTGGCATACCCCTTTCTATGTTAATTAGATTATTCTAATTTCGTCAGAAATCTGTCAATTTTTTGTAAAATTCATTCTCGGGATCTGGGCGTCGCTGGCAAGGCCAGCATTTATTGCCCATCCCTAATTGCCCTTGAGAAGGTGGTGGTGAGCTGCTTTCTTGAACTGCTGGGTGAAGTTACTCCCACAGTGCTGTTAGGTAGGGAGTTCCAGGATTTTGACCCAGCGACGATGAAGGATCAGCGATATACTTCTAAGTCAGAATGTTGTGTGACTTGGAGGTGGTGGTGTTCCCATGCGCCTGCTGCCCTTGTCCTTCTAGGTGGAAGAGGTCGCGGGTTTGGGAGGTGCTGCCGAAGGAGTCTTGGCGAGTTGCTGCAGTGCATCTTGTAGATGGTACACACTGCAGCCACGGTACACCGGTGGTGGAGGGAGTGAATGTTTAAGGTGGAGGATGGGCTGCGGGAGAGGACTCTTCCCAGTGTAAAGTGACAGAAGTGTGCTAGAAGTTACTTATTATTCCTGGAATAAATCAAGGAAAAAAATACAACAAGTTTGTTTTACTGGTGCTGGGTAGACATTGAAAAAGCCTGAAGAATACAGGGGTGAATATGCATTTGCTTAAATTTGTAGATGTGAAGATCATTTTGCTCTTGGCAACAGGACAGCGACCTTTGGTGAATAACGAGCGAGGGAACGTACTCAATGAACAGACTCACAGTGCACTTGTGTGGCTTCTCCCCAGTGTGTCGCCTCATATGAACCACAAGCATGTACTGGGCTTTAAATGGCTTCTGTTCTCGAGAGCAGTCCTGCCACCTGCACACAAACTCTTTCTTCTCTCCGTGGATGTGGTCGTTATTTATGTGCTGGATGGGGAAATAAAAAGACAAATCATCAGCATGACATGTTAACTCATCTACAAACAGGATTGATTAACAACTTCCTACACACTAGGACCTGTAAATATATTCAAAATACGTCAAATACGTACAGCCTACTCCTCTTAATTCAAAGTTGCTCAATTGAAATGATTGGATACTTCACCATTGCTTCAGTTCAAAAGAACTTCCTCGGGGGTTCTTCCGATCGTCCACTGTAACTTCAGTTGAAAACCCACAGAAGTGGCATTAGCGCCCGTTTACGCCACTTCTCCGGGTTCTACGCCAATCTTCTGCCAAAGTTATAGCGGAAGATCGGGAAACCCCATGGACGTTCTACCCCAATACTGTCATAGAGTCAAAACGGCACAGAAGGAGGCCATTCAGCCCATCGAGTCCGTGCCGGCTCTCTGTAGAGCAATCCAGTCAGTCCCATTCCCCCGCTCTATCCCTGCAAGTTTATTTCCCTCAAGAGCCTATACAGTCTCCCCATGAAAACATTGTGTCTCCCCGCTTCCACCACTTCCGTCAGCAGCGAGTTCCAGGTCCTCACCACTCGCTGCGTAAAAAAGTTTTCCTCACATCCGCCCCCCCCGCCACCATCTCTTGCCCAAAACCTTAAATCTGTGTCCCCTAGTCCTTGTACCATCAACTAGTGGGAACAGCCTTTCCCCGTCTAGCCTATCCAAACCCGTCATAATCTTGTACACCTCTATCAAACCACCCCTCAACCTCCTTTGCTCTAATGAAAACAAATCCAGCTTCTCCAACCTGTCCTTGTAGCCAAGATCCCCCATCCCCGGAACCATTCTGGTAAATCTCCTCTGCACCCTCTCAAGGGCCTTCACATCCTTCCTAAAGTGTGGTGACCAGAGCTGGACGCAATACTCCAGTTGTGGCCTAACAAGCGCTTTATAAAGGTTCAGCATAACTTCTCTACTTATGTACTGAATACCTCTATTTATGATGGCCAAGATCCATATGCTTTGTTAACCATTCTCTCAATATGTCCCGTCACCTTCAGGGACCTATGCACATTAACTCCCGGGTCCCTCTGTCCCTGCACACTCTTTAAAACTGTGCCATTAGGTGTATATTGCCTCTCCCTGTTCCTTCTGCCAAAATGCACCACCTCACACTTCTCTGTATTAAATTCCATCTGCCACTTGTCTGTCCATTCTGCTAGCCTTTCTATGTCCTGTTGCAATCAATTGGTATCATCATCACTGTTTGCCATACCCCAAAGTTTGGTGTCATCAGCAAATTTAGAAATTCTACTCTGTATTCCAATATCCAGGTCATTTATATATATCAAAAAAAGCAGTGGCCCCAGCACTGACCCTTGGGGAACACCACTGTCTACCATCCTCCAGTCTGAAAAACAGCCATTTACCACAACTCGCTGTTTTCTGTCCTTAAGCCAATTCCTTATCCAAGCTGCCACTGACCCACCTATTCCATGAGCCTCAATTTTGTTAACCAGCCTTCTATGTGGTACTTTGTCAAACGCCTTCCAAAAATCCATGTAGACAACATCCATTACAATTCCTTCATCAATCCTCTCTGTTACTTCATCAAAAAATTAAATTAGATTAGTCAAACACGATCTGCCTTTTACAAATCCGTGTTGGCTCTCCTTAATTAGCTTAAACCTCTCCAAGTGCCCGTTAATTTTTTCCTTGATTATTGTTTCTAAAACTTTACCCATCACTGATGTTAAACTGACTGGCCTGTAGTTACTAGGATTGTCCTTACACCCTTTCTTGAACAATGGTGTCACATTTGCCACTTTTCAATCCTCAGGCACCTCCCCCACATCTAGGGAAGATTGGAAAATTATGGGAAGCCCTTCCGCTATCTCCTCCCCCAATTCCCTTAGCAACCTGGGATGCAAGCCATCTGGACCAGGCGACTTATCCACTCTAAGCATACCCAGCCTTTCTAGTACATCCTGTCTATCAATTTTCACCCCTTCCATTGCTTCTACCTTTTCCACGTCTACCGATATTTTGTCAGCATCCACCTCCTTAGTAAACACTGATACAAAGTACTCATTGAGAATTCTAGCCTTGCCCTGCGCCTCTAAGCATATATCGCCTTCTTTGTCTCTAATAGGCCCCACCCCGCCTCTTACTACCCGCTTACTGTTTACATGCCGGTAGAAGATTTTTGGGTTCCCTTTTATGTTAACCGCCATTCTACTCTCATATTCTCTCTTTGCCAATCTTATTTTCATCTTCACATCCCCTCTCAACTTATTGTATTCGGTCTGGTTTTCCCTTGAAGAATTCACCTTACATGCATCATACACCATTTTTTTTGTTTCATCATCTTCTCTATCTCCTTCGTCATCCAAGGAGCCCTTGCTTTGGTTCCCTTACCCTTCCCTCTTGTTGGAATGAACCTAGCCTGTACTTGGAACATCTCCTCCTTAAAGATCACCCATTGTTCCGTTAGTTTTTCCTGTCAGTCTTTGGTTCCATTTTACCCTGGCTAGATCCTTTCGCATCCCATTGAAGTTAGCCCTATTCCAGTGTCCAATGTGTTGTAATCATTGCAAGAAAACACCCATTGTCTTAAAAGATATCCAAATTAATAGAAATTTTAAATTTATTTTTTTAAATTACATCAGTTTTATGTATGGTTAGTTAATTAATCGCACGGTGCTTAAAAAGACCACTGGTGTACTTGTTTTTACAAATTCACACTGGGTGTAGTTTGTGATTTCACTGTTGGAAAAATGTTACAGACATTTACCAGAGACAGCTCTTCAATGCACATTACTTTAAACCAGGCTGATACAACACTGCACAGGGCTACAAACAAAGACAGCAGCACATTACAGCAATGACAAGCCACACACAACTCTCAGAACTGTTCGGAGTTTCGGTCTCTGCAGAAATGAGGACCTCACTTAAAACTTAAACCAATCAGCTTTAGCACCATGAAAATCTGTCAGTGGTCTCATTCATGCCATCAATGACCAGACTGTTTTAAAAAAAAAACACTTGTGCATCAGTTGCTTGAGTGGTGTGTTGTTGAATCGCTGGTTGTGAAAATGTGGCAACACAGCAATAGCTTAACTGTCCGCTATCCCTTACAGAGCAGCACCAGAAATGATAGGAACGCTTGCAGTACCATAATTGTACCAGAAGAGGGCCCATTAGTTTCACTTTTGTGAGTGAAAAGGAAGATGTAAACCCGAGGGGATCAGAATGGATTTTCTGTACCTGCATCTTTAAATACACCTAATTCCAGTCACATGCTCCCCCACTGCGCATGTATCCTTCAGTTTAACCAGGTTTGCCAAGCACTGGAGGACATATTAAGAATGTTGCCAAACAAAGCAATGTTAAACCACAAATTAGAAAGCATTAAGTGGTGTTAGTAACATGCCACTCCAGGCAGGCCCCACGGCAAACACATGTGGTTCTTTATGAGAGTCGCTCCTTTTATCGTTCAATAGCCCTCAGAATGGACTGAGCGCACTCACTGACAGCTATGCTTAGTTGTCCAATGGTTTAAAACATCCGCTGAATACTTGGCAGCTTCATCAGCACAGTCAGCTGTTGGTGTTTAGGAGAGGGCGTTGATTGGAACGTGACGTCCAAACTGGCAGGTCGTGCGTCAAAGCAGCGTTACACGCTGACTGATGTCACGATCTGCCTACTCTGCATACTGCCGCGCACGCAGGCCCCACCTGTGCTATCGCCCTCACTAGGATGGCGAACAGCGCAGACCGCGCCGGAAGTGGGCGGATGCGAGGTGGCCGCCATTTTTTTCTTCAAACCGGCCTTAACTGCCGGCACTAAGGTGCCGAATTTCACGGGCAGGATATTTTCAATACTTCAGCAATAGGTCATAAATATGTAGTATCTTCATATTTAACATTCAAAATATGAAAATACCAGATTACTTCCATAAGAACAAATACAGCAAAAGCCCTTTCAAAAAAAAAGAAACCTGCTACAATCGCTTAGATTTAATGCTGGCTGTTTATTGACCAATTTACTTTCAATTGTTTTTCTAGTTGGGTAATGCAAGATTACCTGGAGTAAAATCTACTTTGTTCTGATATCTAAGCTATAATAATCCATATTGCCCCATTCCGATATGAGTACATGAAGAGTCTAATGATAATGTCAATGGTTTGTAAAAGCATTCTGTGGCATGCAGCACTTCTTCCTTCCCACCCCCTCCCTTCAGGCAGCATGCAAAATCAGAAAATTCACTCAAAACATATGTCTCAATCCTTTGAGAACGGCAGCAGCATGTTCAGTCTATTCCCACCTCGGGTACTGTGCATTAAAAAGTGCTCCGTCACTCTGCACAGTCATCCATTCAAATACTCCGCATTGGAGGGTCAAGGAAACTACTCCAGCTGACATTCAGAGGATCGAAAGCAAGTGTTCCGAAGCAGCACCATCAGCACTCAGAGTGTTAACGTACTAAGTGTCAGTCGTGGCTCAGTGGTAGCACTCTGACCTCCGAGTCCGAGGGCCACCAGAGGCTGGCCAGATGCAGCTGGAGCAGTGGAAGTGGCTGCACCTCTGTGATCAGTAACACCAGTATTGTCAACCCAATCTGAGCTGAGGTGGTAGGGAGGAGGGTGGATGGGGGCAGGGAGGGGAGGAAAAGACAAGGGAAAAGGCTGAGATGTGATGGAGGGAGGTGGCAAGGACAGGGGTGTAATGAAGGGAGGGACACAAGGGGGAGCAGGCAAGAAGGACAGGAGGGGGATGGGAAAAGTCAATGAGCAGGTGTTACTGGGTCTCCAGCTCTGTTTCACATTCCTTCTTCTCACACTTCTGCTTCCAGTCCAGGCTCCTGTTCCAGATGTGGACCCTCCTAGATGATGGTGGGCAGCAGTACCGAGGCTCCCTAGCGGCGGCTCTTCATCCTGCTGTCTAGCCTGGAGTGCAGTGGGAGTGGGATTGGAAGTTGCTGCTGGCCATATATCAGTGGCTCTTGTTCTCAGGGCAAATTGTTTGCTCGGTCTCTCCTTGTTGTGGAAGAGCCGACAAAGGGCGGTGGGGGGGGGCGGGCGGGAATACATTTTTTGAGGCTCCCAGGAGCTTCCACTGGCAAAATTTAAAAATTACCCATCACTACCTGGGGTGCAAGAGCTAGCAGCGCCAATGGTCATGGCGCCAAGACCACCATTAACCAACAGGCAGATGTTAACAAATAGCTGGTGGTCTGACAGGGGCTTTTAAAAATCTTTTTACAGAGTGCCTGCGCTTGAAAAACTCCCCAGATGAGGGAAGAAGAAAATCTAATCCATGTATAATAGGTGTAGATTATTATCTCGGTATAAAATACAACACACCAACTACTGTATGTCACATAGCGTGACACCTTTAACATTGAAAACAGCTATCACAGCGCTACCTACATGCATAACAGGTACTGCTGGTACTTTTAATGAAATGTGCACCCCAAGTACCCAATTTAATATAAAATAGATTTTTCTGCCCAAAAATTACCAGATATATTGAATTTGAAATCACAATTTTGGAATCACAACCTCAGCATTGCTAGTATTATAACCAGTTAACTACTTTAACCGGCACAGATTTGACTACAAGAGGCGGGAGTACAAATCTAACATGAACGGAGGATGTTTTAAGCCATACTTTATAGCACAAAAGCATTTCAACATTTATTTTCTGTTATTCCTTTAATAATTCATTCTGAACTATAGCAGGCCATTTATATGCCCACGAAATTGCAACTTTTTTTATTTCATTGACTGAGAAGGCGAGGTAAAAGAAAACTTACTTAAAGCCCGTGCGACTATAAGCAGCCAGATTACCCACGCACTTCAACAACCTGAGTAATGGGAGCCTCGTTGAAAAGTAAAAAGCTTTCAACTTAAAAGGTCAGACTATTCTCTGTCACTCGTGCCGTTCCATTGCATTTATCATATTTGTGTTAAATCCGTTATGACAACAGAATTACCATTCAGATGTGTACGCTGCTTCCAATCATTACATTTGCTCCAAAATAAAACCCCGCTGAGAACAAGAATTTTTCAAATGGTGTGACTTGGAGTTCCAATGAAAAAGGAACACTGAGGTACACAATTAAATGTAGAGGTTGACATACCCCACAAGGGCCGGGCAGCATTTTTGCAGCAACAAACAAGACTGAACATACTTACAAGTGACTTATTCAAAGATGCACTGCAGTAACTCACCAAGGTTACTTTGACAGCACCTCCTGCCCACCAAGAAGGACAATTAGCTATGTCCTTCATTGTCACTGGGTCAATGTCCTAGAATTCCTTTATCCAACACCATTGTGGGAGCATCATCAGCACAAGGGCTGCTGTGGTTCAAAAAGGAGATCCTTCCCCACCACCTTCTCAAGGCAACTAGGAATGGGCAGTAAACACGGCCTTTCCAGTGTCACCCATGAGAATGAATTAAAAAAAAATTATAGGAACTCTTCTGTGGGTATGCACCTTTCTAATGCATAATCTAGGCTGACACTTCATTGTAGTACTGAGGGGAGTGCTGCATTGTCAGAGGTGCTGTCTTTAGGATGAGATGTCACGCCAAGTTCCAATGGTCCAAGTGGATATTAAAGATTCCATGGCTCTATTTGAAGAAGAGCGAGGTGTTCTCTTGATACCTTGGTCAACACTCCGCCCTCAACCAATTGCACCCAAAACAGTTTAACTGGTCATCCATCTCATCTGACTTATGCGGGAGTTGCTGAGCTCAAATTGGCTGCTGCATTTGCCCACAAAACAGTGATGACACTTCGAAACAAATTTATCTGTTATGAAGAGCTTTGAGGCATCCTGAAGGTATAATAAACTGCTATATAAACGCAAGTACTTCACTTTGATGGTTGGGAAAACTATGGAATGTCGATGCAAACAATATTTTTGCCGGTGCTGTCTGGAGAAAGCTGAAGGAGAACTTCCAGCAATGAAAAGGCTAATACAATGTCAACATGTAACGCTCAGTGGAGTTGTGCCTTCCAAGTACCGATGTGATCACAAAGCACGGCAATCTCTCCTAGATCTGTGTTCCTCATGGATCATTCAAACACATTTTCAATTTACACATTAGGAATCAGAACCCTGAAATAAGAGAGATGATTTTCACACGGATCACTCCCAACGCACAGCAGTGCTTACGGGAAGCAGAGGTCAGGAATTCATGACCTGCAGTCCCGAACTGCCATCTGTTGATTTAAGCGAACAGGAAATCAGAGGCTGTGGGCTTGCCGATTTCACCACCAGGTCTTCCTGTGTGTGCTGCTCCTCACCTGGGATGGACAATTAAGGAATCAGTCCTATGATATCTATACAGCAACTCCCAACGTATTGCATCTACGCTGCACTACAACAGAAGGATCTACAAACTTCACAACAGAGATGGTCTAAGAATGTTTAAATAAAGTGCTCATCAACTACATGGTATCATTGAAAAGATTATGCAGTTTATGGAAACTCTGATAATTTATGAGAAGTAGATAAAAGGAAATAAGTTTTATGCCAGAATTGCTTGCAAAAGTAAAATGACTTTGTAAAAGTTAAGTCAGAAATGGAAATTTAAAATATATATATATGACCACAACTAATACTAATTACATGGATACTCAGCATGAAGCTAAAGGAAATAGAAAACAGACATTAGTAAGAGGATGAGACCCCCAGTCATTGGAATGAGGGCATATCTTTACACTTGTAGAAAGCTCTCTCGCGTTACCTCTGCTTCACTCAAAAAATGTAAAGCTAATTCTAATTAAAACTAGTGAATGACAAGATAAACGTTTAGAAGGAGCAGCTGCTATAGGTCACAATACGTTACCATCTGTTACTGAAATCATTGTTTTAAAAGAAATTTACAGAGATATTTTGAGGATTTTTAAAGTTTATATATATTTAGCGTGTCTCCATTTTTGACAGTCTTGACTCATAACTGATAGGCAATGTAAAAAGAAACAGTAACAATCACTGCCACACTCGTGTTTATCGGCAGCGCTTCGTCAGTACTAGCTGCAGCTGCTGGACTGTTCGTGTACATTGTCCCAGCCCACCAGCCCTTCCAACGCTCAACTTGCCAGAGTGAGGTTTGAACTCACAACCTCTGGGTTGCTAGTCCCATTAAGTAACTAAGTCTCTTTTGAAAGATTGTATGGATGCTACTTCAACCAAGGTTTGTGGCAGAGAATTCCACATCCTAAACACCCTCTGTGTAAAGAAATGTTTTTCTAATCTCCCCTTTAATTCATTTTGTGATTATCTTAAATGTGGGCTACTCTCATTGCTGTCTGACTGACCAGTGGAAACAACCTCTCACCACTTCCCTCATCACAGTCCTTCAGAATCTCGGAGACCTCTGTCAGGTCATCCCTCAACCTCGCCACTCAAAGGAAGAAAACCCCAGCTTTCCAATTCTCTCTTCAGAACTGGAACAGTGAATCTATGTTGCACCTTTTCCATTGCTGTACACACTCCAACATCAGCCTATGGAAGATCCTGCATGACTTTAACTCTTTGCTTTTGTATTTTGTCTCTAAATACAAAACCCAGGATTCCTTTCTATGCCCTTACCGACCTGGGCTACCACCTTCAATGGCCTGTGTATCTGCACACAATTTCCTTCCTCCCTCCCCGAATTGCTGTCTCTTTTGCTTCTTTCCTAAATGCTTCTTTTTAGTCTCTGATGGCCATTTCTCCACTTCCCCTCCCCCACCGGGGATGTGGTTTGAGATGGTTTGCTACATTAAGGCCATGTGTAATTATGAATAGTTTTGATTTCCCTATTCTGGCCCTTTTTACTCGCCACTTTTCCACATATCTTATAGGCTTCCCAACATGACAGTACAATCCATAAATCTGCACTGCCACCGCTCCCACCCACCCCCTCCC